>LNAC01000484.1:800931-989430 GCA_002007465.1 Ailurus styani
GGGAGGGTAGGGATAGGGTAGCTGGGTTATGGACATTGGGGAGGGTTTGTGCTATGGTGAATGCTGTGAAAGGTGTAAGCCTGATGATTCACAGACTTGTACCCCTGGCACAAATAATAAAAATTTTTTTAAATATAAAAAATGAAAAAAATGTTGAATACCATTAGTAAAGAGGAGAATGCAAATTAAAACTACAAAAAAAAAAAAACAGGTAGTGTGGTGTGGCTGGATGTTCACATGCCTCTGAAGAAACAAATGTCTCTCATAGAAGCCGGTCTATGGTGTTTTGTTAATAGCAGTCGAGGTCGACTATGAGTCACTTTTTTTCTCATTCCTTTTATGTCTCTCAGTGAGTCAGTTCGGGTCCTCTGAGAAGCGAACGCCAAGACAGTATCAGACATTCCAGAGATGGACTGGGGGAGCACCTGTGAAGGATCAAGGGTCAAGGGAGCAGCCAAGAGTGGGGAGGGCCCCATCCCCGCTGTGTGTCTGACCCCTATGAGAGGAGAGAGGGAAGGAAGGGCACTGGTGAGAGGACCTCTGACCGCAGTGAGCTCCAAGGAAGTCTCAATCAGGCCCACAGGGAACCCCAGGGCAAATATCCGCCCCCCCACCCCACCTCCAGAGGAGCCTTCCCCTGGACAGAGCTGGCCAGGCTGTTCTCTCCTGTCGTACATCGTCGTAGTCTTGGAAGAGCCCGGGGTGGGCACGGCCTGAGCGTGAATGTGCGAGAGATCAAAATAAGGAGCAGCTGGAGGTGGTTCCCTGGCTCCCTCCTCACTGCCATGGCTCTCCGGGAGGGAGACGTGGACAGGACACTTCAGGCCTCCCCGACAGCACCCACTAACCGCACACCAGGTGCTCAATACACTGCAGTTCAGAACTCTCTTGAAGCAGTTCTCCTGTCTCACACCTTCTAGTTTTTGCTCATGGCCAAAACTTACCCGTTTTGCCTGCTGTTCTCAAGATATCGTGTCCCATTTCCTTAGGACCTTGATCCCTGATCTGGAAAATGACAGCAACAGGGGACTGGTTTGGGGCTCGGGTACTGAGGCCAGAACACCTGGGTCTGGAGACTGTATCCACACCTGGGACCAGGCGAAACAAACCACTTTATGGCTCAGTTTCTTCATTTATAAAAGGATGACCGTGAGACCTAGTTCACGGGGTTGTTGTAAAAATAGTCCATGCAAAGCACCGAGAACAGAGCTTTGGCAATACTAAGTTCTTAGGCAATATTCATTAGCGATCGCTATGGTCTGAATGTGTTCCCTCCAGAACTCCTGAGTTCACATCTGCCCCTTGAGGTTATGGGATTAGCAGGTGGGGGTCTTTGGGAGGTGATTATGTCATGAAGGGGGAGCCCTCTGGAAAAGAATTAGAGGCCTTATACAAGAGACCCCGGAGAGCTCCCTCGCTCCCTTCTGCCTTGTTCCACAAGGACAAGTTTGCAGCCCCACAGAGGGTGCTCACCTGGCCATACTGGCACCCTGGTCTTGGACTTATAGCTTCTAGGAGTGTTAAGAACTTCTGGTGTTTATAAGCTACCCAGCCTACGGTACTTTGTTCTGGCAGCCCAAATGAACTAAGACAATGATTAACTAATTAATTAAAAATTAGTACATTCTCAGGGTGCCTGGGTGGCTCAGTCATTAAGCCTCTGCCTTCAGTTCAGGTCATGATCCCAGGGTCCTGGGATTGAGCCCAGCATCGGGCTCCCTGCTGTGCGGAAAGCCTGCTTCTCCCTCTCCCACTCCCCCTGCTTGTGTTCCCTCTCTCGCTGTGTCTCTATCAAATAAATAAATAAAATCTTTAAAAAGAAAAAAGAATTTTAAAAAATTAGTAGGTTCTCAGTCAAAATTAACATATTAATATTAAGATGCGTGTCTCCCATCACCACTTCTGCCTATGAAATTTTGCCTTTCAGTTGATCCCATTCAAAGACATCTCATAGGCATTTCAAACAGCCTGGCAGGAGGCTTCAAGGAATGCTTCATACCATTCCCTGTGGGCTGGCATCTATTCTGCCTGGCGCTGGAATCAGACACAAAGTTGTGAGCTTAAAGCCTACCATGTCGCAAACACCCAAAATGGTAGCTATTTTTACCACGAGCACTGCGAGAAGCAGTCTCCACCTCAACTGTTTCTTTTTATTCTTTTATTTACTCAACCTGCATTCAGCATCTGTGGGTGTCAGGCACTGTGGAGAATGCCAGAGAATCAAAGATGAATGAGCCTTAGCACTTGCCCTCCACAAGACAAAACTCTAAGAGGAGCACATGTATGGGCACACAAAATAACTATCATGAAGGGTAGAAGAAGTTCGTAAGAATTTTCTTTTTTTTTTTAAAGCAGGCTCCACACCCAGCGCAGAGCCCAATGTGGGATCTGAACTCATGACCCTAACATGGAGACCTGAGTCAAGATCAAGAGTCAGACGCCTAACCGACTGAGCCACCCAGGCACCACGAGAATTGTAGTAGAGAGCTGGATAAAGTGTGAAGAGAGCAGAGACGAGGGAGAACTTGCTTCCAGCCAGACATGAGAGAGAACATTCAGGAAAGATAGAACCTTAGCCGGGTTCCTAAGTGCTGAGATCTAGAGCCACCAGGACTGGGACTGTGTGGAAACAACTCTTCGGAATGGGAAGGATGTCAGGGAACATGTCAATCATCTGCCACAGCCTTCCCTGGGGGAATAACTACTCTGTGTGTCCTCAGGGAGGTGTTTCTTTCAGGAACCAGCTGCCTCTCGAATTGCATTATAAATATACATGGCAGAACTACAGAGAAATCAGAAACAATAATAGCTTCTAGCCCATCATCTGGTCCTTTGAAGCATTTTATAAACAAGACTCATCTCAGTGTTTTGCTGGGACTCATGGAGAAGCACGACTGGACCTTTTTCTTGGGTGGCCTTTCATTCACAGAATAACTGCATGAGAGGCCAGTGCCCCATCAGAGAGATGACTCCATCCCTCAGGGGACTTGCCTCTTGTCTCCCCTTCAGCCTGAATTTGCTTCAAATTGTGTTGCACTTTTGATTTGTTCATATTCTACCTTCACAACCTCCACTTCGTGCATGCCCCATCCCCCCATGAGGCTTTTCCTAAAAAAACAAATTCAACCTAAAGGCTCACATCCCCTGTGTTTGTTCCTCGAAGCCTCCTCTGGGAGGCTGCCATGATTGAGATTTCCAGTAAAATGGATGGGCTGGTCCTTGGCCACATGTCAACTGGGGTCCATTTTGTGGAACAACAGGGAATTCTGGGGGTTTTTCTGTCTACCTCAAATACCCGTGGGAGGTGCTGGCCTGGCGATCTTCTTTAGGCTTCCTGATTTGATCTTGGCTGTTCTGAATTGAAAGCAGGAAAAATTCAGGCCAGCATGTGGTGCCTGGTGAGGCAAGAGAGGGCTCTCCTTTGGAGCTCCCTAGAGGTCCCTTTCACTGAGATGGGGAAGCCTGAGGGAGGAATTGACTGGGGGAGGGGAGGGCAGGGGACAGAATGAAGAGTTCAGTCTTGGAAAGTCTAAGACTCCTTTTAAATCATCCAAGTGGAAACGTAGAGTAGGCAGTTAAATATCTAAGTATGGAGTTATGAAAAAAGGTGAAGGTCAGGTATATTAAAAAGAGAGATAAATTTGGAAATCTTCAGGATATAGATGTTATTTAAATCCGTGGGACTAGACAATACAACCAAGGAAGTCAATGTCTATAGAGGAGTCCTAGGACCTTCCAAAGTTTAGAAGTCAGGGCCAAGATGAGGACCCAGAAAAGGGGACCAAGAGGGAGCAGCCAATGAGGCAGGGGAAAGTCTAGGGAAAGTTGGAGTTCTGGAGGCCAAATGAAGGAAGTGTTTCAAGAAGAGGAATGCTCAGTTGGGATAAGTGGCTTATAGGTCAAGTAAGGTGGGGACCAAGAACTGACCATTGGATTCAGCAACATGGAAGTTATTGATGACCTTGACAAGGGCAGTTTCAGGGAGGTTTTCTCTGGCTTCCAGACCCACACTGGCACTGTGCCCCCCTCTTGCCAAGTCTGGCCTCTGCTCTCTTCCTGGGCATCCTTCTCAGCTTTCCCCTGCCCTTGAAATTTCATTGTCACTACCCTGATTTTCTGTTTCTGTAAGTTTTGGAAGACATTACAGAAATTCTTTTTTTTTTCTTTTTAAGATTTTACTTATTTTTTGAGAGAGAGAGAGATCACAAGTAGGCAGAAAGGCAGGCAGAGAGGGAAGGAAACAGGCTTCCAGCCGAGCAGAGAGCCTAATGCGGGCCTTGGTCCCATGACGCTGAGATCATGACCTGAGCTGAAGGCAGAGGCTTTAACCCACTGAGCCACCCAGGTGCCCGACATTACAGAAATTCTTAACCTTTTGTGGTCAAGGACTCTTGGAGATAGCTGTATAAATATATGTTCATTCTCACATGCATAAACATGCACACAGTTAGGAGTTATAATTTTTGGAGTTCACAGAATCGCTCAGCCATGATCCCAGGTGAATGAAGCCTTACTCTAGGCTCATCTAATGAGTTTCCTTCACCTCTGGCAACACAAAGGTCCTCATACCAGTCGTTTACCCGGACCCAAAACCCTCCTTAGATCTTTGTTCAACTCACATACCATTAGAGCTAAGAGCAAATGTTTTTATTACAATCTCTTAGGCAAACTTGGGACAAACACAAGTAGACATAGTAAAAAAATTCAAATGTGTACTGAATAGAATAATTTCACTTATATTTCTATCTTCTTAGCTCAAGTGGAGATCTGGTCTTTTCTGCTAGTTACCATTAGCTGGTTAGAGGAGAGGCAGCCAAATCCTCTAAGCCAAGGATCAGAAACTCAACATCTGTGGGGGCCAGGCATGTAATGAAATAGGTGGAAATTCCTGGAAAACACCCAAGTGACAGGGTCTCATATGAACAGGTTAAGTGGAGAGTACACATTTGGTTTAGGGAGAGCAGCTGATACTCTGCTCTGGCAAATGTTGGCATGCAAGAATTTCAGCTCATATTGCTAGAATTTCTAATTTTTGAAGTTAATCTGCAATCTTGATTCTTATGCAATCTAAACAAAATTTGTAAGCAGCATTCAGAATATACGTGCGTGCATGTGTGTGTGTGTGTGTGTGTGTGTCTGTGTGTGTGCATATGTGTCTATTGTCTATAGGATACCAAGTCATGATCACACAGCTAGGCCGAGTCAGAGGGAAGTCTAAAGTATGTTTATAGATTAATTTTGGTGTGGAATCTACTTCTTTTGTTCACTGTGACAGATTGCATTTTCCAAATATCACCACAGCAATATTTCTAGCCCCACATATTTTCCAGAATCTTACCATTTGTACCAAGTAAACTTGGAATCAAGGCTGGTCTTTGTGCTTAACAGACAGACATGATGCCTAAGGACTTCCAAGATCAAATCAAACAAAGCAATATGATTTCTACTCGGTGCTCTCTCTTTGAATGTTCACCCTCAGAACTCAGCCCCTAGCTGTGAGGAAGCCCCAGCTAGTGCAGAGGGGCCCCGGGGACACACTCATATGGAGAGGGACCGAGGCCCCCAAGCTAGTATCCACCACCCAACACATATCCGAAAGAAACTTCAGGTGATGTTAAGCCCTGAGCCTTGGAGTCATCCAGCTGAGGCCGTCAGGAAGCACAGCCAAGCTGTCTATGCCGGGCCTTGTCCAAATTCCTGACCCGCAGACTCTGTGAGCATAATAAATAGTCGTCTGATGTCACTAGGTTGGAGCGACTTTGTAGGTGGCCATAGTAACAGAATTTCCATTTGCAAATACGAAAGGGCTTCAGCCAATCCATCTGTGCAATCCACCTTTTATTTTATTATTTTTTTTTAAAGATTTTATTTATTTATTTGATACAGAGAGAGATTACAAGTAGGCAGANCAATCCACCTTTTATTTTATTATTTTTTTAAAGATTTTATTTATTTATTTGATACAGAGAGAGATTACAAGTAGGCAGAGAGGCAGGCAGAGAGAGAGGAGGAAGCAGGCTCCCTGCGGAGCAGAGAGCCCGATGCGGGCCTCGATCCCAGGACCCTGAGATCATGACCTGAGCCGAAGGCAGGGGCCCTAACCCACTGAGCCACCCAGGCGCCCTGGAATCCACCTTTTAGAAACAGCTTCTCCCTCTGGACTCTTCAAATTTTGATTTCCTTTGGCTGATGCCCCACCGACTGTCCCTTGACTCCTAATCCCGGCCTTTTCCAAGACAGCAGCATGTGTGTTGATGGATGACCTCACTGTTCTTCATGTGAGCACAGCTGGCCTCTGGCCAACTTCGTGCTCCTCACCCCTTCCGCAGGACTTCCCTCATCACGCACCGAAGCGGACTCCCGGCCGGCTCTGGAAAGAAGTCTGTCCTGGGAAGCCAAGATACCTTTGCATTCCTTAACCTTTCTGCTCGCTAAAAGGAGCAGTTTTCATCCTGTGGACTCAAGTCTCAAACTCGAAATGCTGCTGTTTTTGTTGGAGGGCCTTCCCTGACCTTGTCCATCAGGGCTGTGGCTCAAGCAATAGTCCATCCTCCGGGAGCCTGGACCTAAGCACGACGTTTCCCCAAGACACAATCCACGACCTTGCACCTGGGGCAAACATCTGGCATGGCACAAAGACTGTGGCCGACTCAGGACGATAAGGGGCTAGGAGTTTGCAGTCAGACAGACCTGGGTGTGAATTTTGCTTTGCTACTTAATTGTGAGTTGAGGACAAGTTGGACTCTCCATCTCTAAAATAAGCATCATCATGCCTGTCTCCTGGTTTTGTTGGGGAGGAAATAAGAGAACGTTTGGAAAGTGCTTATGCCTATGGCTGGAATATAGGTAGAGCCTGGCAGACAGACAGACACCACCACCACCAAAAACAATATCACATACACTGCAGGCATCACCCCACCACCCCCATACCATGCTGTCGAAGTGCATTCATTTTGCTCGCCTACTACTAAGCACAACACAAAGGTGGGGAAGGCAAGTCTGTGTCTTTGTATCCACAGCGCTCCCATCAGCTGCTCTGGAAATAGTAGATGCAAATTTATTTTTTGAAGATTTTATTTATTTATTCACTTGAGAGAGAGGGAGACAGTGAGAGGGAGTGCAAGCAAGGGGAGAAGCAGAAGGAGAGAGACAAGCAGATCCCACTCTGAGTGTGGAGCCCAATACAGGGCTCAATACCCCTGAGATCACGACCTGAGCCAAAATCAAGAGTCAGACGCTCAACCGATGGAGCCACCCAGATCCCTCAGAAGACACAAATATTTTATGGGATGAGTGAATGAATGAACATACATGATAATATTTTAAAACTACCTTTCGTGCTAAATAGCTTTATGACAAGGATGTGAAACTTAATGCAATTTGAGTTCCTACAATGTGAAAGGGGCGAGCAGGCACTCTGTGACGTCACATGAGGTCTTTAACCTTACCTCCCACCCCTGTAGTCCCTAGCTCTACTGACCTCTTCTTACTCAGCCCTCACTTTTTAAAGCTGGCGCCAGTTGAGCAAAGTTACCATCCACCGCTCTGTGTCACTTTTTTCCTTATGTTCTTAAGTTCATCTGTTTTCAACACCTCAAGAATGATTTCTGCTAATTTTATATTGTATTCCTATAAACTAGTGGTTCTCCATGTGTGGCTCCCTGGACCAGCAGGAGCAGAATCGGCTGGAAATGGGACAGAAATGAAAATTCTTGAGCCCCCACCTCGGACCCAGTGAGTCAGGAATTTCAGGGGTGGGGCCCAGCAATCTGTGTTTTAATACACCTTCCAGATGATTCCGAGGCTCACTCGAGAGACCCACTGATATAAGCCACACAGACATAGTTATGAAATAGTAACAGGGAAATGGGGAAATGGTGAACGGACATTTTTCCACCTTAGCCATTGTCGTGAGGCTGCGAGGCTATGTGGTATTCCTAAAATAAAGTGTTGGCAGATAATAAGGAATTGGCAGGGGTGAGGGCAGCACCAGCAGGGGGCTGAACAGGAAAGGGCCAGCAGGACGGGGGTAGAGATGAGAGTGAGCCCTCAGCTCAGAAGTGCTTATTCTTGTGGATAAGCATCAAGGAGGTTCGTAAAATCCTTCTAGATCCACAGAAGAACTGTGACCTTCCCTGGAGTCGTGTACCACAGAAAAACCAGAGCAGTAGTGGCTGGAGGGGGCCGGGGCGCCCAGGGCCTCCTGCTCGGACCCTGCGGTAGCCCCTCAGTTACTTGGAGAAACCACACACTTGGCTTCCTTGGAGCTGTGAGTCTGTCGAGCCATGAACAGAGCCACTGGTCCTCAGGAACACGGGGAGAGTGTTACAAACAGCGGGGCGGCCAGGGTGCCATGGGCCCTGCCCTGTGTGCCTGCAGGGGGCGCCATCACACAGGGTACGTGGCGGCGGCTATTCTGTCCGGGAAGCTGGGGCCAGGACAGAATTCCAGGCTGACCCTGTCCTGTTTCCTGTTCCCTGGGCTCAGCGCCGCAGCTCCGTTGGATATCACACCTGCTGAAGGTGGGGGGCGCCCTTCACAGTCCCTGCGAGCTCCTGGTTCTCCTTCCCTCCTGCTCTGAGAGAGCAGCCTCAGTGGCAGGCGAGGCCAGATCGCAGAGCCCAGGAAGGTGCAGCCTCCTGCGGGCAATTAACCTCACCACTAACACCCCCAGCAGAATGGGGCTGAAGTAGGTCTCACTGGCCCCCAGACTCAGAATATCAAATCTCTTTGGCTAAAAGTTTGCCACTGATCCTGGACTTTCCTGCCCTCTGCCCTGTTGCTTCTCCCCCACCCCGTGGCTAATTTAAGCTGCCTCCAACTGCCAGGACTCTTAGAAGGAAGGAGGGTGAGGTGAAGATCAGGGGCATTCAATTAATCTGACCAGGTGGGCTGCTTCCCTCTTTCCCTTCATATCCCGTGAGAGTTTCCTTCCGCAGGGAGGACGTGCGTCTGACCTAAGTGAGAACACTTTCTCTCTCATCCAGATTCACGTTAAGGGCTTTGCTATGCATTTAAAAATGGATAAATGAGTACAATCAGGTTTTATTTTTAAAGTTGGCATTTTTAACATTTACTAGAATGTTCTCAATGAAGTCCAAGTAACTGTAAAGATGGGATAATAGAAGACAAGTCTCCCCAACCACATCGCACTCCCCCAGCCTGGAAGGACTAGGGCTGTTACAGACTGAATGCTCTGTCCCCAAAATGTACTTGCTGAATTTCTCTCTCTGTCTTCCCAAGCACACTCACTGAGGAAAGACCACATGAGGATACAGCGAGGCCTTTGACGAGCCGGGAAGATGGCCCTCACCAGGAACTGAACTGGCCAGCACCATGGTCTCCCCAGCCTCCAGAACAGCAGGGAAAGAAATTTCTATTTAAACCACCCTGACTTGTGAGGGCAGCCTGAGCTGACTGAGATAGGGACAAAGTTCAGAGTGAAACAGGGTCCGGCTCTGAACCTGCCTTCCTTTTGGCTTGTGTAGAAGCAGGCCTGGGTTTTCCTAGCAGCTGTAGGGACCAGTCCCTGTGGCAATGGCCAGGCAGGACCCAGGAGAGGACTGGGCACAGACTCTCTGATACCTGCCACAGGACCGCCTGCTAACTGGGAGCGTCATGTAGCAGCCAGACCATGGCATTCAGGCCTGCAACCGATCTCAGGTGTCCCCTCAGCCCCCTACATCAGACCCTCACTACAGAACAACCTGAGGCTGGCTCTCTTGGGCTTTTTGAGCCAAAAAGTGAATAATGGGTGTGTGTTTGGGAGAAGTAAGAGACTGAAGAGTTTGCACACGCCATCAGCAACCTTCAGTTCCTGCTTTTCCTCCACGCAGTCTGACCAGTGGGTGGTAAGGAGGCTGGGAACCTTGACTGTGGCTTTGGCATGTTGCTGGAGGCCAACATCTGTTCCAAAGAAAAGACAGCATCCTTTCTGTCACCACAAGGCCAAAGCCCACCCTTCAGCCCTGCCACCCAGCCAGATCCCCACATCAAGGCAGGGATGAGGACAGGCCAGAAAGGTCATTACTATATACATACTTTAAGAGAAAATGATTGCAGAAGCCCAGTAAAAACGGGTTCCTATCCATAGTCGATGTTGAGTTCACACAGAAATATCAGAGAGGGACCCTTGCAAAACAGCCAGAAGTTTCTCATTTTGCCCCATCTCCCGTGGCTGGCCTGACCCATCCTAAGCCCTCCAGGGAGCCAAGGGTCGTGGGGTCAGGGGAGCAGATGCTGACCCAGACTCGAGGAGCAGAAAGGAATTTCATATTTTCTTGTCCCAAGGGCTCCTTCTCCTCAACAGAGACCTGTGCCAGAGAAAATTAGGTCACATAGCAGCAAGAGACGTGATTTCCAGTAGAGAAAAGGGAATTTCAGATAAGAACGCAGACTTTCTGGAGCTCAGGTCACCTGGTTTGGAGGAGCTTTCATGTTCATTTTAGGAAAAGCCATGTGATGTATTTGAAGGCACGCTGGACCAGGAGTAGGATGTAGGACACCGGTAGGATGGCTTACTGGCTGCGCCACCTCCATCGGACAAGTCTCTAAACTTCCCGANCAGGACAAGTGGGTTGTAACACCGGTAGGATGGCTTACTGGCTGCGCCACCTCCATCGGACAAGTCTCTAAACTTCCCGAGGACTCCATGCTCACCTCTTAGTAGGAGAACACACGTCCAGTGACAGAACTGTCAAGCACTCTGAATCCCTCAAAGAGAACAAACATGTGAAAAGCAGACGGTAGTACCTTGGGCAGCAGGAAGCAAACGCCACCCCGAGCAGGCCACAGTCCGATCGCCTGGGACGCACTCAGGCTGGTTTCCGTGTCGGCAGCCACACCGCCGGCTTGCAACCCTGCGGAGAACGCGAGCCCGTCTCCCCGCCGGGCCCATTTAGCGCGCCAGGCCAGGCCGGCAGCTCTCGGCTCTGTGGGCGGAACCGGGCAGCTGCGGTGGGCAGGACGGCACCGCGATGCCGCTGAGCATCAGCCGGGAAGCCTGGTCGGCCGCAGCCCCAGCGCTGGAGAAGAGCCGGGAACCTGGGAGCCGACGCCACCGATTGGAAGAGCACGGCGTGGAAGAGCCGGCGAGCCACCACTGGCTGTTACAGAGTAAGACCTGCTCGTCGTTATTGTTATTTCCTGACTGCTCGTTACAGGCCTGGTGCCATACCAGTTCTTCACAAATATTTCCCCTTTCAGTCTTCTGGAAACCTACAAAGAAGCGCTTGCCCTTCTATCCTCGGGGAAGGCAGAGCTCAGAGAGTTGGGGTAACGTGTCCAGAGTCACGCAGGTGAGAGAGCTGGAATTTGAGTTGAGGCGTATGTGGTACAGAGACTGAGCTCTCCCCACCGTTCAGGGAGGTCCACCCTAGAGCCGGCCTCAGATTCGCCTATGAGGCTTGTCGACACAAGGACCTCTGGGCCCCAGCCTCAGAGAGTCGGGGGAGGGCCTGAGAATCTGTATTTCTCACAGGCTCCCGGGCGCCGCTGCCGGCCCTGGGGAGCAGCAAGGAGAACCCATGCGCTGTGCCTCGTGCCTCTCCCACTGCGGGGGAGCCCAGCAGCGGGACCAGGCGGACCAGCAAGGGAAACCGCTGAAAGGCCCCACCTGTCCTCAAAGTCCTCTCCAGAAGGGAATGTCCTCATCCCAAAGCCTCACCTACACCAGACATGGCAAGCAGGGGGGCCGTCATCTTTCCAGAGAACTGGTTGCCAGCTTTCTCTCAGCTCTTCATTCACCTGATGCACGACTGGTGTGGTCCCCAGCCTTAGAAGCACCAGACTCTGGAAGGATGCTCTTCTACAACCTCGGAACCTGAAGGGACCTCAGGGGCTCTCCTGTTGCATCCTCTTTGGGGTGTCAAGAGACCCTGCAGGATAGGTCATCAGTGATTCCTGGGGCAACAAGGGCGTCCAGTGGTAGGAGAGAGTCTTGTGAGCCTGGTCGAAGGGTCTTCAGCAGCTCTGTTTTGTAGACTAGCTTGCTGGTCTCTGGTTGGTCACACCAAGTTCAGCCCTCCTTACTCTCAAACCCTTGCATTTCCGTCTTAGCCTCCCATACCCGGTTCAGTGCAGTGAAATAAAAGAGAGGTCCACATTCTAACTTCTGCATAAAGGTCCTAGATAGAGGACTATACTCAAAACCCAGTCTGCACAGAAAATAGCAGAGTGCTCCAATGACAAGCGTTTCCTACTTTGCACTTTTCTGAAATACTAGCTGAAATCAATGAACAAAAGTTTGTCATGAGAAGGACAGGAAACACCTTCGATATTTTTATGGACTTCAGACAGACAGACTCACATCCCTAGCAGTGTCATCTCTGCTCACCTCCACCCCATGTGAGCCCTTTGCTCCACAGCCACACCTAGACCTGGTGATGACCTGGAGCTCTTCAAGCAGAAGGACTGTGGTCACTCCTAGCTCTTATAGACCACACCATACCCCCATATCTCAATCTTCCTCCTTCCTGAAAGTTCGCTTTCATGGGTACACCTCACCTGGTTGGCGCCTTCTCCGAAACTCCCACTCCTTTGTTCTCCCCACCTCCCATCTCATAGCTTGCCTTCACGTCCTCCACGCCACAGTGTGGATCCCATGGACCATCACTAGCTTTCTGGTTACACTTTCAATTCTCTTACCCTGTTGACATTATTTTGGCCCTTGCCTGGCAGAACCCCGACTCTGGATGATTTCGGCCCATCTGATTTCTCCTTTCTTATTCTTGGACTTCAAAATATGGCAAAAGACCATCATTACTCAAGGGCAGATTGAGGTCACTGCAGATGAATACAAGGTCTCCCAATTCCGCAGGGCCTCTGTGCTATCCAGCAAGCCTTTTACAGGCCCCTAGTGAGCAGCCCAGTCCCAGGCCATGGCTATCACACACAGAACGTTGCCGCCAGTGACAAGGTCATCCCTTCTTCTGGACTATGTCGAATGCAGGGCTGAGAGCGGGGCTGGCATTGTCTTTGCCAAATTCAAAACTACGCACCTGTACTTGCTCTGCCTTTTCTCTTCCCTCCAGTAGCTGTTTGAGAACTTTCCTCTGGCCATGATTTCCACTGACAACCTTGGCTTTACTTGATAGAGAGGGTAGAGACCACCGAAGTGGGCTTTCCATCAATTTCCCTTCCCCATTCTTAACAAACGTTCATCCATCTCCTCCTCCATCCATTCTCAAAAGAAGTGTCCCTCCTGCTCCTTAAGATAAATCCCTTTCCCCCTTCCTCATCCCTTAATCTTCCTTCTAATCCTTTCTTATCCCATCCCGCCATCTCACCAGGATTTAAATATGTTCAAGCCTCTCTTATTAAAACAAGCCTTCTGCCCAACCTTACACATGACCCAGCCCCTGCCTTATTGCTCGTCTTTCCTTAGCCAATACAACAACATCAGTATTATAAATCTTTTCAAACAAGAATAGAACAGCTCACGTCCCATGTTATTACCAGCCAGATTTCTGGAAAGAGTGATGGGTCCTTCCCTCCCCCTTCACCCATAACCCCAGACATCCAGGTTTCCATTCACTACTCCAGTGAAATCACTCCCTTGCATGTTTCCATCGACCCGATAGCCAAATCTAACAAACACATTTCAGTTTGTAGCTCCCTACTGACCACTTCCCCCTTCAATTATCTCCTTCCTTATTTATATGTCCCAGGTGCTCCTGGTTTTATTGCTAGCGCTAAGGTTCCTCTGTGGCTCCTCTTAGCTCTGTTTTTCCCTTAAATGTTCTACTGGATCACATCTTTACCTTCTTCCCTCCCACTCTTCACCCAAACATTTCCTGACCCCTCCCCGCCGGAAATTGAATAAAACACCTCTTTCCCGTGTTTCTAAAACTCCTAACCTACCGAATTATACTTGCCTGGCTTATTATTAGCATTCTGGAATAAACTATGACTTCCTTAAGGTCAGGGACCCTATTTTTACCAATGTATTACCAGAACCCAGCCTAGATTCTAGCCCAAAGGAAGGCCCAATAAATAAGTGTTGAATGACTGTTCTGCAGTCCTTCAATACCAAGGTCAAGAGAAAAGGCCCATTACCACCCCCAAAATCACATCACTGGGGCTTGTTAACGGATGCCTCCAGCTTGGCCCTAAGAAGGAGCAAACAGAAACAACTCTTGATTGTTCCTGCTAATTGGAGCATGAATAGGGAAAAGTCTAGAGAGTTCCCAAGCCTCATCTAAGCACAGAATTTAAGAGCCTTCCCAAATAGCAAAAGCCATTCATGTCAGAGGGACGGATTGGTGTCTCAGACAGTCACCCTGATCTTGCTCCCTAAGTCTCAGAGGCCACATTAAGACCTATAGAAGGGAAGGAAGATGAAGCACAGAGATTTTTCATGAATCCCAAGGCATAGACTGGTGTTATTTCACCATATGAATTCCCTCTGCGTCCAGGTGACCTAGTCCTGGGTCCACTGGTTTCTCTATAAGGTCTGGGGTAGATTGCTGCTTCAGCGGCCTTGTTAATTTACCAATTTTTCTGTGGAGTTCAGTCGTGAAATCCAGGCCAGGCTGTTTCCAGCTGACGCTAGGGATCCTGGATCGGTGCTGGGAGCCATAAAGCTGGAGGCCAACTGGGAAGTGATTAAGCCGCTGCACAGAATGAGAGTAACTGCCACTGACTGAGGACCTACTATGTGCCAGGCACTGACCCAGGCCCTCTGCATGACCTCAGGCCTCCAACGAGCCAGCGAAGCAGCTTGTTATTGATGATAATGGCACCCAGGACACCCACACCATCCTCGTTGCTCCATGTGGCTGCTTGACCGTAGGTGGAAAGTGCTCTCATCAGCCTCATCTTTGGTTTGTATAAAATTCCATGAGCTAGACACAGGGTATCATTCCCATTTTACAAGGAGAAAACAGCCTCTGAGAACATCTGTCCAGGATCAAGCAGGTGATGGGGGTAAATGAGGGCGTGCCTGCACCGTGCACCTCTCGGGTCAGGGCCCCCTTTGCACCAAAGCTGTCCGGAGGGGGTCTGGCCCCCACGCCCTATGGCTGAGGGGGCCAAGTCCTGCTCAAACAGAGGGCAAGAGCCCCCAAATGATCTCATTTCTGCCACGGATAATCTCTGTAAGACACAAACTCTCTGAGCAGTGGTTTCTTCATCTGTAAGCTGGCGTTGGTAACACCAGCCCCAGGTTCTCTGTGGGGTTTTCGAGAATCAGATGAGATTAGGTCAGTGAAGACATTTTGAAAAGTACAACCTGGAGATGAGTCCCCGCACGTGTTATTATTAGGCACATAGTGTTCAGGAGAAAGCTGAATTTCTTTGCTCGTAAGCATTTTAGGGTGACCTTTTAAACAAAAAGCCAGCCGGGTTCTTAGTTCACAGTAGTTTAGGACGTTTTAGTGCAGAAGTTTTGAAAGCACAGATGAAACCCGAGAGAAATATTTGCAGGCACGGTTCCCAGAAACAGCCAGAAAGAAACCAGAGCTCCCACAGGGAGTGGGGTTGGGGTCAGGAAGCTGGCCCAGATCTCTGCTGCCACCAGCTTCTCATCCCCAGAGTCAGGAAATCCTTGCTGCTCCTGGCCCTTTCCCACACTGACTTCCCACTTCCCCCCGCAGGAGCACAGGCTCTCCCCAGGCCTTTCCATCTTGAACTGGGGGTGGGGAGGAAGAGGGAGGAGCGTCTGTGTGCGGGAATGTTCTGCCTAGGGGAAGGAGGAAGGGGTGTGGGAGAGGGCTGTGGGCTCTTCTGCTGTGGTGGGCGGGGCGCCTTGTGTATTTCCCCTCCCCCACCCCGTATACAAGGGACTGAGAGGGAGCCCTACCTGTGCCTGTTTCAGAAGAGGACGCTCTGGCTCAGGGCTGGGCCGGGTGTCATGGGGGGAGCTACCCAGTGCCGGCACTGGATTTAGTCTAGTTGACTCTATGTTCTTTCTCCGAAGATCTCTTTGCATGTTTGTTGAAGGACAGACAGACCCAGCACCATGCATGGTGCCTGACTCCCCCTCCCCTGGCAATATTCTGAACATGAAGGTTACTCTTCATGCCCCAAGCTCTGGATTTGCCTCTTCCCTCTGCTCTTCTGTCTTGCTTTTCTTGAACATTCGGCACAGTTACACAATTCCCAAACACGCCGAACATGTCTCCTTGTCCTGGTTCCCTCCCAGCCTCCCTCCCAGTGTCCCCCACTCTGCCCCGCTCCCACACCCGGGGGGCTGGCAACTCTCTACTGTTAAGTCATAAATAAACTGAGGCGTAGTAAGAATTTTGAGTTTGTTGGCGCATGTATTGATTCGAATCAGAGAGTGGTTAGGAGTGTTCCGATGACAGGAGCTCAGGGAAGGACTTTTATAGAGAAAAGGCAGAAGCAAAGCAAGGAGATTATCGATTGGCTCTAGCTTAAAGCCTAGTTGGCTGTTTGTGCTTGCGTGCACTTAGGTTTTGATTTCGTAACCTTAAGGCATTGACGGGCTTAGATTCTGATTTGCTTATGCAGGTGCCACAGCATAGAACCACACCAGTCTAATGGCCTCCTGGTTTAATTAATTTAACATGACTCAGCTTTTAAGACTCGGCCAAAGGGCTGCTACTTCTGTGATGCCTTTCCTTATCCCACCATGCACGCAAAGGTAGAACTGATCCTTTCCTCCTTTAAGCTCCCACTCTGACTGGTACAACTGTCCACCATAATATGTACAATATTTTATTGTTCTTGTATTTACAAGTCTAGCTCTCCCATCCGATTATAAGCTCTTTAGGACAGGGACCACGGAGTATAGATCTTGGAGTTTCCACAGCTTTTCACAGGGGACTTACTGTCATTTTTTTAAAGATTTTATTTATTTATTTGACAGAGAGATAGAAAGAGAGCACAAGTAGGCAGAGTGGCAGGGAGAGGGAGCGGAAGAAGCAGACTCCATGCTGAGCAGGGAGCCTGATGAGGGACTCGATCCCAGGACTCTGGGATCATGACCTGCGCCGCCAAAGGGAGTTGCTTAACCAACTGAGCCACCCACGTGCCCACTAAGTGTCATTTTAATTTGAAAACAGGTATTAATGCACAGATACTATATTAACACATTTTCACTGTAAAAATTTCAAACAGTAAAGATGGTAAGAAATTTCTTCTTGACCCCAATTCAGTCTCATTACCCTTCCCAGAGTAATCAATATGGTATACATCTTTCCAGGCCTTTCTCTATGCCTTTACATACCTCACCTACAAACACAGAGAAATGTGTAACTTTGAGGTAGTTAAGTAAAAATAGAATTATACTATTGTTTTACAACATGCCTTTTTTCACTTAAAAATATCTTCCAGACATCTTAGCAAGTCCACATAGTTAAGTCTGCTCAATCCAGTTTATTTATTTATTTAATTAATTTTTAAGCAGATTCCACGCCCAACATGGAGCTTGAACTCACGACCCCAAGATCAAGAGTCATATGCTCTACCAACTGAGCCAGCTGGGGGGTCCTTCCCAATTCTTTTTAAATGCCAGTATTCCACAGTATGAAAACAACATAGTTTGATTTAGCTAGTTCTCTATTAATGGACATTGATGTGGTTTCCAATATTTTGTTATTATAAACAATACTGCAATGAATATCCCGGGACATACCTCTTGGAACACAAGGCTGAGTATTTCTTTCTGTCAGCATCTCTCAACCAAACTGTATATTGGACTCAGGAATAATAAATCAAACCCAACAATGTATAAAAGGAATTATATACCACAACCCAGTAGATGCAAAGCTGGTTCAACATTCCAAATCAATCAGTATAACCCATCACGTCAACAAGCTAACGAAGAAAAAGCATAGGACCATGACAGTTGATGCAGAAAAGTGTTGGACAAAATCCGATACCCATTCATGATAAGAAGTCTCCGAAAACTAAGTATAGAGGGAAGCTTGCATAGCTTGATAAAGAATATCTACAAAAATCTAGCTGCAGCTAACATCAGACTTACTGGTGAGAAACTAGATGCTTTCCCCCTACAGTCAAGAGCAGGCAAGCCTGTCCCCAATCACCCCTCCTTTCAACATCACATGGCAAGTCTGAGCTAAGGTCATAAAGCAGGAAAAGGAAATAAAAGGAATACAGAAAGAAATAAAGAAATAAAACTTTCTTTGTTTGCAGATGACATGATTGTGCAGAATACCCCAAAGAATCCCCAAAAGACTCCTGAAATTAATAAATGTCTATAGTAAGCTTGTGGGATACAAAGTCAACTGCTTCTGTATATACCAGCAATAAATTATTGGAATTTATGTAAACAAACACCATTTGCATTAGCACCAAAAGAAAAAGAAAAAAGAAAATATTTAGTTGTAAATCTAACAAAATTTGTAAAAGGTCTACATGAGGAAAACCACCAAATACTGATGACAAAGATGTAAGAACTAAATAAATGAAGAAATACCCTGTGTTTATGGGCTAGAAGCCTCAACAGTGCTAAAATGTCAGTTCTTCTCAGTTTGATCTATAGATTCAAGGCAGTCTCAAAGTCCTAGCAACTTATTTGTGCATATCCACAAACTGATTCTAAAATTGTATGGGAAGGAAAAGCACAGAATAGCCCAGATAGTGAGAAAGAACAAAGTGGGTGAATGAACCCTACCCAACTTGAAGCCTTTCTATAAATCTATAGCAATCAAGACAGTGTGGTTTTGGTAAAAGAACAGATAAATAGATCAATGAGACAGAATAGAGAGGCCAAAAATAGACCCATGCAAATACAATCCACTGATCTTTGACAAAGGAGCCAGCCAATTCAAGGGAGAATGGAGAGTCTTCTGGATAAAAGGCGCTGAAAGATAGGACATCCACATGCAAAAAAAAAAAAATCCAAACATAGAATTTACATCTTTCACAAAAATGAACTCAAAATCAGTCACAGACCTTAATGTAAAATACAAAACTATAAAACCTCTAGAAGATAGTATAGGAGAAAATCTGGGTGAGCTTGGGCTTGGCTTTGTAGATATAACACAAAAAGCACAATTCCTGAAAGACAAGGTTGACAAGCTGGGTATCATTAAAATCAAAAACTTCGACTCCTCAAGAGACACCATTAATAGAATGAAAAGAGAAGCACAGATTGGGAGGAAATCTCTGCAAAACACAGATCCATTACCTGAAATACACAAAGAACTCTTAAAACTCAACAGTAAGCAAACAATCTGATATTTAAGTGGCCAAAAATCTACACAGGCACCTCACTACGGAAGACATACAGATGAGAAATAAACAGATGAAAACACGCCCGACGTCATATGTCATTAGGGAACGGCAAATCAAAACAAGTGAGCGTTACAGACCTATTAGGATGGCTGAAATCCAAAACACTGACAGCAGCAGATGCCTGCGAAGATATGGCACAACAGAAACTCTCACTTATTGCCGTCGGGCATGCAAGATGGTACAGCCACTCTAGAAGACAATTTGACAGTTTCTTGCAAAGCTCAACATAAGCCTGCCATATGCTCTGGCAATCCTCCTGCTTCCAGATATTTACCCAAACGACTTGAAAACTTATGTCCACGCAAAACCTGCACGTGGATGTTTATATCAGCTTTAAACTTGGAAGCACAATGAAGATGGCCTTCAGTAGGTGAAGGAGTAGACGAAAGCCACCCAATGGACTATAGCTCAGCGGGAAAGAGAGACGAGCTGTATCATCAAGCAATGAAAAGACATGGAAGAGGGGCGCCTGGGTGGTTCAGTGGGTTAAGCAGTTGCCTTGGGCTCGGGTCATGATGCCAGGGTCCTGGGATCGAGCCCTGTATCGGGCTCCCTATTTAGTGCAGAATCTGCTTCTCCCTCTGCCCCTCCCCCCTGCTTGTGTGCATTCTCTCTCTCTCTCTCAAATAAATAAATAAAATATTAAAAAAAAAGACATGGAGGAAGCTTGAGAGCTGACAGACAGAAACCAGTCTGAAAAGACTACATGCTGTACAATTCCAATTTTATGGCACTGTCGTCATCAATCCTCATCATCACCATGTTTGCAGTCCCAAACCGAGTTCAGAAGTCATCGTCACAGCGGCGATCTGATCTGATCCTCACAAGAATGCCACAGATCAGGCTGGGCAGAGGTCTGGATCTCAGATCACAGACAAGGAAGCTAGGATTCAGAGACCACCCTGCCTGCAGGCACGTAGCAGGTAGCGAAATCACCGCTTTCCATCCCAGATCTTATACAACACCTCACTGCCTCTAGTTCAGCCTCCGAGGCCTTGAATGGACTTCAGACAATGGGGGGTGGGGGTTTTCTGGGGTATGTGACCACAGGATCTGATGTGTCATCCAAGAGAGGAGTGCAGAACACAGTGTCTAGCAATCGGATTCAGTGGTTCCCATTCTCTCTGGGCTCTGGATCTGCGCTGCTGTCCCTTGATCCCTCCCTGTGGCAGGCATTAACACTCAATGCACACAGAGACAGGGCGGTGGGATGCTCATTATTTATGCATCGAGAGCACATCCACAGACTCCTTCTTCTCCATCTGCCTGCGAGAGTCGGGTCAAGACGTGCCAACCTCCGCCCAGCAGCCCTGGGGGCTGATTCACTGGCCACAGACACGCCTGCTTGCAGAAAGCAGAAAGCAGATTGTCTGCAGGTAGGAGAAGTCCCCTGAGATATCCACAGATGAACACAATGGAGACTTGCTAAAGAAATGTACAGACAGCCGGGAGATGGGAAAGAGGAGACAGAGTCTCTTTCGCTAGCCTCTGGTCGCCATGGCAACCGTGTCATTTTAAAAGAAGCATAACTGATCATTTTAAGTCAGAGGGCTTTTGTTTGTAAGTTTGTTGCTTTTTAAAATAAATATGAACGCATACTGGATTCCAGCCTCTTCCATAGATGGAATTTAGGAATAGATGAGTGGAAGGCTGACTCTGGACCCCAGCTCCACAGCCAGGCATAGCGTCTTGGGGACAATTATGTCTCTGAGGCCGGAAGCCCTAATTTAGTCCCCTGGCTCAGAACACGCTTTGGAAAATAGCTGAGCATGTTGGTGGGAATGGAAAGAGCCATACCTTGAAAGCCCATACAGGAAAGGACTGTGGAGTGTGGGACTGGGCTTGGCAGAAGGGCTCACTCACCAGGGATGGGGGCTGTCCTCACAGCAATGAACAAGGATGCAAGACTACAGCAGCTGTGTGGGCTGAATAGCGCCCCCCCCAAAGATGTCCACATCCTAAACCCTGAATTTATAAATACGTTACCTTGGCCAAAGGCACTTGGCAATTGCGATTCAGGATCTTGAGATGGGGAGATCATCCTAGATGATCCTGGGGGCCCAGTGCAATCACAAGAATCCTTCTAAGAGGAAGGCAGGAGCATCAGGGTCGGAGAAGATTACGTGACAACAGAAGCAGAGGAAAATAAAGAAATAGGACAGCGGAAGCAGGGGCTGCATGCCAAGCAACCCAAGCATCCTCCAGGAGCTGGAAAAGGCATGAAAACGGTCTTCCCCAGAACCTGCAGAAGGAATGCAGCCCTCTCTATACCTCGACTGTAGATTTCTGATCTCCAGAACTGTAAGAGGGTAAATGTGTGCTGTTTTCAGCCACCAAATTGGTGGTGATTTGCTACAGTAGCATTAAGGGACTCATAACAGACTGATTTTTCAGTGATGGCAAGAGCAATTGTCGCAGAAGCCAAGGGACCAGGACATGAGGGCCCATCAGTGAAAGATGACACTCTCTGAACCTCTGTGTGCCTGGCCGCTGACAGCAAGACGGGCCCCTCGGAACAAGTGAGGCTGTGTTGGCCCCGTGGAGGGACACTGGCTATGGCCTTCAGGCAAAGCACGCAGTGTTCAGGAGCACTGCCACATGGAGCCCTCTCTTCCTTTCCACAGAATGGCCGGAGCGGGGGTTGGGGGCTGTGCAAAGAGGGAAGAGGAACCTGACCTTCAGGTGTTTTAGAATGTCCGCCACGGTCAGAAGTCTCAAGTAGCTTTCCTCACCCATGCAAACCATGGGGGAAGACACTAGAACTGTGGTCAGCACTCCCCGACGAATCCGATCAGCTATCTACTTTGGAAATTCAGGGTGGCCGTTAAGTTTGGAAGCAGTCCTAGTCTTGTAGTTTAAGGTCTTTTGAAGCCAATTCTCATGCCCATGGCTATGTATATACCTCAGATCACTGGAATCTGTCTTTCCTCCACATACAGGCATTTCTCTTCGTTCGGGTCACCGCCTTTGTCACCTCAATTATGGCAACAACCTCCAAGGGGCCCTCCTGCCTCCACTCTGTCCTCAAGTCCAACCCCTACACACTTTCCAAAACGCTCATCCTACACGGTCACCTCCTGGATGAAACCTTCCCCTGGCTTCCCATGGCCCTTAGGATAAAAGTCAGAATCCTTTACTTCTCCAGACTAGAAGCTCATCAAGGGCAGCGGTATTCATTGGTTCAGCTAGAACTTTCCAGCATGAGCACAGGGCAAGGCGCGAGGAGACCCCTACTGCCTGTTCCTGGGATGTCTTACGGGAACCTCCATGCCTCACCCTTTGTGACTTCACTTTCAGACCACTGCAGCCACACTAACTACCTCTCAATTCTTCAACAGTGCTGTTTCTCCTCCCCTCCTTTGTACCCCCTCTGCCTCAGTTTCTGTCCTGGCAGAGACTTTTTCTGAATACTGGCTGAAAGGGCTCTTTTAATTCAGGATGGCCTAAGAACTGCAAACAGATCCATGGGGCAGGAGCCTGTATTATGGAGTCAGTGAGGCCTGGCGTGTGGAATCTGGGTTGGCGATCACAGGGCGGCTCAGAGCATGGACCTGGGCATTGGGGGGTGGAGGGTGCTGGGCTGAGCACCTGCTCTGCCATCACAGCTCCTTAGGCCCTTCAGTCACAGTGGATAAGCCACCGCGGACACTCTGAGTCCCCACACACTCAAAAGGGAACGTCGGAGAGGACTTTAATCACCCTAGAGCCTTGACCAGTGCCCAGATCCAAAGAGGTGCTCCAAAAATATTTACTGAACACATGAATAATGCCTCTGAAGACTACCTCCTACCAAATGCTTACAGAAAACCTCACCACATGTCTGCTGCTGCGACGGTGGAAGAAGTTTCTTGCACTTCTTGGCTCTGCCCCATTTCTCAGGAGAACTTTTCTTTCCTGGGCATCAAATATACTTACATGCAGCAGCCAGAGCTAAAAAGAACTTCGACAACAGGCAGCTTTGTCCTCATTTTTTCAGTTTAATTGTCTCATCTTCAGTAGGAGGGGATTTCAAATGTACTTTGAAAATGGAGAAGACCTAGGAAAGCATAATTGCTACTGTTTCATGTAATAAACTATTAGAGGTTTAAAGTCAAAGGACACTGGGTCCCTCTCTTGCTCTGACTTTCCAGAGATCTAACGATTTTTAAACAGGTTCCATGTAGCAAAGTTGCATTTGAAAGAAACAAGGAGAGAGAAACACCAGATCAGGAATTCTTTTGAGGGATTCACTAGCCAGTAGTTTGATTGCGAAGTCTCTCACTCCTGCAGGAGGCAGACTTCAGTTACATCAGTTAAACGGTGGACCAGAAGGCTACTTATTTGCTGTGGCTGGAGTGAGTGTTTAGAATATATGAAGCACGCCTCCCCCATCTCCCTGCTCTACACTGGCCACATAGATCCTTCTACAACAGACCCAATCATGAGTCCTGGGATACCACTCTTCCAGTTCCTTCTACCATTTTGATTTTCCCTTCTCTGTCTCCACTGAAGGCTCGCCTTTGCCATCAGTCCTTCCCATGGATTGCATCAGGGCTTTGGCCCAAGCTTTTCCCAGGACTGTCTCCCCGTGCTCTCCTCCAGCAGTGTCAAGCATGCCTAGAGACTTTATTCCCACCTAAAAAACAGATGATCCGTATATTTCTATCTCCAGCCCAGATATGTCCTCTGACCTCTAGATGCGTTCATTCAATCGCTTGCTTGAAGCCTTCACTTAAATATTTCAGTGGCATCTGGGCACCTGGGTGGTGCAGTTAGTTGAGCGTCCGACTTTTGGTTTCAGCTCAGGTCCTGATCTCTGGGTTGTGAGATCAGCCCCAAGTGGGGCTCCACACTCAGAGCAGAGTCAGCTTAAGAGCCTTTCTCCCTTTGCCCCTCCCGCTCGTTCTCTCTCTCCCTAAAATAAATAAATAAAATCTTTAAAAAAATATTTTGGTGACACTTCAAACTCCACTTGTTCACATTTTTTTTGCAGGGTTTCCAATTTTAACCAATGATCCTACCAACTGTCCAGCTGCGTGAGCCGGACCCAATGGTCATTTCCAGCCAGGTGCTCTCCAGCCCCATGTCTGCTGATCACCAAGCTTCCTCTCCGTATCCATCCCTGCTACTCTGGAGCAGTGTCCACCATCTGTCACTCGGGCTATTACAATAACCTCTCAGCAGATTTCCATGGGCCCTTTGGATCTTTTACCAAATCCATCCCCTGCCATCCCCAAATTGCAGATCTGAACAGGTCACCTATTCCCAACAGGTATTAAAACAAAACAAAACAAAAATCAATAGCTCTCCCCAGGATTCCCAAACTCTCCCGAAGATAAAGATCACCCGGAAAATCTTTGAAAACACCTTCTAGGGGCCCGATACAGATCTATGGAATGAGAATTTCAGGATGGATGTCAAGCAATTCTGTTTACCAAATAAGCACCCCAGCAATTCTCACTATGAGGTAAGTTTGAGGCTTCAAAATCTCTCCCATGACCTGCAGTGTGTCCACAGCCCTGTGTCCTGCCTGCCTTTTGGGTCTTACCTCCCCCTACACGAGCTTTTCCCCTGAGCTCCAGTCTTCCTTGCCTTCTTGCTTTTATCAAAAGCCACATGTTATCTGGTACCCCGTGGCCTTTGAGAATGGAATATTTTACTCTTGCCTGAGGAGTCTGACCTCCACTTTCATGATCTGATCACCTTCCAATGGCCCCACCTCTTAATACCATCACATTGGGCATGAAGTTTCAACATATGATTTTGGGGAAAACACAAACATTCAAACCATAGAACCTCTCAGTCTTTTATCAAATCAGGCCTCCCCAAGGCCTGTGAGCTCCTTGATAGAGAGCCATAGAAGGGGTTTCACTGACAACCAACAAATACAACGTCCCCCATTTACCTTAACTCTTGTCCTTTCCTAGAAAAGCAAACCCCAAAGTCCTTTTCCTGTTGATTGGTCTCTTAAAACCAATCCACTCTGCACCAGTCAGAATGCTGCTTTATTTAAATGTCCCCTGAACACCACACTTCTACCAAACTAATAGCATCCAGCTCTTTTCTTTATTTGGAGAGAGATTATGTTAATGCTTCTAGTTCTCCTTTGCTTAAATAAAAAATAAATTCAGTATTGTTTCTCAAATTGTAACAGCTGGACTATGCTTCCCGCCTCCCAGCCCCGCTTCAAAGCCTTCCTCTGTGGTCTTGCCTAGTCATTCCCTACTTACCCTTGACCTCGGCTAGCTGTCACTTCCCCCAGAGAAGGATCCCAGAGCCCCTGAAAGGCTCCCTCTTTCCCACTGCCCTTCACAGTGGGAGTTTTACAGTCCTTTGTGGGTTTATTTGTTTAAAAGTTGTCCTGAAAAAAATAAATAAATATAAATAAATAAATAAATGTATGTCCCTCACTAGACTGTAAACCCCAGGAGGGCAGAATCCTGCTTGTTCTTACTCCCTGCGGTGGGATTCTCTCTCCCTCTCTCTCTGCCCCTCCATCAACTCCCTTCCTCTATTAAAAAAAAATGCATCAGCCAATCACAGTGAGTGCACCTCATTTGGCTCCTGATTCAAACCCAACCGTAAAAAATAGGCATTTATTGCATTTCTGAGACAAGCGGCAGTTTGAACACTGCCGGTTCTGGTATCAAGAAACCACAAAGTATCTTTAGGTGTTAATTAGTATTGGGGTCTTATTTTTTTTTTAAGTATCCTTATCTTCTAGGGAGACACCACGCTCCCCTACACGGCCCCTGGCGCCCTCCCTCAGATCCCGCCCGAGCTCACCCCCCAAGCCTGCCCTGGCGCAGAGGGGTATAAGCAGATGTCCTCTGGCTCATCTGCAAGGGCATCTTCACAGCTCTTGAGAGGAAGTCCAGACCTATGAGTGTGCCCCACCAAGCCTTTTCCCACTTTCTCCATCTCCTCTCTCCCACAGCACCCCAGCCTCACTTGGCTCTGCCTGCTTCAGTCCCTGGAACTTGCCTGGTCACTCCTGGCTTTCCCAGGGGCTCTTTCTGCCTCCAGTCTCCACCCCCCCACCCGTCTCACCATTTTACCTGCTACTCTGCCCTTCAGATCTTCTTTAGGTGTTACCTCTTCTAGGACACCTCCCTCCCAGGCAGACTCGGCGCTGGGTGACCCAGATCCCCACTTCGAGGAAGTTCTGGCTGCTGGGGTGGGGATGCCCAGTTCTTCACAACCCCATATCCAGTGTCTGAGCAAGATGGCAGGGCGGGGTGGGGGGGAGCAGGCCCCTCAGTGTTAGCCGATGGGGGCCTGTGACGGGCGGGCTTATCTCCCCAGTCTGGGCCTGCTTAGCTGAGGCTTCCCTGGGATTGCATTGGCTCAGCCCAGCCCCTCCCACCTCCTTTACACACATGTTAGCCTACTAAACATCTTGCTCCCCAGTCTCCATCTCATTATCTTCTGGACCAAGAACCCAAACTGTAATCCTATCGCAATGAAACCACTTGAAAGCATAAAGTTGAACAAAAATAAAAATGGCTGCATTAATCCTTTCGGGAAGCTTGATCTTAAACTAAGGAACCCTTTCCTTTCTTCCCCAAACCTCCCCTCCTCCCTTCTTAGCCTTTTCTTTCAGGAACTTAGTACCACATGGAAAACGACTAACTAAGGAGGCTGGCAGCAGGTACACAACTCTGGCTGAAACTGGCTAGATCCTGTATTTCCCTGTAAAACCCCCTCAACCCCTTCCTGGCTGGGGGAAGAGGGCTTGCAATTTTTGAAGACCGTAGCCAGCTGCAGCCTCCTTTGCCCTGCAAAGCAATAAATCTATCCTCTTTATCCCAAACTCTGTCTTCTAGTTATATTTTGGCTCCAAAGCACAGAGGTCAGTTTTCAGCAATATCCCACATCTCCTTCTGCATCCCCCCTCCCCCAATAAATGAACCTGAAGTCCATCTGGCAGGCTCCCCTTGGCTTGCTCAGGACTCAGCACAAGTCCAGTGAGTAGGAAACTGGAAATCAGTAGCAGAGTCCCACTGTTTATGGTATTCATTTTTTTTAAAGATTTTATTTATTTATTTGACACAGAGAGAGAGATTACAAGTAGGCAGAGAGACAGGGAGAGGAGGAAGCAGGCTCCCTGCTGAGCAGAGAGCCCGATGCGGGCCTCGATTCCAGGACCCTGAGATCATGACCTGAGCCGAAAGCAGAGGCTTTAACCCACTGAGCCACCCAGGTGCCCTGTTTATGGTATTCATAAATGATTGTGAACTCTTCCAATTGTTGGCCTACAAAGTCATCATTAATGAGAAAAAAGCATCNTATTCATAATGATTGTGAACTCTTCCAATTGTTGGCCTACAAAGTCATCATTAATGAGAAAAAAGCATCAGCATTTCTTGGTTTTGTTTTTTTAAATTCTTTAAATTATTTTGAGAGTGAGCGGGGAGAGGAGCAGAGGGAGAGAGAGAATCTCAAGCAGTCTCCATGCTAAACATGCAGCTGTACATGGGGCTCAATCTCACTACCTTGAGATCGTGACCTGAGCTGAAATTGAGTTGGACGCTTAACCGACTGCACCACCCAGGGGCCCCTGAAAGCATCAACATTTCAAAGCCCCAAGAGATTTTGGAGCGGAAGTACCATTTTTTCCAGTAGGTGCATCATTCAGGGAATCTTGCTAAAATAAGGTCTGCAGTGGGTGTAGCCCTTCTTTGAGTCTATTAATAAATAAGTTTGTCCCCTGGACAAGACATCTAGGGACACCATCCTACAGATATGTTCAAAGACAAGTTTTTAAAGTCCTCATGCAAGCTGAACATGGACTAGAAACAGGCACTCCCTGGGGAACGGGAGGCCTGGGGAGCAGCGTGTGTGTGTGTGTGTGTGTGTGTGTGTGTGTGTGTGTGTGTGTGTGTGTGTGTGTATAGTAAGCCTTCCAGCACTTACTTCCTTTAATAGCCAAGGGACCCTCTGGGACCATTTTAGGCCATTTTCCTAAGTAATCTGCAGCCTGAAAGCGGCAGCCTGGATCCTCTTCCTTAGTCGCTGCAGGGGAATCAGGGCAGAGAGAGAGAAAAGCCTCCTCTTTCGTCTCTGTCTGCTTGCCTCTCTTTCCTATGCCACACCTCCCCTCCAATCAGATCTACCAGATCTCTACGGTGCCAAATTAGTAATAATAATACCTGACATGTACTCAGTGGCTGCCAGGCCTGTCCTGGGAACTTCCTGTGGGGCATCTGGGGGAACAAGTTGCAGGTTAAAGCAGCAGCCCTGAGAGACAAATGTCATCCCCACGCAGAAACGGAAGCTGAAAGTCAAGAGGTTGAGTTGCCCAGAGCATGCAGGAGCACCAAAATCAAGGTTTGAATCCAGGTATCTGTGACTCCACAGCCCATGCTCCGGGATTGCAGATAAAATCACCTTTGCAAAGATGGCGCCTGTCTTCTCGGCTGAGGCTGCTCTCGGGAGGCTGTGAGGCCACTGTGGCCCTGGGCCTGTGCTCTGCTGTGTCAGCAGAGACCCCGTGAATAGAGGTCCTGGACGCCTGTCTCCTGTGATTCTCTGAAAAATGCTAAATGCATTAAAAGTTCTGGGATCGATTCCAATGTGTGTGGGGAGTGGTTTCCATATTCTCAGGACACCAGCTGGGTGTCCTGCAGTGTAGCCCCACTCTGGTGCTCGCTCTCCCCGGAGAGCGCATCGGATTCCAGTTGGAGGGCTCCGTCCTACGGGACTGCCCCCAAGCCCCACGCCCCAGATGCCAGTCACAAACCCAGCTGATCACTTGTGCTTCCGGCCACCCGGCTGCAGATCGGAGGTTCTAACAGCCCCTCTTAGGGTTTGGTGAATTTGTCAGACAGCTTTGAATGCCAGTCACAAGTCCAGGTGGCTATCCGTGCTTTTGACCCACCGGCTATAAATCAGAGGTTCTCACGACTTTCTCCTTTGGGGTCGTGAGTAATTTGCTAGAAGAGCTCACAGAACACAGGGAAACTTTTATTCACTAGATTGCCAATTTACTACAAAGGATATTAGAGGATTCTAATCAATAGCCAGATGAAGAGATACTTAAGGTGAGATCCTGAGCAAAGGAGTTCTGTCTTCATGGACTACAAGGCCCCAGCACAAGAGCACTTGGAGATGATCTGGTTCCTGATCTGGAAGATCTCCAAACCTCCTCCTCTGGGCTTTTTAATGGAGGCTGGATTAAATCACAGGCCATTGAACCTCCAGGTCCTCATCTCTCCCCAGAGGTCAGGGGGGTGGGACTGAAAGTTCCAACCTTGTATTCATGGCTGGTTCTCCTAGCAACCAGCCCTCTTCCTTAGGTGCTAATCTAAAGTCACCTCATTGACATAAACCCAGTTGTGGTGAAAAGGAGCTTGTTAGGAATAACAAGACACCCTTTAACCTTTTATTTTTTTTAAAGATTTTATTTATTTGAGAACGAGAGAGTGCACCAGGGGGGCGAGGGGCAGAGGGAGAGGGAAAAGCAGACTCCCCACTAAGCAGGGAGCCAGATGTGGGGCTCAGTCCCAGGACCCTGGGATCATGACCCAAGCCAAAGGCAGACGCTTAACCGACTGAGCCACCCAGGCGCCCTGACACCCATTTTATCTTTATGACTCTGTTTTCAGGAACCGAGGACAAGAGATCAAATGTTGAAACCAAAGATGCTTCCATTGTTCTTATTGCTTAGGAAATTCCAGGGTTTTGGGAAACTGTGAACCAGGAACAGTGGATGAGGACCAAATTGCATGAGAAATATATTTGGTTCATCTGAGGGACCAAATATATACGTCTTATAAATCACAATATCATAGGCATCTTCTGGGAGTTAGAGCACTTGGGCGAGAGAAGCAGCAACCTGGCACAGTGCAGTGCAAGACAGCATGGGCTCTCGCATCACACCTGGTTCAAATCCCAGGGTGGCCATTCCTGGCCATGTGTCCTTGGGCAAGTGACCGGAAGCGCTCTAGCCTTGCCTCATTTCCTCATCTGCAAATGGAAGGTGGTTTCTTACCTAACACACGGGACTGAGAGGTTTAAATTAATTAGTAATGTGTGAAAAGTGCACTGTAAATGTTGGTTCCCTTCTCATCACCATATGCTCTCTGCACAGCCCCAGGGAAAATTCGCAGCGACTGACCAACAAAGCCTTGAACGGACTTCAGGGCCTGGGAGAGGTATTACCATGTTCACCTCCATTTTGCCCTCCAGACATCAGAGGATGACAGAGAGGCCTGAATAATGTGTCCCCTGGTTGCTCTGACTGTATAAAAGGTTGGACAGGTGCCAGAAGGGAGCATTGGCTTGCAGAATTTTCAAGCCGGGATCGTGGAGAGTATGATCGTCATTCCTAGAGTGGGCCACTAGAGGGCGCAGCTGTCAGAGCCGTCGGCCCTGTCCCAAGGTCGGTTCTTTCAGTTCCGTGCTTTTTAAAAACAGATGGCTAGCTTCTTGGTGACATTTCCATGTCATATGCAGGCAGAATATCTTTCCAAAATATCTTTCCCTGAGGTCCGAAGGCACTGATTCGTTTCCATTTTTTGGCCTAGTTATTTAGAGGCAAATTTCCAAAGTATCATTAAGGCTTACCAGTCATTCTCTGATGGGAAGAGAGGAGGAAGGACTAGGAGAGTGATGGGAAGAGGAGCGGGGTGGGAGAGGGGTAAGATTCATGGGAGGAATAGGTCACTGGAAAGGGAGAAGCAGAGAGAGCTGAAGACAAGCCTTAGTACTAGTCTACCTCTTCCTCCACTGTGACAAGAAAAACACAGAAGACTTAAAAGGATTCCCATTATCCCACCTGTGGCTGGGCAAGACGTGTCCTTCCAGGACAAGGTCCCAGTCTCTGATTTTTAATAACTCCATCTTATCCCAAGAAGAAAAGCCCTCCCCCTGGGTCTTAAGCAAGAGCTCTTTCCTATTTCTCTGTTGAAACCTGTGAGCTGGCTGAACAGGGAGACAACACTGCCTCCATTCTGTCAGAAATGGAGCTTTGGAGAGCCCAGCGAGCTTCTCAAGATTGCTCGGCTAGTAAATGATAGACTTGCTATAGACCCAGGTCTGTGTGCCTCAGCCTGAGTAGTACGGTTGCACAGGTCATGCACTAGTCAACTGCAGGAAGGGACATGGACTTAGGTGTCTCCCTAGATGTGTATATGTATAGTCATAATTTTCCAAAAAATGACAGTCAAGTGTCTTGAGGGAAGGTGCCCTTTTTTCTAATTTGCAAAAGGTACCATTTGAGCCTTTAGCAGCCCTAGCTTGACTTTAGTCACTCCTCTGTCTACACAGACGTGGAGCCAATGGGCTGTTCATACACTTTTTAAGGTTTTATTTATTTATTTGACACACACAGAGAGAGAGAGAGAGAGAGAGAGAGAGCACAAGCAGGGGGAGGGGCAATGGGAGAGGGAGAAGCAGGCTCCCTGCTGAGTAGGGATCCCGATTTGGGGCTCAATCCCAGGACTCTGGGATCATGACCTGAGTCGAAGGCAGATGCTTAACCGACTGAGCCACCCAGATGCACCTGCTCATGCCCTTTTGCTCAGGTTAATTCCAAAGTCTACTGAGAACCTTCTGAATCCCAGCCAGGACTTTGGGTAGGGATAGAGACAGGAGGTCAGAGGAAGATACCCTTCAGTGAAGAAGAATTTGCTAATAATACTAATAATAGAAAGAAAAGAATCCATTCTCTGTTGACCAAGAAAGGAGCAGAAGCACCATGGGGTAATAAGGACCATGGATTCTAGAGCCAGCCTGTGGACCACGTCTGAGCTCCACCTCTTACTAGCTGGCTGAGTTTCCTCCTGTGTAGATGGTGAGTAAGAAGGGGCTGCACTTTTCCAAAGATCGTGGTGAGCATGAAATGAAATAATGGATGAGGGGGGCGTGGCACAGGGCCAGGCACTGTCAGGGCTCCACAGGGGTCAGCTGGCATTATTGCTTTGGGATGTCAAGTCAGAAGTCAGAAATGTGGACCCAGAGAGGGGCTGGGAATGTGGAAGTCACTGACGTAGAGCCGAGAACCCCTCTGCAGTCCTGGCTGCAGCCCAACTCATTCCACCAAGGCCCATCTGGACATCCCGCCCCTGATCAGAATGGGGAAAGGTGTTGAGAGAGACGAGCTGTCCTGGGTGCCGAGCGCCCCTGCCTGGTCCTATTAACTATGCCAAGAATGCCAGGTTCCGACTGCTTTTTGCCCAGACCATTTGCAGCAAGCAAGCAATCACCCTAGAGGGATGAAGTAATGCCTCTGTCTGGACAGAGAGCAGGTGCACTTACCACTCTCTGTAAGAGCAGTGGCTTCCTCGAGCTTAGTGGTCCTCAGCTTTGATGCAAACCCGATTTGAGGACAGCATCGATCTAGAGGGCATGCGAAACTAATGCCAATGTGATCCTCACGTTGCTTCCTGTGCCATGAAGAACCAAGTCCTCTGTCTCTGACCCTGGACTGTCCTGTCTCCAGTGTCCATGAAACAGTATCAGCCTAGCTTATGACCTTGAAATTTGGGGTAAATCCGAAACCCAGAAGGAGCTTGGGAGCCTTCTGGTTGGGAGGAGGGGCCAGGGGATTTATCATTTAAGTATTGTTTTTATTTTTCAAGCTGCAGCTAACTCTCAAACACATTCAGGGCCAGGTAAGAGGAGGAGAACACATTGAAATTCATCCACGCGTCTGCCCCGCCCCACAGAAGTCCCCTCTGGCACCAGCGCACCTTGGATCCGGCTTTTCTGAGGCAGGCGGCACTTGGGTTCAGTGGTGAACCCCAGCAGCTCTGGGCATGCCTCGGCTCCGTGTCCTAGAGGGTAGCCTGGCCTTGGGGCGGTGGCAGGGAGCGAGCTCTGCTGATCGGCAGTGGACAGCCTCTCCTGCCTCTCAGGGAAGGGGATGACACTGCGTGCCTTGAACTGCAAGGGATTTGAAAATTATCCTGTGTCACAGATCTTCAGTGTTATTAAAGAACAGATGAAGGTAGGGAATTGAGAGCACAAATATCAAGAGTCTCCTGTTTTTCTTTTATTGACCATTCTGTGTGTGTGCGGGTGCTTTGCTGTTAGCCACCTGGAATCTTCATGGGAAAGATGACAGCAAATGTCAGAAAGACAAAAACCCCACCTTCCGATCACCTGAGTGATGCCGATGAAGTTCAAAGGAGGAGAGAAAGGGATGGACACAGATTTTCAGAACATTGACCTGCTCCTTGTGAGTCGCGTGTGAACAGAAGCTCTGTAAACCCCCACTTGAGATGCATGCGGGAAGAAAGGGGTCGCTCCTTGTCCTGGGGCTCCCAGGAGGGACGTGGCCTCCCATTAGGAAGCCAGGCATACCTGTAGCCTTTCGTGGTGACTTTTGTTTTTCAAAAAGGAAAGGAGCAAAAACCAAATTTCGCTCCAAGAAAGCTGGCGCAGTTGATAACGCGGAAAGAGGGGCAGAGCGTTCTCACACTTGGAACCCCTGAATGTCGCCCCGCAGATCTTAAGCGATGGACGTTTTGAAGGGTTTGGAAGGAAGGCTCTATGGAAGCCACAGGACGAGGCCATGATTGTGTTTTCTAACCATCCTCATCGTGGGGTATGGATGGCAAGCTGCCAAGGCTGGGCCAGGAGCCCTCCGGTGGGTACATCACTCAGGACTCTGAGTGATCCGTTACTCTGGTCACCAGACCAGCTTGCCAGCCTGGCAGGAGGAGAGATGTTTCGAATCACAGAGCCAAATCACCAAATCACCAGAAGGACAGGAAGATGCCGGGGGTGGGGTGGGGGCAAGAGCAGGCACTCAGCTGGGGTGCTCCCAGGGGCTCATCCCTCTCTATCCTCTCTCAGCCCCTGCTCCGTGATGTTGGGCACCCCCTTCCCACCCAGAGCCCAGCTCCACCACCAGAGGAGGGTTTTGCCAACCTAATCCAGAGGCTCCCAGTCTCCCTGGGACCCAGCTGTGAGGGCTCTGCCTCAGGGCCTCGATGACACTTCTGGCTTTGGGGCCGGTGTCCATGAAGTTGCACAGTGTCTGCAAATTGCTCCATGCACACCCTCACCTCACTCCCCATTTCATTATTCATTTATCTCTTTTGAGTGGCTGGGCAGATGAACCCACCTCTACCCCACCTCAAGGCAAGTATAAACAAGCCGCTTCCTGGCCCTCTGCAGAGAGCAATGCTGACCCCTGGACTGTGAGAATCCCCGATGCCCAAGTCAACCCACCAGAACTGCGGGCCCCAGCCTCCTGCCACTGGCAGTAGCTACGGTCACCCATCAGGTGCTCCCTCTGCGCCGAGGTCTGCCCTGAAACTGCCGGGGTTGTCTTACACTCCTGCTGAGGAGCTCGTGTTACAGACGGGGACACTGAGGCACTGCGGGCTCAGTGATGGGCTCAAGCCCGCACAGCTAGTCAATACTGGGGCTGCCCCCCCAGTTCAGCCAGTCCGACTCAAGAGGGCCTTCCTAAGCACCCCGTGGCTGGCCGGTGCTGCCCCCTGAGAGCGGGGCCAGTGATTCATCAACTCCTGTTACCGTGGTGGATGGGGAACAGATGCATGGCAGGGAGGTGACATCCCCTCTGTGACATTGTTTCATTTCTTGAAGCCTGACAGCAATCATAATAGTAATACCTGTCCCTCAAGGTTATTGGGAAATGAAATTACGAGGTAGACAAGAAGTGCTGTGCACAGAGCCTGGTGCTCGACAAGTGACGCCTGTGAGCTGAGTCCCTGCTATTCACCATGACAGCCACCAGAAATGCTTGTCACATGTCACCTATGACACAGATACAGCAAGAATCCAACTGGTCTTCAAGATCTGTTGATTCAGCCTCCTGTTCAGTTCAGAAATTGTCCTGCCTTTTTAGTGGTGACAACATTCTGGGGCAGAACAATGACCTTTGAATTAGTCCCTGCTTTCCTTCCCATGGGGGAGGGGGGAGTAGGGAGAGGGACCGGGCCTGGGGCCCTCGGCCTTGCACGTGGAATCCAGCTGCCGCATCCAAAGTGCAGGCACCTTGCAGCTGCCCGCTGGAGACACCACAACAAAGGGAGACGCCCCAGGACTCCCCACTGTTGTCGCCCCGCCTTAGAGCCCCAACTGGGCTAAGCAGAGATGACCTGCCCCTGTAGTTTAAGCACAATAAATGGCGGTTTTATGCTGCTAAGTTTTGGGGAAGTTGTTAGGGCTGTTGGAGACTAAAACACCCAGTACCACTCATTCTGTCCCTTCCTACTAGAGCGGACTCTGCAACCCTCATTCTCTTCCTGTAAAACAGCACTGATTGGATCCCATTCCTGCCTAAGCATACTTTGCTGGCTCCCAGCCTCCTGTGGCTGCCAGAGAGAGGCCAGAGTCCTGGGCACAGCAGCTCAGGGACCAAGAAGACTGCCCAGCCTCAGCTCCACCTGCTGCCACAGAGCAGCGCCTCGTGTCGTGAATGTGCGCGGCCTCCATGCCTGCTGTTCCCTTTGCCCCCAGCCTCAGGCCCGTCTCCTTCTCTCAGCCATCCAAGTTCAATTCACATCTCATCTGCTCTCCTATTTCCCTCTCCTGCAGACCAAGAACAACCAGTGTGACCCATGCGGGTTGACACTGTGTTGTGGTCTCTCTCAATGTCCTCACCCAGATGGTGAGCTGGGGGTGGGGCCGGCAGGTGTAGCCTCTTATTCATCTTTGCCGCCTTCACTGAATGCAGTAAGATCAAGCTGAGCTGGTGTGTGTGTGTGTGCCCGTGTGTGTGTGTGTGTGTGTGTGTGTGTGTGTGTGTGAGTGTCACAGTCAAGCGTGTTGCTCAGTGTGAGCTGTTTACATGATGAGTTCATTGTGATGCTGTGGAAGATCTGCACAACCAGAGAGGGCTGAAAACGCAGCTGCTACTTGTGGTCTCTACCACACCGTGATGGGGGGTCATCTCTCCAACCCTGGATCTCAGACGCAGAAGGGAGCCAAAGTTGCCATCGGCTCCGTTATGCCTGAGGAAAGGTCCCCCTGCCCACTGCCATCTGCTTCTCACGGCCATGGCCGTTCTCCTCTCAACCCTGCTGTCAGGTCACGGTTTGGAGGCTGGCAGAAGAGTCCCCGGGCACTTCCCACTGTGATCTCATGGTCCTGGCTCCGGCCCTCCTGGCTCTGCCCCTGGGAGAAAGGCCAGCTCCTGAGTCTGGAGGGATGGCTTTGCGAGATCTCTTGGCTCTTTAGACGCACAAGTCAGACACGGAGCTCTGCTCAGCCGACTACCAGACGGACCCACACCAAGCCCATCACTTCTCAGTCTCCCGATACGCAGGCAGGGCAGGGTGCAGAGCTCCGAAAAGACCCAATGTCCACACAGCATCAGCACAGAGGGCCCGCTCTGCCCAGTGCAAGCTACAGAGGGCTTCGGGGAGGCTGGCTCTGAGCTGGCTCTGTTAGCATTTCCCCGCGACCTTGGGAAAGTGCCCCCGTTTTCTGCCTGGTTTCTCCCAGCTGTGTAGAAAGGAATCATGACAGCTGTCCCTAGGCAGTGTTCCCAGCATAAAAGACACATCTAGGCTCTTTAGAAGGAAGGCGTTACGCACGGCGGTGGGATGGTACTCCGTAGAAACCTCTCATTTATCGACTGCTCGCCAAATGCCCAGCATTACTGCACAGAAAACAGATGTAGGGGTGGTGGCGGTTGTTTGGTCTTTTCCAGAAGCCCTGATACTGCGCAGGAGCTTTCATCTACTGCGGAAGAGTACCACACTGATGCTGGTCTCCACTGAGAGGCACCGAGGACTTGAGACTTGACTGGCTTTGCATTTCTGTGAGTTACTTGTTTGTTACTGACGTCAGTTGCATGCAGTTGGCAAGCTGTCACACATGCCTGAGCCTGCGTCCACAGACGCCGAGGGGCAGTGACGTGACAGAGGGAAGAAACGGGGAAGGAAGTTTGATTTGTCAGGGTATAAACTGTTGACATCTAATTAAAACAACTTTTTAAAAACAAGTAAAGCTACTTACGATTACTGCCTCCGACCACGTCCCTTCCATGTCACATTAGATGGAGAAGATAAAGTGATGGGAGAGAAAGGGGGGCAGAGACCAACACCAGCTCTCACGGGACCCCTCTCGGGGGCTCCCAAGGGGACGGAATGGCAGGTGGCCCCGCGGGTGGCGGTGGGGCTCTCAGAGCTCGCACGAGGGAGACAAGACTTGGTCTGGGCTCTCTCGGTGTGTCCCAACCAGGAGACTGCCACATGCCAACGTTGGTGGTGCTTCAGTCTGCTCCCACCTTGGGGCTGGGGGCTCCAACCAAATTCTCTCCAAATGCGAGGGCGGTGGTCTCGATCGGTGTGTCCAGGGACCCTGGTGTCCATGCCCCGACACGGGTGGACCAGGAGCCCATTGTTTCCTACACTTTTCTCCTGCTCTTCAACCTAAACGGGAGGGCTGCGTGATGTTGTGGGGAAATGGTGACTTTTCATCACTTGAGCCTCGGCTCAGACACCATGTGGGCACTTACGTGGGTCAAGTGTGGACTGTGGGTCATTTGCTCGCTTGCCCTGAGCTGCCTGACCCGCTGTACTGAGCAGCGGCCCAGCGAAGCCTGTAAAGTGCTTGGCACACAGTAGGTGGCCCGTTCCCCTGAGGGCCTTTATCTCCAGAGCAATCTGTACCCTCTGGCGTCCCCTCCTCAGGATCTGAAATGCGCCAGGTACGTCATGAATTTTCCAAAGTCAACTGACAAGTGAGTCATGAACCGGGGTTCTGTTTAGAAGCTGTCCTAAAGCTAAATATTTGTAAAAATCTGACCAACACTCTGCAAAATGAAAGTGCCAGGGACAAGGGAGGGACCGACGCCATCAACGTCACTGAACAAAGTCAGCCTGGGGCTAGCTCTGAGTTGAGTGTGCCAGGAAAATGTGTTCTTCTCCAGGTCAGAAGGTAGAACATTGGATGGAAAATCAGCCTCTTGGTCAGAGTCTGAGGTTTTCTGGATAGAAAACAGGGCAGGCCAGGCCAGGCTGGGGCCTGAGCCATTAGCTGGGGCCATGGCGTGGTCAAGTCCTTGCCTTCCCAACGTCACCATGACATTAATCACCAATTTGTGCTTGGACAGGCAAGTGGAAAGGCTTTGATGCACTGGGGTGATCAGAGACAGCACTTGGGCAAGACTGACATACAGTGCAAATTTTGGCCTCTTTCTTAGAAGAAAACCTAAACCTCTCCCTAGTTGCCCCCGCTGTCCACATTCCCTTAACTGCTGGGGTAACGTGGTGCGGAAGCTGGGTGGCAGCAAAGAAGCACACCCCAGATTTCAACAAATCCCCCCCTTTCCAAACAAAGAAGCAGCCACCAAAGATAATAAGGAAGAGCTATGTAAGTTGGTAAAGAAATCTGCCTATGATCCCTTGTTGAGTGAGAAAAGCAAGTGGGATGAAATAGCATGATCTTCATTTTAAAATTAATATTCATACCGATCTATAAACCTCTCTCTATGGTTGTATGAGATGTCATGAGATATGGTTGTATGAGATAATGGGGACTCACAGGGATTTAGAGGGGGAATGACTTCTATTTTGCACACTTCTATATGACTTGTTTTTATAACAAGTCTGCGTTACTTGCATAATTTTTTAGTAAGATTTTACTTAAGTTTCCTCTTCCAGTTTCCCTGAGAACAGTCACTGAATACATGTAATAAGCAGCTTGGGGTAAATCACATTTGGCTCAAATTTTAATGAGCATCTACTCTAAATCCCAGAGGAGCTGACAGACAGCCACACCGGAGACCAGGACCAGACCAGATGTCACAATGCTCGGTGGCCTCATCTGTGGAGGGCGCCCTGTGTGCCAACATGTTCCAGCTCTTCTCTCATTAAATATGTAGGGTTGACTCATTCAGTCAGCAAATACTTGAGCACCTACTATGTGTCACGACGCGTGCTAGGACCCTGATTCACATTAGTGAAGAAACAGATACGGTACCTGCTCCAAGTCATCTTACAAACAAGAAGTTTGGAGAACTTAAGCAACTTTCCTAAGATGACTCAGTTAGTAACGGAAGAGGAGCAATTACTTTAGACCCTGGTGGTCTGGAACACCTCCCTGAGGGAACACAGCAGTTGAGCCTCACCTGAAAGAAGGAATAAGATTTGGGCAGACAGGAAGGTACTCTGGAGCCAAAGGACCTAGGAGGCAGGAGCCAGAATGGAAATGCAGAGAGCAGATTTGGGCCACGGTGGGGATTCCCGAGTGACTGGAGGCCAGGGTGGAAGGGGAAGCGTAGAGACACCAGCCCAGGGAGTGGGCCAAGGTCAACGTGTAAGGGTGAATGCCCTATTAGCAGCTTCGACTTTATCCGGGGCCACAGGGAGCTATGAATTTTGTTGTTGCTTCCCTCAAGGGGGTGATGTGATCAGGCGAGCTTTAGGAAGCTCTTCCAGCCCAGAGCCTCTGGAGCCAGTCTGCATGGCTTTGGAGCCCAGTGCTACCACTCACAAGCTCTAGAATTTGGGGCGAGAGGCTTAACTTCCCTCCTCTTGGGTTCTCCCACAGTAATACGGGGATAAGCTAAGGGTGCTAGCCTCAGAGTGACTAGAAGAATTCACTGTCCTAATTTAGGTGACGTTCACAGGGGTGCTGGATGCGCGGTGATGATGAGTCGATGTCAGTCATTACTCTTGTCTCTCTGGTGTCCATGTCAAGGATGGAGTGGGTGAGACAGGAGGCAGGAGGTAACTGCAACCGTCTGACTAAGAGATGAGGTCTTGCACAAAGCCTGTGAGGATGGAGACATGAGATGTGGAAACAAGATGGGAGGCGAGTGGACAGGACAGGTGAGTGACTGGCCAAGGCGGGGGGGAGGAACCCAGCGTGACTTGGGCTCTTAGCGGAGGGGACGGATGGGCTGGGGCCGCCAGCAGGGCAGTGAATGTGGCAGGGAAATCCCCAGGGTGGGGGTGCCGCCATATTTCAGGTGACTGGGAAGCCACACGTGGAGGTCACTCGGTGTAATCAAGGAGTTCATTTGACCTGAAAACCAAGGCCCTTCTGTTTACACTCAGCATCTCTGGACCATGAATTGTGAGGTCTTGGGATGTGGCTGAGGAAAAACACTACAGGCCCCAGACAGAGCAGGCCTGTGACAGCGTGTACTTCAGGGTCCCTTCCCCCTCCCCCGCCCCTGTGCGGCCCGCAGGGGACACCCTGTGTGAGCAGAGTCACGTCGCTCTAGCTGCAGTCTGTGTCACAAACAGACCAGAGGCTTTGATCCAGACTCTCCGTCTGGCACAGGCCTTCAGCTGGAAATACCACATTTCCAAAAAGAGCCTCAAAAATGTCTTTTTTCAATGAGCCGTTTGCCTACCAATTCTCTTCAGAACTATTAAAAACAAATATAAGCAAACAAACCATTAAAAATAAAAACTCCAGGAAGTCGAAGGCCACAGGACGGCACATGGTGAGGAGAACGGGGGAGTAGGAACAAGCAGGCCCGTTTCCTTGTCTGAAACTTGGGTGAAGAGTTCGGGTCACCGCAACCCTGGGGGTCGTGAAGGCCACGACATTCAAAAACCAGCTCGGCGAACGTTCGGTCCGCTGTCCCTCACACAGTCGGAGCGGGGAGCAATCAGAATGGGAAGTTATGTGCCCTTCTTTCCCAGCGGTGGGACAAGGATTCACAGTCTTTTACACCAAATTACCGACAACGCAGTCTGTGAGCCTCATATTCTCTGTTTGCACATCGACCTTGGGAAGTCACCCCTGGATGGAGGTCCTTGTCTGGGCGCTATAAGGGAAGAATTAGGGGGGCGACAGGCTGGTCAAGAGAGCTCAGGCCACCTGGACACGGGGTCGGATGTCTGCTTCCCAGGAGCACACGGCCATGCTCGATAAAAGGGAAACAGAAACAATCAAACAGCAGCATCGTTTGAGGATAGAAAGCTCTTTTTAGTCCATCATTGCAGACGGCCAAGGAATTTCAGAGTTCCTGATTCATCTCTCATTTGGACCTAACTCCTGATTATGTTGAGTCTAGAAATCTAAAAGGCACTGTTACCTCTGTCTTGTGTGGAGGCCTCCCCACCCCCCGCAGCTCAGGATCTCGGGAGAGGTGGCCTTCCTTCAGGGTACCACAATGCAGGGAGCAGCCAGCCACACAGAACTGGGGGTGCAGGGCTTCCCTCCAGTGGCGTATAAGAGGCCGAGGAAGGCCAGAGTGCGGGGGCACCTCACATGAGATACAAGCACCAGGTCAGGGCGCGGAGATGGCCGAGGCAGACACTGGCTTGGAAGGGTCCCCCTCTGAGCCCCAGACCAAGCATGGCCCTCAGGCTGTCTTCCCAGAGTGGTCCTGACGGGGACAGCCGCGCGTGCAGAGATCTGGGGTCCCTGCAGAGAACCCCTTCAAGTGGAAGGCAGGACCGGGAAGAACCCAAGCAGATGGGAGGCTTGAGCTCTCCCGCCGCCCAGCACCTATCCCTTTTCCTGCAAGTGCGTGGGTGCTGGGGCAGGCAGACCTCGGTTCGAATCCCGCTCCTGCACGGTCCTTGCTCAAGGTTCTGTTTCCTAGTCTGTAGGGATGATTATGTTGTGGTGAGGACGGAGGAGATGATGCGTGCAAATCACACCAGCCGTTGCTAAGGGACTAGAGGTGCGTCCCTTGCCCTCCCCGAGCTCCCTTCGAGGCAGCTCCTCCCGTGCTAGGACCCACTGGGGGTGGGAGAGAAGTGAGATGCCCCTTTGAGAAGCATGAGCAGAGGACGAGCAGGGCACCTCCCCCTCCCCAACAGTGTCTCCCCGGGTCACGCTCTCCTTGGCGGGGGTGGGGGGCCTTCCGGTGGGGACTCTCACATTTATTACGTTCTCCTGCTTCCGCGGCAGATGCCCCCACCTAGGGGTCACCAGCTCACCACATGACTCCTTTCCCCCACAGCCCCTCGCTTTTCCTGCGACCCAAGACCCCAACAAGGCAGACCCAACTCCCATGTCCACTGTGGGGCTCAGAGACACATCTGACTCCAGCCCAGTCTCAGCTCCGGGTGGATTCCCCCAAGGCACAGTGGTCCCTGGGCGGTTCCTGAAGCCAGGAACCCCAGCAGAGGACACTCAGAGGTGATCAGAGTAGCACAGTGTCCCCGAGCCTGGCCTCCCTGCATTTCCCCTTTCATTATCTGTCTGCAGGAGCTGGGAGTGGGCAGGCGGCCGCTCCAGTGGTCTGGATGACTCATTTCCTTCTGAGAATCTAGAGCAGGTGTTGGAAGCACAAGGCCCATGGGGGGCGGGCGCTGGTTGCTTCTAGAAGCAGAATGGTGAGTGAGGCTGCCTCCAAGCAGCAAGAGGACATTGAACTCCACAAGTATGTACATTTGGGGGCAAAGAAAGGAGCAAGCATGAGAGGAACAAGAACCATTTTATCCCTTTATTATTTACAATATTAAGGCACAGGTTTAAGCAGCAAAGAATTAGGAAAATCTTTGGCTGACGAACAGGAACCACATTTGCCGTGGGGCGCACTCCGTGTTCTTGGATGCCCCCCTACTTGGTCCGCAGACCCACGTGGCCATGCAGCTCTGCAGACACCCCTTCAGTACAGACCAGTGGGACGAAGATGCCAGTAGGTCACGCCAGAGTCCACTGGAGGGAACACAGCACGCTGCCGCCAAGCATGGCGACGACACGTGGCGGGCGGGGAGAGCGGGCGCCCCAGGGCCATCTGAGCATTGGCTGAGGTTGCTGCCCACGTCTGCCCTTGGTTCACAGGCGTTCACCGACTCTGTATGGGCCCCGTGGGGGAGGAGGCACCGCGGTCCCTCCACAGCCGAAAACACCTTCGTTCCAAGAACACCAGCACGGATAAACTTGCTTACATTCTATTCTGTAATAAATACTTGCAGGTGTCTCTATGCAACCAGAATCCGAGGCAAAGTCACATGTGAACACACCACTGGGCATCGGCGCTTTGAGAGCTGATATTAGCAAACGCGCTGAATGCACCTCATCGTACTGAGAAGAGTATTTTAATTCTGTGAAGAAGCAGGTTTATGACACAGCAACACCTCGGTCATGGCAGTACACAAGAACATGCACTGAAGTATTACAAGGCTTGACGGAGCACCTGCTGGAGTCTCTACTAAAGACTATGCCCCCCACCCGCGTGTATGCAGAGGCGAACACATACAAGGCATTGCAAGAGAAGAGATTTTTAAAAGCGAACTAGAAGTTACATGTACTGATCGCTATTGTCCTCCTTGGAAGGGGTCACTTCGAAAGGCTCTAGGAGTCCAAAGACTGATTCCAAGGAACATTTCGGGATTTTTCTTCTTTAACAGGTAAAATGGTATGACCTTCATTCAACTGGGATGATTTCCAAACTTAAATCCATCCTCAAAGGATGAAGATTCCTCATCTGTAAGGATAATCGAAGGAATGTGCCAGGCCCCGGAGGCCGTTCTAACAGGGGCGTTGGCAAACCTTTTCTCCTGGGGACAGCCATCAGCACAGAGTCTCCCAAAGGGTCCCCGTTTAAGGAAGGGGTGAGACGAGATACTTGGATCTTCTGGATATTAAGCAAGAAACTCCGACACACAACCTTGTGGTCACACCTCATATGTATGCATGGACATATACACATATCTTTATACATCATTAAATTACTGAACAAGAAAAGGATACACTGCTTAAAGGGAAGAGAGAAAAACTTGCTCTTTCGTTCCAGAAGAAATGCATTTACTAAAATGCTGACCTTTTACATGTTTCCAGTTGGTCGGCTTCTGGAAGCTTCTTAATGACTCCACCCACCTCCCATGGAGCCACACATCACAGGCAAGCTGATTAAACAGTCCTCACATTGGAGGAAGACATTTTAAACACATTGATTAATTAGCAAGAAAGAAGAGAAGAGAAGCCACATTTATAAAGCACCTGCCATGGCTGCATCGGGCACAGGGATGTGAAGAAGCCAACCGTGGGCCGGATACCTTCTGGTTACCGTACGGCTTTACCGGTGAAGAATATCCGCAGGCTCCCACCACCATGGCCATGGGACCCCTTTGCTCAGGAGGGCAAGTTCAGTCGCAGCTCACAGCGCACTCCCGGGACTCCAGGGCAGTCTGGAGCAGGACTTTGGTTTCGGAAAACTGGCGGAGCTCCCTGCTCCGAAACCTTTTAAAACCCCGATCTATTCTTCACTGCCTCCCGGGAACGCAGCCTCCCCTGACATCTCTGCGACTCGCAAGGCTGCCGGCGAGCCGGTTTGTCTTGCCATCAGCCTGCGGCTTCAGGAGGACACAGGGGGCTGAGAGCGACCCTGGGGGAGAACGGGAGTGACGGCCAGCTCGTCTGCAGCGACCATCCCGACAGCCTCTCCCCTGAGCGACAGACCCTGAGGTCTCTGTCCCAAGATCAGAATTCCTAAGGAGACACTGTCTGGCTATGAGATCCTAGCCCTGTGCGGTCAAATCCATGACGCATTCCCAAGAGCCGGGCCTGTGGGACGGAAGAGAGAAGGGCCCCACCACTCTGTGCTCCCCGGCCAAAGCTCTGGAGGGACACGCAGCCCTGTCCTGCAGGCCTGCCTGGAAGGGGCCTGGCCGCCGGCCTCCACAGGCCGCCGAGAAGCCAAGAGAAGAAACTGCTAAGACAACAATCTGCACGTGCTCTGGAATGAGTTGCCGGAACCCAGCGGCATCTCTTCCATAGGATACCCTGTCAACGCAGAAAACTGCCAGGCCACCCGTTCCAGGAGGAAGCGAGTTCCCCTGGCAGATCTTCACACGAAGCCAAAGCCTTTACCCTTCACCCCGAGACGGGACTCGTGAGGTCCATAGTCCTGCTGTCTGGGCCTCTGGACAATGACAAGGGGTTTTTTAGGTGGATTTTGTGGCCCTGCATAGGATGGAACATGGAGACTTCTGTGTGTACCTCGTGTTTATGGGCAGTTCTAGGAGTTCTGGGCTCAAGTCCTCTTCCTTAGTTCCCAAGAGGTGTGGCAGCTGTGTGCACATGTGCGCACGCGGGTGTGTGTCTGTGCTCTGTGCACGTGATGTGCACGTCACAGAAGGAGCTGAACCGGCCGAGACGTGGCATGAAAGATGGCTGTGACCCGTGTTGGTGGCAGTCCAGCCTGTGACAGGGGCACAGCTCCCCTCTTCTCAGGCCCTCAGCTCAGATGCCACTGTTGTGAGCCTTGGGGAGGGACTGAACGTCCCCGAGCCCCAGTTCCATCCTCTGTGAAGTAAGGCTAAAGCAGCCCTTGTCCTCCTGGTGGCTCAAGGACTCATTAAAAGGTGCTCCCCACCCTGCCTGCTTACAGCCAGCACCAAAAAACAGAGCTGGTAGTTCTTTTTCTGTAAATCAAACAAGATAAAGGATTATAAAGGGCCCAGAACGCAGGGCAGGTGCCCAGTGTCTGCGATCCCTTGCTCCCACGTGCAAGCAAGGCTTCAAGAAAGCTGTGAACATGAAAAGCCTTGGGGGCAGGGGGAGGGGGCTGGCGTGGCAGGAAACCTCCCAGAAAAGAACACATCTGAAAGCTAGACATCCCTTTTCTTACGGGAGAGTCTTAGCAAGTCAGAAGAAAAAAGACCACCGAAGACCACAGCACAGCTGAAGAACGGTGACGTTTGTGTTTGCATTGTGACAATTCATACGTGGGGATCTGGGCGACCAAGGGTGGCACCTGAGCCTGGAGCCAAAGGGTGTGCTGGAGCAGAGAGACGGGGCTTGGGGAACCCTGGGCCATGCATGGCACCCACTTTTACCCACTTGTAGGGGAGACAGCGCAAGTTTGAGGTGGCCCAGGTGTGGGTCGTGGGGACTGGCCCAGGAGACTTGCCCTCCTATCTCTAGACACTTGCATTCATGCCTGGTCCATTCTCAGTATTAATTAAGGGGTCAAAACATCTATAAGAGAAGGAGTCGCCACTGTCTAAACCTCACCACCTGTAAAAAGTGATGGGGAACAGAGACCGGGACAGGGCCCCCTACCTCATCCCCACAGGCGTCCACACTCACGCAGCCCCGGCATGAGGCAGGCTGCCCGGCCCCCAGAACCGCTCCGGCTTCCCAGGCCTGACCAGAGCCGAGGAGGCCAAGACCATGCAGAGCTCAGCGCCCCCCACAGAGCAGGGCTTGGGAAGAGGTGGCTCCTGCTCACTGTCACCCTCACCGTGCCCACTCTAGCCAAGGCCACGGCCTCCTCCCTTCCCCTTTCCGGTTTACACCACAGTCCTCTCTCCACCACTTCCATCCGGGGAGCCTACGATTCCACCCTCCTTACACCCCAAAGACCAACGCTAAAATAAGCCACCCAAACAAAATTCCCAGAGGAGTGTCGTGTTCAAGGGCTCCCTGTAGGTGGGACTTGAGAAAGTATCAACCCAGGCCCTTCTTCTTTTCCTTCAGGAAAGGGCCCGGGATCAGAAGGGTCCAACTGACCTGGAGGGAGGAAAGTATCCCCAAGGACATCTGCCAGTCTGATTAGCTTCTCCTCTTCCCTGGTCCAGCACCTCCCAGATTCGTAAAGAAGGCCGGCGTCTGAGGATTAGAGCCCCCCAACCCACTCACTCCTGGCTCTTCAATGTGCTGCTCCTGTCTTACCCACACGGAATCCTGCCAACACGTGACTGTATACACCAGCCCGTCAGGTCACAAAGCCAGCTCACGACAGAGAAACACTAACGTGCTAACATGGAAATCTACCTGCTCGTCCACGGCAACCAGAGGAGTGCAAGGAGGTGGGGAGGGTGGTGAACAGGCTCGTGAGCCACGGACTCTAGAAAGTCCCACGTCTGTCCCAAGTCCAGTGTCATTCATTTCCTGGAGGGCAGTCCTGAAAGTCTCATTAGCCCAACAGAGCAATGGGGTGGAATGCCCGAGCTCTGTGCAAGACAGCGGACGTGAGACAGAAGAGCCAGGGCCACCATCTCACGTCACAGTGACCACAGAATCTTCCGCCTCAATGACTCCAAGGGGGAGGAGGCGGCCAGGCAGCCAGCACACGGCTCTGTCCCACTGGTCACCACTAAACAGAGATCCGATTCCGCCCTAACGAATCCCAGACCTGAGGAATTCAGCCGTGTTGTAGTCACAAGGAAAAGAAGTGAAAGAAAAGAAGAATAAAATGAAAGAGAATGAAGCAGAGGAAGAGATGAAACTCAGAGCAGTTAGGGAGTTTGAGCACCGAGATCAGAATGCTCCCTTCCTGTTTCGTGTTTTTCCTGCTGAATCCGGAAAATCTAAGAATCTCCTTAGAATCTAAGAATTCGGTCTCCTGAAAACCAAAACCTAGCGGGGAGTTAGGTGAGAACCTCCTTCTAAATTCCCATCACCCGCGGACACATCTTCTCACTGCCAACCCCACACACATTCACAGGGAACCCCTATGGCACAGGTGACATGACAGGACGCTGAGACAGGCCCTCGGAGCCTTCCAGGAGGTTCTTCTTTAAAAAATAAAACAAATAACCCCAAAGACAAACATGCTAAGAGGCAAGGAGAATGGGGTACTTCAAGAAAGTTCCATGTTCAGGTTTATGTGTTTATAGCCAGAGAGCGGGTGTACACAGACCTTCCCCGAGAGATACATATGCTGTACAGTGAGAGTCCCACTGCCTGTGATGTCTCCGTTTCCAAACCGACATGCATCTTCTCTCTTCCACCATATGTAACACGAATCCATAGCATTCTCGCCTTCAGTCATGTAGGTCTCCTGATTTTCTTTTTAAACATTTATAAAAAGTGTTCTTACTAATTTAAGATCTTTATCAGTTCACATCGTTCCTGATTTCCCATCCACGACTTTCTCGATCTTTCTTCTCCCTCTTGGCCGCGCTCCTCGTTGTCAAGAGCCCCTCACAGAAGGCAGCAGGGATGCCCGTGTTAGATGAGAACCTCCATCATTTCTCCGTCAGGGAACTCGGGCTTGTGGAGCAAGCTGCTGACGCGGCCTTTGTGGTCAGGGGACTTCCCGTGGCCCGGAGGGTTCTCTGTCAAGCAGAAGGGGACATCAGCAGCCCGTCCCGCGGAAGGGCGCGGGCCTGACCCGCTCTCTCCCACACGGAACCCTTTCCAACCCCAGCGCTCAGCAGCAGCGTCGGCAGGGGAGGGCGCGGAACCCAGCCCCCAGGGGGAGGAGTGAAATGACGGGCCCTGGGATTCAGACACGAACAGCAGAACCAGGTGGTGATGGGGAAGGTAAGTGGGGGAAGAGGGCCCTGGGGATGTGCGCGAGGAGCCCCTCCCAGCTGCTCTCCGTCTCCGCAAAACCATCTGGTCCTGCGCCTGCAAGTCACGTCCTTTTCACGTGTTCCCTGCCTTGGAAAAGTGTCTCAAGAATTAAACATTCAGGGGGCGCCTGGGTGGCTCAGTCGGTTAAGCATCTGCCTTCGGCTCAGGTCACGATCCCAGAGTCCTGGGATCGAGTCGCACGTCTGGCTTTCTGTTCAGTGGGGAGTCTGCTTCTCCCTCTCTCCCTCTGCCTACTGCTTCCTCTGCTTATGCTCGCTCTCTGATAAACAAATAAAATCTTTATTACTTTTCTTAAAGATTTTATTTATTGACAGAGAGACTGTGAGCACAAACAGGGGAAGCAGCAGAAGGAAAGGGAGAAGCAGACTCCGCCCTGAGCAGGGAGCCTGATGTAGGGCTCGATCCCAGGACCCTGGGATCACGACTTGATCCCAAGGCAGACGCTTAACTGACTGAGCCACCCACATGCCCCGTAAATAAAATCTTTAAAAAAAAAAAAATTAAGTGTTCAAAAAATGACAATGCTGTGTTTCCTTGTTTATTTTGGAGGCTGAAACTTAAGCAGCCCCTTGGAGGAAATGGTTAATTTATGCCCCTGAGAGCCCCACCTCCTCCAAAGAACTCAAGAGGGCTATTCCCACAACTCAGATTAACCCAAAGGCACATTTGGTCTTTCCCTGGATGCTTCTGGACTCATGGCAAAAGCCCCCCGCACCCAGGCTGTCTTCTCCTAAATATTTTGAAGCACCTCATTTGTGCTGGCCTGAGGGTTGTGCCTGAAGTTTACTCACCCTGGAGTCAAATCTGCCTTCCCCTTCAGCCGGGAAGGTGCCCTCAACCTTGAATCCCTGAAGGGTCAAACCCTCAGAGGCAGTATCTACATACCCAGTACCTCTGATGTGCATGGTGCCTGGCACTAGCTCCCACGCTGGGGGGTCTCATTCCCTAACACCCTGCAGTGGGTCGATTCTCAACCCTCTGGGAAAGGGTTCACTACAAAGCATCCATTAAAAGGGAAACTTCAAGTTGTATACTTGTTTTAACAGCCATCAGACAGGTCTACACATATTTCATTCCCCTAAGAATAAAGTGCATCAGGGTAAGCGTAATTACAAAGAACCCCATGGGGACGTCTGGCCTTCAGCTCAGGTCATGATCCCAGGATCGAGCTCTGCATCGGGCTCACAGCCCGGCGTGGAGCCTGCTTCTCCCTCTGCTTGTCGTTCCCCCTGCTTGTGCTCTCTCTCTCTCTCTCTCTCTGAATAAATAAGTAAAATCCTTAGGAAAAAACTACAGAACCCCATGAAGTGAGAGCTGTTTGGTGCCCCTGGCACCCACCCCTCCTTACCCCCCAGGTCCCAACCAAAGGCTCCCTCTCCAGCCAGAGTTCTGTGGGTTTTCTCTGGGTAAAGGGAGGGAAGGAGCTCATACCCGGTTTCTCCGCAGTCCCTTTGGCCCCCGGGTGTTTCAGGACGGGGCTGTGGGAGGGGGTCGCGCTCAGCCGGCCGCGGGTGGGCAGGGAGGCCATGCTGGGCCAGAAGAGCTCAGCGCTCTTGTCGGTCTGGGTGCTGCTGTCCTTGCTGCCCGTCTTCGCGTGGGCGCTCCCGGCCGGGGTAGGGGAGGCGTGTTCGTGGTGCTCCTTCCCCAGCAGCAGCCCTGCGGGCACGAGGACAGCTGTGTCAACGCCGTTTGAAACAAACACAAACACAAATTTCCTTTCCTTCTCGACGGAGGACGGCTTCATTCATTGGCTCATTGACCATGTACCTTTATAAGCACTTATCATGAGCCTGATAAGAGGACAAGCACGGAGGGACTTAAAAAAAAAAAAAAAAAAAAAGGAAAGACCTAGTCCCCTCTCTAAAACCCTGTGGGTTTGTTTTGTTTTGTTTTTTGGTGTTTTGTTTTGTTTTGTTTTTGGAGGAGAGAAGTTCTTAGGTAAACCGGTAATGATGAATTATGACGAACGGCAGGGTAAAATCCTGCCCAGGATAGTAAGAGCAGCGTCACAGCCCGTGTGGAGGGGAGGGGGCGTTCCTGCCAGGCTTTCTGGAGATGAGGCTATCCTACGGCCCAGGCGGGGCGAGCCTTGAGCAGCGTGCATGTGCTGAAGAAACACTGAAGGCTTCCTGGATCTGAGACATGGAGCCAGGGGCCTTGTGAGCAGCCCAGAAGACGGCCCCGCTCTTGGTCACGGAGGGTCTCCCGCAGGCCCGGGGTTCTAAAGCAAACACGCTTCTCAGTCAGGGCATCCCCGAGCTGTGCACATTATTCCCCAAAGCGGGTCCCCTGCAGCGGGGAGCCACGGCCCCCAGGAAGCCAGAAGCCAGCTTGATTTCTGGGCAGGGCCATTTAGCTCTGCTCCTCCTCCCCCCTGCCCCAGGGGGGGTTGGGGTGGAAAGGGGAGGTGCTGGTCAAGAAAACAACGTTTGTATTTCTCGACAGGGACACAGCACACACATGCCGGAAAGTGCCAGCACCCCAGAACACTAGCCCCCAGAACAGGTAGTAGTAGGCACAATCGAGTATGTGTTCGCTTAACGAGCCAGCCATCCAGAGAGGACGCCGGCCAGGGCCACTTCAAGGTGCCCATTCATAACACAGCCCAGGGCCGACCAGTGTGCCCACAGCACTGCTTCTCCACGTATAACGTGCGCATCCATCCCGTGGATACATTGTTCAAGTGACGTTTGGCTCCGCGGGTGGGGCCTGGGATTCCATTTCTCTGAGGTGATCCGGGGGTCCTTGCACTGAACTGAGGGAACAAGAGTCTTTGGGGAGGTGCTTCACACATACCAGCTCACCTTCTACAACACTCCCCTGACACAGGTCCTGTCCTTATCTTCTGTTTTACAGCAAAAGAAACAGGAATGCAGAGAAATGAACCTCTCACAGCTGAGAAGTCGCAGAAATGGGATTCATACGCATCTGTGCCCTACTCCAAATCCAGCCCGTGTTCCTGGACCCCAGCACCCTGCCTGTCGAACCTCCACGGCCTGACAAGGACACTTTGCTGGAATGGGGTCCCCAGCCGCTCAGCCCACCGGGGAGCCCTGGGCTATCTGGAACGTATATGCGGTCAGCTCTCCCTCCTTCCAGAACCCAGGAAGCAAGAAATGGTGGAAACAGTCTGGGAACTTTGAACGTGTGCCTCTGCTCAGCCCCTCAGAGTCCCACAGAGAGGTTTTCTGTGACATGTAGACCATCACAGTCGTGAGGAGGAACACCAGTGAGGAGAACACAGCAACCCTTCCTGCGGACGGGTCCTCGGGCTCCCGGGCCTGCTTCGGACACGCCAAATGCCAGCAGGGACAGGCCCAGACACCGGGGGCATGCCTGCCTGGCTGGACGTCACACACGCCTCTGGCAGGGAGCGACCTGTCACAGCCGAGTGACGAGTGACACTGCCCACTCCTTTACCAGACCAGCCCGAGCACTGGCCCCCGGACCCTCTAACCGGGGGAGGGAGCTACGGGCCCTTGGGAGGGTCTCTGGTGATCCTAGTTGCTCTCTGTACATGTCCTCTTTGAAGTACATTCCCTTGGTGGGCAGGCGCTGCTGAAGGGACTTCAGACCCGTGGAGGGACTTCAGACAGGGACTCTTGCTGCGCGCCTTTGATCACCCAACTCTAGGAAGTCCACTCTGCGAACTTGTCTCCCCTTTGGCACAAAGCAGCCAGGCTCCTCTGGGGCTCTGTGCTGAGGAAGACTGGCTCTCAGCTCCACAGATAAACAAAACATACTCTGGCCCGAGGAAAGGCATCAAAGAAGGGCCAGACCCTGCGAGCCGCTGGAGCGCAGGGGAAAAGCGAGAAAGATGGTGTCCAGGCATGCTGCCTGCTTCCGCTCCACACTCAGGCAGCCCCCCAACAGGGCCGCCCACACCCTAGGAAACCCACCAAGGCCAAGGAAGACCACATCGGTAGACTTCGCCTTAAACATCTGCCCGTGCAACAACCACCCAACAAAAGCCACCACCCACCAACCCCTTTTGCATGAGAGCACGGCTTCCAAAGCACTTTCTCCCCATTCTCTCATTTTGGCCTCAGCTCAGCCACGCAGCAGAAAGCAGGGCCTTGCTTTTCCAGACGCAGAAGCAGAAGCGGAGCCAAGTTCAGAGGCCTGACGGCTCCAGGCTTTTTCCATGAGAACATTTTCTGCTGTGAGGGCCACTTCAACTTTCAGCAATAATGACAATGATTATGATGTGGATCAACCCGTGGCCGGTAGCTACTCTTGTAGTCTAGCTTTGCTTCCATATGCCTCGTCTAACTTCCACAACTAAAGCATGACTGATTATCCTCCCCATTTTACAGATGGATCAACAGACTTGGAGAATCTCAGTGACATTTCTACATCTCATGAGTGGCAGAGCCAGGGACGGCCAAAGGCTCAGAACCCTTTCCAACAGGTTTCTGACCCCGTGCGCTCGCCTCTCCACATTTGTGTAGCTCTTGGTTTTCAGATCCTGGCCCGAAGGAGGAATGGGCCTCACCTATGCTCCCCTTCCAGGTCTTCTCCTCCTTCTTCTCCTCGGCCAACTGGCTACTGGTAAGCGAGGTCTGGCGGGAGTGGGTCCCCGTGGCCGCAGCAATGGACGGGACGGAGCGGGCAGGACGCAGGCTCGAGGAGTCAGTCTTCCCAGTGTCTTTACGGGACCGCTGCTGAAGGACCTTAATCATGGCATCCTTCTCTATGATTTTGGCATGGAGATTCTTAATACTATGTACAAAACAAAACAAAATCGTCATAAACAAAGTTTTTTGGCTAGAAAAACTTGAACCATTTCTCTCGGGCTGCCCCAGGGACTTGAATTACAACTCAGAGATGAAGAGTTAAGTGCAGCTGAGTCCTCAAACATTTACAATCTGAAAATTGTACAAAATGGAACTTTGGTAGCAGATCAGAAGGGCATACCTCCTCTGGCCTCTTCTGGACCCCAAGGACATACAGGCAAAATGGCTGCAGCCTCCCAGCAGGGACCCCCTGGACTACAGTGTGTTCAGGGACCAACTTAGAGGGTCTGGGTCCCTGGAGGTGGGGATGGGAGGGGCCGTCGGGAAACTCAACAACTCTGAAGCCTCACACAGGGCTGGCTTTCCACAAAAGTCAATGCCCCCATTTTCTGAGAAAAGAGAAATAAAAGATGGATGGGTTTTCTGGGAAAAGAGGATTTCATCCCCCTGATGGCCCAAAATGAGAATCAGAAGGCACTTGGTTTCCCTTCCTGACTTGGGGGTACGTGGCTGAGCCCGTCAGCTGTTCAGAGAAGGGAAGGACTGGTGGGCCCCGTGAGGGACTTGAGGAGAGTGGCCACAGGTGCACAGCGGTCCCTTACGTGTACTCCATGTCCTGACACCTCCTAGTGGCCTGAACCACTTCCTCCTCGTCCTGCCAGATGTGGGCCTCCAGCGAGCTCTCGCCGTAGCTGCCATTCCTCGAGTGGTTGATGGTCGTGGTGTCCCTGGGAACACAGTACACACAGACAATGACACATATCCTCCTGGGGAGGCGTCCGAGGGAACCGCAAACAATATTTCTTCACCCCCTTTCCCTCTCTGGAATCCTGGCCAATTATCCCTCTAGACTTAAGAGAATGAAGAGTGTCTGGGGAAACAAAACAAAATCCAAAGATCAAAATTCCCTGCCCCTGGTGCTGGACCCCTACTGGACCCCTACAACAGAGGGGTGCTGTTGTCACTGTACTTGTGTCTCCATGCTTATACTCCATACTTATCCTTTCTCAATCAAAGTCAAAGTTCTATTTTGATTTCTCACCCCCCTAGCAGCGATTTCAGTGTTTTACAGTGAAATGGAGACTCAGTAAATACTTGGAAACACACACTGGTCCTCTCGGACAGTGAGGCTCAGCCGAAATCTTCCCTCCCGCCTGCAGGCTAGCTCACTTCCAGCTTTATGAGTCCCTGTGTGACAGCCATGCCGAGTGGTGGGGTGGAAAGACGGAGACACACGCCTGTCCCTGGAAAGTCTGGTCAAGGAGCTGAAGGGAGGGGAGAGGCAGACACGGTGGATTAAAATGCAGGGCAGCTGGAAGCAGGTGTCTGGTCGAAGTTAACTATTCCTCCACTGTTCTGGGTAATTTGATTGCTCCTAGTTAATGACGGCTGGTAAAAAAAAAGATAACTGAGCCACCTCAGTGATCTAGGTTTATCTCAGACTCCAAGGTGCACTCGTGTCTCAGAGCAGTGAATGCCAAATTGATAAACGCTCTAGCCAAAGATCTCACATCTCTTTAACTGCATATTCCAATGCTGCAATCATATTTAAAATCTTAATAGCGCTTTTCTAGAACATTCAAGAATAGCAGAGAGAACTCCTTCTTTCATCTCTCTAATGACAGCTATCAACGAATGAGCTTTTCCTTTATGCCAGGGACAGGGTAAAGCATGCTACACAGGGCCTCTCACACAGTCCTCCGAGCAACCTGGGTAGCTGGCTTATTATTCTCATTGTACAGACGAGCAAATAGGCTAGGTGACTTTGTGAGAACACCCAGTTAGTGAAAGTGGAGACAGATTCGAATCCGGGTATTTCTGTCCATGCCCTGAGCCGTCACTCTACACTGCTGAAGCCTCCTGTGTCTTTGTAAAAAATATTTTATTTTTTTTATTTGAGAGACCTTGAGGAGGGGGAGGGGCAGAGGGAGAAGTAGACTCCCTGCTAAGCAGGGAGCCCGATATGGGGCATGACCACAGGACCCTGGGATCATAACCTAAAAAGAAGGCAGGTGCCCCACTTCCTGTGTCTTTATGAAGAAGGCCTCAGGAAAAGGCATGAGGATAAAATAAACCAACAAAATGGGCGCATGTGAGAGTGTGTATTTGTGTGAAATGCACCTGAAAATAAAGCACAAGGCCAACTAACACAGAAAAAAAGCAAAAGCTTTAAACACAGGGACAGCCAAAAGAGCACTTTGGGAGAGGTGCTCTTGAGCACTGGGGGCTGGTGCTGGTGGTTTTTGTTGTATTGTTGGCGTGGGCAGAATTTTGAAGCCAATTATGCAGATTATGAATTCACCCTATAGTGCACAAAAATCATCACCACAGAAATTAGCAGCTGGAGAAAACACTTTCAACCAATTTGTTTTTGGGAAATTCACAAAAGGCCAGACACCAATTAAAAAATTCATGTTTATGCTTCCATGTAAGGATAGCAGGAAGAATTAGATCAAAACATCTCAGGAGGTAAAATCACACACAAGGCTATCAAAAACATTAACCGCACTGCATTGGAATCTGTAAAAAAGTTCAAGACTGTAAAAAAAAGGCCCAACCCCTCAAAATTTTGATCAATGGTGCCAAAAGGCACCAAGATGGTGAAAGCGCTTGGTAAACAAAAATCATTTCTTTAAAAATCATTGCTTATAAATGCGAAAGTTTATAAGTTAGTGTCTGGAAAGTTACAAACTGAATGGCTGATCATTTTTACCAGAGTTTATATGTGGCCGTGGAACATCTAGACAAGAGCTCAGAATTTTGACCTTTCTCAAAAATTCTTCATTTCCCCTTTCTCCCTTTCTATCGAAAGAAAAGCAGTGCAAAATTATTTTGCAAAATTTGCAAAATTTCTTTAAAGATGAAGAATGAAGATCGGAGATCGGAGCTAACCCCCTGATCTCATCTGCATTGATTCTCTCCCAGATGGTGGGAAGGAAGAGTCAGGAAGGGGAAGGGAGTTTCCCACAGAATTATTAGATGCCCAATAAACACACGCCAAAGAAAAGGGGGGCCAGGGGAATCGGCAGAAGGGCCTTGATCCACCTGTGCATCTGAGACTTCAAACAGGGTAGAGGAGAGCAACAGGCCTGGGGAAATCCCACAGGACTCCCATCCTTTGTGGGCAACAGACCAGTGTGCCTTGCATGGAGGAGGACAAACAAGGCAGGGCCGAGCACAGGTGAGTGGATGAAGGTGGGCTCTGCCTGGTGCCCACCACATCTTATGCCTCAGACCCCTTCATTCCCCGACTTCTGGTCTGACATCCCAGTCCCATTTGTCCTCTTGGGGCCCAGGATCCCAAACACGCATCTAACCTGATAAAGCACGGGGGCCGGAGACGGCCATGACACGCAAAGGCCCCCGAGTCACATTTCCAAGGTAACACATTTACACTGCTGCTGGGGCTCTACTGTCCTCAGCCGGTGAGCCACAGCGGTTCTCTGTCCCTAACCAGCCAAGAATTACCATTGCCGTTTCAGAAATCAGGTAATTTTTGAAGGAAGTCAGTGACACTCAGGCTTATGCATAATCACACGCCCATAGTCGGCGGCAAAGGAGGAAGCCTTGGGGGGCAGGGGGTGTCCCGCCTGCCTGTGCAGTGTCCCCTCCATTAAAAACCCCGTGGAGCGAGACAACTCCCAGGGCCATCGTCGACTGCTGGGCATTAGACCCAATCGGGCAAAGAAGGCCAAAGTCCTCAGTAACTGGACCACAGTCTGGGGTCTTTTCTCAAGATAGAGAGGTGAGCTACTGCCTCAGAGAACAAAAAGCTGAAAAGCGACACCTCTCAGTTCTGTAAAAATCCAGGCTTCACTGTTCTCACCCTGGGCAGGAGGACCGAACCGGAGGCCGCAATTCCCTCCAGCTCTCCGCCGTCACTCTGGGGCTCCGCCACATGACACCTCTCTCGGAGGTCTGTTCCCGCTCCCGGGTCTCGCTCAGAGGGGCTACTGTGGGCTGTTTCCCTCACGCAGACACACGTAACCGAGCACTAGGAAGTGACCCCCGGTGGTCATTCTCACACGAGTCCGCAGGGTCTCTCCAGGTGCGAGCACGCCATGGCACCCCACGGAGGCGCCTATACCCACAAGGGTTGGCACTGCTCTCTCTCCAAGTTCCTGGGGGAACCCCCGGAGGTACCATTCCTGGGGGTTCTCCTCCGAGTAATGAACTTGAGAGCCCACGAGACCTTATACAGTACCCCCACACCCTCCACCCGAACGGGCCTATAACATGGCCCCCAAACCTGGGACCGACTATATGATGGACCTACACCCCGTTTTTACTCCTCACCTGGTTCAGGTCCCACCCTCCCAAGGGCTCAACAACAGCCCACAGTAAGTCCAGTTTCATGGATGTTCCTCTGAGATTTGAGGATCTCCTCCACCTGTATTGACCCTAAACTGTGATCAATGCCAAACAACTGTGAATGAAATGTCCATGGAATCTGTGGGCCCAAGAGCCAACAGGGGGGGCAGGGAGGCAGCGGGAGCCCTGACTGTGGGGTGCTCGGACCGTCGAGTCGGAGGGTGTGGAGGGATGCAGGCGTGCACGGTAAGCCTCAGCAGTCAGGGAAAAGCACCCGCTCGTTCAGACAAGAGGATGCTTTACCAGAATTCCCTTGTCAATTATCGAGCATTCGGAGCTCATTTTTTTTTATTTATTTATTTATTTATTTATTTATTTATTTATTTATTTAAAGATTCTACTTATTGGAGAGAGAGATTGTGAGAGAGAGATCATGAGCAGGGGGAGGAGCAGAGGGAGAAACGGACTCTCGGCGGAGCAGGGAGCCCAATGTGGGACTCAATCCCAGGACCCCGACGCTCACGCGACTGAGCCAGCCAGGCATCCCCTGAGGTCATTTTAAAGGAAGGACGAGGCTGTGTGCAGTCCACGAAAAGGAAGGAAAGCAGCAGAGGGAATAACTGACAACAGCAACAATTTCAAAGCAGAGGACACCAGGCTCCGGTCACACCCAGCTCCGGGGAACACGCGGTCCCCGGGCTCCCGGCCAGTGGGACTGGGGACATGCCAGCATACCTCCAAGAGCCTCGCTTCTTCACCTGCACAATGAGGCTCCTAACAGTCCTGCCGGGCCCTGGGGGAAGGTGGCACCTGACCCAGGCTGAGGGGGGGTGCAGCCCCATCATCCGGTCACGCCCACGTTTAATGAGGACTAAATCTGCTGCCTCGGACACACCGCGGGCTGGCCTCACCTCTCGGCGGTCGCAGTGGCCGCGGCGCTCATGGCGAAGTGCCGGATGGTGCTCTCCTCCAGGTACTTCTGCTCCCACTTGGTCATGTCGGCCTCCAGGGCCAGGATGCGCTCCTCCTTCTCCCTCACGAGTTCCATGAGGGCAGGGGCGTTATACTCCGGCATGCCTGCCGGCTGGCCGTTCCCATGTTTCTGAGAAGCAAGAGAAATAGTACATCTTGAGGAGGGAACGGGGCAGACAGTACACACGGGGTGTGCGGACCCCGCCGCACACTCCCACTCTGTCCTCACTCTCTCGCTCCCTCTCCCACGTGGACGACGCCAACCCTCCAGATCCTACGGCCAAGGACGATCACTGTCCAAATTCCTGCACTGCTAATTCCCATGCAGCTCTGTGAGACGACCTTACCCGACGTGAAAGGGGAGACAACGCAGCTTCTGGGAGGTGGAGTGAACTGTCCACTTTCTCTCAGCTAAGTGGAAGCACACAGAGGAAGGAGTGTGTGCCCCACTGAGGGGCCTCAGAAGCAAATGAGCTACTACCTAGGAAAGCATTTCATCAACTTTAAAGGGCTAACCAAAATACAGTGCTCCCAGAAATCTGCAAATGTAAGTCAAGCTCATTTTTCAGCCCTTTCTTTTCATCTGGGTCTGGAAGGTGGGAAATAAAGCAGTTGTATATTCGGACCGCTCCCAAGTGAGGATGCTGACGTTTCAGATTTCTTCCCTTTCAACTCAGGTCTATTATCTCCTCTAAATAGCATGACTTGCATGTTTTGAGGTTCTGCCTTCAGAAGAGAATGATTTCCCCCATTATTCCATGTCCAGGGACGTACACTGCCCTCAAGTTTTCTGGTGATCACAAACTGTAAACGCAGGGCTGGGTGCAAGGTGAGGAGTACCTGAACACTTTACCTGGAAACACATCCATTAACTGGAACAACAGCTTGGAGCGTGAGCTGTGCTCACAGAATCTAATCCTACCAGACAGACCAGAGCAAATAGGCCCAGGGGCTTTCTACAACCCATAGGTTTCTGTTCCCCTTTTATTTATTTATTTTTATTTATTGACAGAGAGACAGAGATTACAAGTAGGCAGAGAGGCAGACAGAGACAGAGGAGGAAGCAGGCTCCCAACAGGCTCCCAACAGGCTCCCTGCCAAGAAGGAAGCCCGATTCGGGGCTCAATCCCAGGACCCTGAGATCGTGACCTGAGCCAAAGGCAGAGGCTTAACCCACTGAGCCACCCAGACGCCCCTCTGTTCCATTTTTTAAAGCTATAATTACAAATATTCTAGAATCCAGTGGTTGCTTGCGAGGAACCAACATTTAAGCAAGAATAGAGCAGAAAGCATGTAACTGTCCTCATCCACCTGTGCAGAAAGCCACTGACCCCGTCTGGCCAGGCACTGACCTCAGGCAGGGGGACAAATGAATCAGTCCATTGAGATGAGACGTTCCCCTGCTGTTAGGAAGCTTCTAAGAAAAAGACCCCACAGCCTGGCTAAGCTGCCATCTGTGCTCATCATCTTCTGTCTCACTCCCACGGGATGACATGTCAGCTGGCTGGTTTCTGCAAAATCCTCTTGGCCTCACATGAGATCATGACACCCCTTCACACCGGCCCTTAATTCAGGTCATTAAGAGTTATTCGAATAAAAGCATGAATTTCAAGATTCAAGAACACGAAGACAGCAGGGTCTAATGGATCAGCATGCTGGCTGAAAACAGGCTGAGGCGGAGGCAGGCTATCTCCTGACGCCCACTCAGCTCGTCCACAGATATTTACTGACCACGTACCTGCGGCTAGCGTTACCAGCGTGAGCAGCACAGATACGATCCCCGTCCTTCAGGTTTTCACTTCGGAAGAATGTCCTAATCAGCTAAGGACCTTGGGCTGGTCCCTCAACTGCCCTGTGCCTCATTTTCCTCTTCGAGAACATCCCCCCCTTCTCTCTTCTACCTCATAGGACCACCATGGTAGTAAGATGTGAAAATCACCTTGAGCTCTTTGCAAGAAAGAGAAGACGGTGAATTCTTAAATGTGTTCTTTTCCCTTCCACTTCCCTCCATCTCTCTTTTACCGCCTCTCAGCTTCTAACGACGCTAAGTACAATTTCACCTCCATGGCGGAGGGAGATTCCTTATAATAACAAGGATAATGGAGTTGAGTCTGGTTTCAAGGCACTCAAAAGAGGACATCCAGGGAGAAGTCATCTGACTGTAGGGTGTGGGTGGCACATTAAGTGGAAAAGAATATTCGCTTTTGCTCTAACTATTGAGATGTGCTCCCTTTGTCAGCCAAAGTCTCGTGAGTGTCCCTCAGATGCTCGCAGGCACCAGAGAAGCCTACCTTCAAGTTGGGGGGGGGGGGGTCAAGATCTCAGTAACTGAGAAGAACACAAGGGTGGGCCTTTAAATACAGGGCTAGATGGCTCCAAAGTCCAGAGACAGACTCACTCTTCCTACAAGCTAGCAACGAAGCCAAGATGGTGGGAGGCCGGGTGGGTTCCTTAATTTTCTGGGCAATCTCACTAACACCTCCTTCCCTAGCCAAGTACACACACCCAGAGCAAAATGTGTGTGTCTGCTGTGAGAAAGAGCTGAGCTGGCCCGAACAGATGCTTTCAAGTGTTTTCAAGTATTCCAACCACAACCACTGTGCTCTGTCCAGTAGATAATTCTGTGGAGCCCTGCCTTGCATTTCCCTGGTTCCCAACTTAGAGCACGCCCTTCAGCAGCTGCACAGAGGCCTTTGCCCACTGCACTGGCTGCTGACACACAAGTCCCAGGCTCTCTCTGGAGCCAGGAGCCTTGACCAGTGTGTTATGGAGTCTAACCCAGCGACAGAGTTTTCCTGGCTGAGGCACACATGGACCCGGGCTTGGCTGTGTAACTCTAAGCTTACCAGCAGCTAGGCTACCTTGACAGCTGTTACTGGCAGAAAGAAGGAAAAGCAGAACTAGGAGCTTATCACCAACATTATGTCCTAGGGAGAGTCCTGAACTCCTTCCTCTCCTTTACCTTGGAAAACTCACTGATGATCACTCCCAACTCATTTCACGCTCTTACTAGCTCCCACAAGGAACGACACCAAGAGCCTTCCGGCTGGCACCCCCAGACTTCCACAGTCACCCCTCCAGACCCTCCTGAGACCACGAGACGGCTCTTTCTCTGATCTGCTGTATATTCCTCTCAGCTCAGGAAGCTCCCGGTCACTGGCTCCCTGCTGACTACAGGAACAAGTACAAGCTCTCAACTTGACCAGATGCTTTCCACCAGCCGGCCTCTGCTGCCTCAGCACCACCTCACCGTGCGTTCTCTCCCAGCTAGCCGTTGCCAGCCAGACCCCTGGAATGGGCCGTTCCGTACCTCTCTCCCCTATGCAAAATCCTCCGCTACCTCTGATGTCCGGCCCCCAGAATGTCCAACAAACTCATCTTTCAAAGTCCGACTCAAATGTCCTCCCCAGCCGCATTCCCCTATGCCCAGCCCCCCAGGGCTCAGCACTTTCTCTCTTTTAAGGGCTTTTGTTACTGCAATGAGGGGACTGCTTGGTTCCTCCACTGGCTGCAACGTTAGTCCACTGGGGACAGGGAGTTCTCAGTCCCCTCTGAGTCCGCAGTGCACAATGCGCAGCCTGAACCACAGCACGGTGCTGGAGGAATGGGTGGTCCCGTCCTCACCTGCTGGGTCCTCAGTGCATCCAGCTCTCTCTCCAGCCAGGTTCGCAGTCTCCGCTCCATCTGCTCTCGCTTCTCACACGCAGACTGCAGCTGGCTCAGGGCCTGCTGGAGCTTCTCCACTTTCTCCACATAGGCTTGCTTCTCTCGTAACTGAGCAGAGGACAGTGAAGGTGAGCAGAGAACTCAGACCAGCAGTTCTCAAAGCTGGGGTGGAGGTGGGTGGGTCGGGGATCAGATTACCTGGGGATCCTGTTTGAACTACAAGTGCATGGCCCTTCCCTAATGCCATCCCTCCACTGTGCTGGGACAGAAAGGACTGACCCAAAGGCCATCAGTTACACCTAGAACGGATGGGATGCTTGGAATGAGAGACCCCTACCCAGGCACCTGTTTTCAGCCATGGGTCCAGCTCTAAGCTCCCTCCTCGGTGACTACTTAATCCTGACAGCATATGCAGACATTGGAAATGAAGTTAGTAAAGATTTTTTAAGGCCACAGGGAAAAGCTTATTCTATAATATCGAGTAAAAATTCCGGAATCAAAAATCACATACATGCTCACAGCTCTGCCTGCCTATCATCGACACAGGAAAAGACCAGAAGGAAAGACTTAAAAACATCACCCATGTTTATCTGTATGACATAGTAAGAATTTCTCATCTTCCTTATTCTCTTCTGGAGTTTTCAGGTCTTCTATAGTAACTGTAAATTCCTAGCATGGAGAAATTGTAGGTGTATGTACACATTTGTGAATAAAGATAAAATTTCCTACTGTAGACACTTGTGGAATAACTTTCTTCTAAAGAGTTCTGAGCCCTTTATAGAGGAGTAGTGGACAGCTCCGGAGAGATAGGAAGGCCGTGATGAACACCTCACCACCACCACCGTAACTGAGGAGATCGAAACTGAGGTAAAAAGGATTTATGGAAATGTCACATCAGGCATGGATTTAGAATCACCATCCACAACATCAACTCTCACTCCCAGAATTTGTTTACCTCCAGTTAGGAACCTAGCTCACGTCCATAAATCCTAGGCCCCTTTCTAACTTTCTGGGAATCAGTTGGTACCAAACGTCCAATTGAGGTGTTGGCTCAATCTGGTTGTGCGTGAGAAGACACCAGATGGTAGCTCCTGTCTGCACCTGGGTGTGCTGAGGCCTCGCAGGTGATTCAGATCCTGAGCTCGGCCCGTAATCGCACTGACAGGCTGGAACATGCTAGTGACTGAAGAGCCTGCTGCAAAAGGTGGCTTCTCACTCCACAGGCAGCAGTGCAGGGTGCTAGGCCTATATCCTGGCCATGGCCACTGGAGTAAGATGGAGATATTTCTGACCTTGGGGAGGGGGAGCACAGCAAACTTACAGCATTCTCTAAACCTGCTCTTGGCGTCATTTTCCATCTGGCCCTTTCATTCACTGTGCTTTCGATGACTTGATTCAGTTGGATAGACATCTGAGGACCTACTAACCGCAGGTTTCTATGCTAGAAGCCGATTCAGGTGAGAAAACATTCTGTGAGTCTCATTCATATACTGCTTACCCCCACCTACACTGTCTATATCGTTTTCTGGGCGTGTGGCCGTTAGAACAGAAGGGCCATGAGATCTGTGCATTTCGGTCCCTGCTGGGTCAAGGTACACGGTGTGTCCCCAGTGCCTGCAGCAGTACCCGGCATCCAGTAGGTACTCAAGAAATATTTGTTGAATGGAGAACTCTTATTCCTAATCAACTACGAGATCCTTGAAGGCATGGTTCTGTCTCATTCACCTTTGTCTCAGCCTTTAGTCTAGCAAGGAGGGTATTAGAATGGGGAGGACTAAGAATAACAGTTCACATCAGCCAACGTTTTTGAAGCTCCTCCATGCCCAGCATTGTGCTTTATATGCAATGATCTCACTGAATCCTCCTGGTATCAGTAAAGGAACCAATCCTGGGTCATCTCCAGCTAAAAGAGAGAACTGAAGAGCTTACATGACTTACTCAAGGTCACTGACATATCCCAGGGTCAGGATTCTAACTCACCATAGTCTGTCCCTGGAGTCAGTGTAAGCACTGGGTATGAACTATCTGAACTGAATTAAGACCCCTCAAAATAAACTTTAGTAAGATCAGGAAGTGACACTGGAAAACTGACAAAAGGGAGAAGTTACATGAAATCAAAGATCTTGCAGAATGACAAGAAGATCCACAGTAGTGATTATTAAAAAAAAAATCTGCCTTTAAGGAGCTCTCAATTAACTTGTACTTCATTAGAAATATTAAAATCAAAAGATTTTTTAAATTATAATTTTCCTTGGCTCCACACGTGGAGATGGCGCCTGAGTAAGTAATTTTAGTTATAACCATAATGAGGAGCCCTGGCCTCCCGTCCTCAAAGCAGACCTTGTGTCCTTTAGGGATTAAGGTCACTTTCTGCACCAAATGTATGTCCTAGTTAATGGGTCCCACAGTGGTAACTGGGAATCCTCTGGGGCTGTTGCTTGGGTCCTCACACTAGACTTAAAACGCAGTTCTTTAAAAAGACTTGTGGGTTTAAAAGTCTTCTAGCGGACAAGACCTTTGTTGAGTCAACAACCTTCCCGTTCCGCTGCTTGAACTGTGACTTTGAATTTGCCGGGACACCTGAGTTACCCGGCGTCAGGAGAGGCCTTCTGAAGGAGTCAGTTTTCATTTTCAACAACTGTTGGATGAGTAACAACACTGTTTGCTGTGTGCCAACCACCAAGGTCAATACTTTGTGTGGAATATCTCACTTAGGCCTCTTCCAGACTTGGAGTCTCTACTTTCGGCAGTGGTTCTGCGCAGGTCAGGCCCTGTACCCCGGGGAGCTGGCTGCCACGGGGGCCAGGGGAGCAGTCTCCTGTCCTCCTGCCTAGGCCACTCCTCCTTTCCTGCCACCATGTCTGCAGCCTGAAGCCTCTAGCCTGACCCTCAGAAACGGTCGATCAACGTCCACAGTCGGGCTTCATGGCAAAGTCTACCTCACAAAATGCCATCTAAAGGGTTAATTTATTCAGAAACCACTAAATCCAGAATGCCTGGGAGGGATCAAAGTTTCCTGGACTAGGAGATTCACTGCCCAGCTGAGCCAACTTCTAGAAACTGGAGACGGGTTTGCTGAATGCCACACCAACTCTACCCTACAGGAAGAATTTTGCCCTTTTTTTTTTAATACAATCAAGAGCCCGAAGACAGAGCTGATAAACTATTTAAAAACAAAAAACAAAAAACTGTTAGTCTCTTTCCTCTACAGGCACCAGTGGTTTCTAGTCTTTCCATTTGTTTCCAGCCCTGGCCACTTGTCAACCAATGGGCTGCAGGCCGGGTTTCAGGCAGAAAGTGAGCTCTTTCATGACTGTGGTTCATACTTGGCCTGACTCTGGGCTGGATAAACTGTTGGTATTCATTTTTATGTGGGAGGCCTCCTGCATCCCTCCCCCTGACTCAAAGCCTTGGAGCTGGCTCCAGTGAGGGGAGCTGCTTGGGAAAAGGAAATGGAGGCCCTTTGGGCCCTGCCTCCACCCCCGACTCACCTCCTCCTCCAGCTTGATGACCCTGGCCTGGGCGTTGCTCAGAGCCTGGTCCAGGATCTCAATGTGTCTCCGGTGGTCCTCACTCGCGGTCCGCACTGCCGCTAACTCCATTTCTAACTTCTCCTTCTCTTTCAAGAATTCTTTGTCTAGAAGGGAAACAAGAACAAAACTACCTCTATCAGAAAGCACTCACCTCTGGGCTCATGGCCAGTCCACATCTGGCAAGGATTAGAAACAAAAAAGCATGCAGAGTGGAGGGTTGAATTACTGTTTTTGCTCCCTTAATAGTGGTGATGTGTGAGGTAAGGATTTGCTCAAAAACCACTCTTAACTCGAGCTACATTACAGGTCCCAGTTCCAGAGACGAACGGGACACCCCATTTTCTCCATAACTCACTTCTGCACATTTCTTTTCATGCTTCATGTTAACCTTGTACCTAGGGTTTCATTTGATGCTCACAACCTTCCCTGCTTCCGTCTTCTGAACCCGTGATGAAAGAGTAGGCAGGACTAACAATACTAATATTCCCATTCATGGAAAAATAAACCAAGGTCTAGAGGGTTTGGCTTTTTGCTGAGGCCAGATAGCAGAGGGGAACTCCAACCCAGGCCTCCAATCCTGGGCTGGATCCTCTTCCCATATGACCTGGCCCCTCACATCTTTTCCTACTGCTGTTCAAGAGGGGGAAGGGTTATTGCTTGGATTTAGGGACACTGGTCTGGGTTTAGGAAATGGCTTTCCTCCCGTTCCATGACCGTGTAACTGATGGCGATTGTGGTTTCTTGGCATGTGGAGAGCAAAGGCTACCCTACATTCAGTAGCTTCCATGCAGCCTTCCTGTAGACTAACTACCATCTTCGTTTAAGCAGGGATGGCCAATGGTGTCATGGGATCAGTATTATTTATCAAAGATATTTTTCCTGTTAACAAAAGCAATACATTTTATTTTAAAAATAAATTAGAATATTTAGTCACATTGTTCATAACATGGAAAAACATGAATGGACTCAATGTACAAGATTGTACACCCTACAAGAGACGCGTTGCAGCCATTAAAACTAAATAAGAGGGCGCCTGGGTGGCTCAGTGGGTTAAAGCCTCTGCCTTCGGCTCAGGTCATGATCTCAGGGTCCTGGGATCGAGGCCCGCATCGGGCTTCCTGCTCGGCAGGGAGCCTGCTTCCTCCTCTCTCTCTGCCTGTCTCTCTGCCTACTTGTGATCTGATATCTCTCTCTGTGTCAAATAAATAAATAAAATCTTTAAAAAAAAAAAACTAAATAAGAGAATAGGGGCATCTGGGTGGCTCAGTTGGCTAAGTGTCTGACTCTTGCTTTCAGCTCAGGCTGTGATCTCAGGGCCGTGGGATCGAGCCCCACGTTGGGCTCCATGCTTGTCACAGAGTCTGCTTGAACTTCTTTCTCTCCCTTTCCATCTACTCGTCCCAAATACGTCAATAAAATCTTAAAAGTAAATGAATGAATAAATAAATAAAAGAGGATGTTAGTGACATGAAAAAAAAACACTTCGTTACCGAAAAAAAAAATTGGTTACATGAACCTTGTGCACACTATTCCACAGCTGTCAAAAACAAGGCACATGATGACAAACATGCAGCAGCAGCAAGAGTTCAAGGTTGATCTCTATGGGGGCCCACGCCACTCGAATGCCTCTGACAGGTTACGTGCATCCTGTGGCGACCCACACTACCACACAGAGAACCACCATCTAGAAACTCCAGCAGCCCGTGCTGGTGGTTTCATTCATTCATATTGCTCATAGAGTCACCCCTGAATTTAACCAAGAGTTATCAAACATAAGGACCAGCTCTGGGGGCACTGAAGCAATGGAAAGAATGCTGTGCTTTAAGGAGCAGGAAACATGCTTTTGAATACGAGGCCTGAGAACAAAAAAGACACTTTAAGCCTGCAAATACCCACTAACAAACTCACAATTTTCAAGCCGGAAGGGATCCTAGGAAATATCCCCCTCCAGTCCCACCCCTGTTGCTTTATGAGTGAGAAGAGGAAAGCCCAGGAGCGAAGGCACTTGTCCAAGGTCCCCCTGCCAGCTGGCGCAGAGCCAGGGCCAGACTCCGGGTCCCTGATGTCCTGGTACAATGTCCTTCCCGTTGGACTGCCCCGCCCCTGCATTGTGAGGTCACGTGGACGGGATCCGAGCGCAAATGCAACAGTGTCAGAACTGACAGACTGAGTAGCCTTGTATGGCTAAGCAGCAGATGTACTTCCTGGAAACCATGGCATCCCCTGGAAACAAAAGGAGGCCAAGATCCTGACCCTGAACATGGAATCACTTTGGCGCTATCTGTGTGCTTCGCTGCAATCTCCTACTGTCCTCCCTACATCACCCTTTGCCTCTGAAACTTCCTTCCTCATTGGTGCAGAATGGACATGCGGAAGGGCTCAGCAAATGGGTCAGTAGCAGCCCACTGGCTCTGTGCCCCTCCACACACAGCCCTGAGTGACCCGGAGCATTTCACTGTGCAGAGTCAATGACATTTGAACACCAGCTGCATGGGTGGGGACAACATTTCAGCAGGCATGCTGCCCCGGGGCCTTGTCCGGGCTCTGGAGGGCACCCAGGAGTTACTCAGCATGCTTGGGAACGAACCACTGGGTTTCAGAGTTTCTGCCTGCTTGTCAGCCTAAGCATAGAAGTTACTCTCTTTGTTGAGGGCAACCAAGGACACATCGATTTTGACCAGAAGAGAGCAAAATGACAGACTGAGCTCAAGACCAGAGGCACAATCTGGGCTTCTTGAGTTTTGCAAATTGATGATCACAATTATTGCCGTGTCACAAGGACAGCTATTTAGATTTCTGAATTAAAAAGCCCTCCCCTCCAACATGCAAGCGTGTGCACGTGCACACACACCCTGGATTCCACCATTTGCTATTTCCTTACTATCATACTGTGGCTAAAGCATGCACCTCGACATCCGAAAGAACTGGATTCAAATCCCAAGTTCACCACTTTCCAGCTATGAGGTCTCGGGCGTGGTTCACCCCTCTGAGACTCACCTCCCTCATCTAATCAAATCTCATCTGATCTCACTAGCGAATGAGAAAGACAACATCTACATCGCAGTGCTGCTTGATGACCCTGTTGATGGAGATGAGACATATAAAGCATAAAGCCCTAACTATCCTAGATATCTCTTGTCATTATTGACCCTCTGAGCCTAGAACCATGGCTGGCTCAATACTGTTGAATTCTGCTTCTCCCTCTCCCTCTGCCTGGCACTCTGCCTACTTGTGCTCTCTATCCCTCTGTCAAATAGATAAATAAAATCTTTAAAAAAAATTCTGTTGAGTGAATGCATGATGTTCTACTGTGCCAAGTTCATTGCCAAGTGTTTAATACAAAGTAGTTCTTGTTAGCTGCTAGGAATTTCCTGACAGCCTTTGTTACACAGCTGTCTGCTCTGCCACTCAAGCCACCACTGATCAGATGGCTGGGACTGACCATGGATGCCCCAGTTCCCTCCTCTGCTCAGGCTCCCTGAACCTCATGGTGTACACCGTGACACAAAGACATGATTATTGAAAGAAGACTTCAGGCTTCACCTCACTTAGTATCATTCAAACCGGCTCAGAACTTCATGTCCATGGATAGGAAGTAGTGCTCTCCATGGCAAAGTTGTAAAAACAATGCTCACGGCGGTACCAACAGTAACAGAACCCGCTCATGTTTGTTGAACAACTACTGTGTTTCAAGAATGGTGTCTTTATTCCTTTTAATTATTCCCTTTCTTCTCAGTTTACTGGGTGAGAGAGGCATCACGCTTATTTCCATTTTCCCGCTGAGGCAAATGACCCTGGGGCTAAGTGACACACGCACACAAGTGAAAGGCCCAATCAGTGTAGAGGCAGAACGTATCTCCGCTCCTCGCTGGTCACGTTCACGAGCACGGCGCCATGTGCCTTTAAGTTGAGGATCTCAACAGTCCTGCTGAAAAGACGCGTGCGGTGAGTGCCCAGGTAATGTCAACTATGATGATGTTGTGGTCCTTGCCGGCATTCCTAAAAGCATGATCGGTTCTGGGGCGGCAAGGTGAGTAGGCCGTGGCGCTCTGCTCTCGGTCAGGCAGGAAGAGAGCAAGGACACACACAGAGGCAGTGTGACAAGTCGCTCTACCATGCTAGCGCGGGTGCTGTGAGAACACAGAGAGGACATGTCACGGAGGGCTAGCAAGTGTAGTAGGTACGTGAGGGGGAGCGGCCATCATGGCAGTGAGCCTGTGGGCAGGGGGGCTGTGGTCCTGGAGACACAGGACCGAGGAGATGCCAACGGAGAGTCCCAGGGGTGAAATCACTGCCTAAGAAGGTCGCTTCAAACTAGGAGGGTATTATGCTAAGCAAAATAAGTCAGTCAGAGAAAGACAATTATCATACGATCTCTCTGATATGAGGAACTTGAGGGGCAGGGCAGGGGGTTGTAGGGGGTAGGGAGAGAGAAAATGAAACAAGATGGGATCAGGAAGGAGATAAACCGTAAGAGACTCTTAATCTCACAAAACAAACAGGGTTACTGGGGCTGGGAGGGAAGGATAGGGTGTCAGGGTGATGGACATTGGGGAGGGTTTGTGCTATGGTGAGTGCTGTGAAATGTGTAAGCCTGATTCACAGACCTGTATCCCTGGAGCAAATAATACATTATATGCAATTAAAAACAAAAACAAAAACAAAACAAAACAAAACAAAACAAAACAAAACAAAAGGTCCCTTCAGCTTATTATGAGCTAAGCCCCTTTGGAAGATGTCAAGAAAGACCAGTCTCACGCTGCATTTTTGGTTGGGCTCCAATGTATATACTGAGAATTCCTAGAACAGGCAAGTTGACACCGGAGAACTCCTGCCCAGAATGTTCTGTTTACTCAGTGGATATGAATGACCCTGCACTGCGTGGAGCAGGGGGGTTTTGAGCCAATGGGTCTGGTCCCATTCCACAGAGGATGTCTGCTCATACACTGTTTACTCTGGAAACCACAGCGGTGGCACGGCTTTGTAGCCAGGCTGACCTGGCTTGCTTCCAGCACCTTCGCGCAGCAGTTCACCTTGGACACGGGAGATGTGCCGCACTCCATCTCCTCCGATGGAACTCACGAGATCTACTCTGCATGACTGACGGGAGGTTTAGAGTGCCCGGACAAGAGAGTACAACGACAAGAGCGGACATGTTACTGGGGGCTGCCCGTGTCTCGGGCGCCGTGTCCTGAGCCTTAGAACCCCATTTTGATCCTCACAACGACTCCGTGTGACACCTGAGAAAACTGGAGTGAAGTGAGCTAGGACCCTCGTGCAGGTCAAACGGTAGTCTCTTTCCTGTGGAAAGAGCAAGAGTGGGTGGAAAGAGAAGTGGGATTCTCCCTTTCCATCTTCCCTTCTGCCCGTTCCAGGGAGCGTCCTGAGTGGCCAGGCCACGGAAACGGTTTCTGCACGAGCACCAAACCAGACCACCCGGCTGAACCACGGGGCGGTGGGCCCCAGCCACCTCTGTTAAGGGATCCCGGGGACGGAGACTGTGTGTAGGATTGGACTGAGGGGGTTGGGCCTTGTCGGCCACACTGCTAGTTTTTAATGCAGTGCTCCAATTTCCAGCTGGAGTTCATGAGGAAGCAAAGCTGTGACCTGGCTCTTCTCAAGTAGGTATCAATTTCTAGGCTTTTCCTGAGATAATGGGTTTTTGAGTTTTTCCCTGAGCCCCACGTAACTGGAGGGATGGGGGTCCAGCTGCTGCCACCTTGACCAAGGGCAGATTAATTTACCAGAATGCGTGGAAAGTAAAAGATAGGTTTTCTTTTCCCTCTTCCCTCCTTTCAGCCAGAACCTCGGTTTAACCCATTCATTCGCAGGTTCTTTAAGGATTTAGATCACACACATCATTGGTGTGCGCATGTGTGTGTAGACATAAACACAGACCAAGTTAACTATGTTCAAATTCCAAATCCCACATGCTCACATAGCAGTGCACAGCTACCCCACCTGGGCACCTGGTTCTGCAGTTATTTCCCTGGTACTTCTCAAGGAATGTTCTCACTGCCTTGGATGTGGCAAGAGGGAGTGGCGGTGACAGAGTTAAGGGAAGACAAGGCAGGCACAATCCAACACACCTCCTCTGAAATGCCAATGACTAGAAGTCCCATTGTGACCAATGAGACTGATTTTAGGAGTCCAGTCTCTGGGCCGCTCCGAGTAGAGAGAATGTGAAGGATGTTACCGGAGAACAGGCTGTAGGCTGTGGGAGTCAGAAGAGATGGGACTGACAGTGGCCAGGCCCTCCATGTACCCCAGCAGAGGCCTCACTTCCAGCACTAGTGGGAGACAGCCTGCGCAAGGCACGTGCTTCCTCACGGGATCTCCTCGGAGCAGACAACTTCCATGGAGTTGGCTAACACTCGATTTAGCCTGTTACAGGCCTCTACCCACAGGGCTAATCTGACAAGCAGCCAGGAGTGTACTACAAAGTCCCCCTCATCTGCCCCTGCCCAGCACTCCCCATTTGAGGGGGTCCAACCTTAGGTGCCATGTGCGCAAGCTAGGCTGGTCAGAGTCTCTAGTCTGGGATTGTGCAAGTGGGAGCCAGGGAGAGGTGTGATGCTCACCTGGACAGGTAACCCGGCTCTTCTGCTAGCAGCCATATTCTAGCATGTTCGTTGGAGAAACAGAGAAAGCCATACCGTAGAGAATGAAGACTCAAGCAGGGGGATATAGAAAGGTGGCTGAGAGGCCAGGCTGCATTACAAGAAGAGAGGAAAACAGCCAGCCAGACAGACACAGACCCCTAAACACAAACCTGCCTTGATTCTCACAGACAGCCCGGGCCCCTAGACCTCGCGAGGCCTGCCCACACTTGCTGCCTGGGTACTCCCTCACACCCTTATGTTCTCAGAAAACAGTCCTCTTCTCAGGCTTAAGGTAGCTCAGGCAGATTTTTCTTTTCATTCTATGAAAGATCACTAAGATACTCACTCCTCTTTCTGTATACTTCTACTCCCTTCTCCACCAAGAAAAGGCTTGGCAGTTTGGTAACACCTCAGGAGGATGTAACCAACACTAACGCCGTCAGTTCTGGTAACCAGGACCTTCCCCGCGCTGCTAAAGAAATAGACTCCCTCTTGAGAAAAGATGTCCAAATAATTATCTGCCATATTCTCTCCCTAAAATTTCTTCTCCTGTCTCTTCCTCCTCAGGGATGCTTCGGCTCTGAGCTCCCTGGCACCGTGTCTTGTAATGCTGGATGGATGTTGGGCAGGACTCCGTTGCAAGGGCCAGCTACAAGCTGTGAGCTAAGGGATGTCCCGCTGACACTAAGATAAATTTCTGTTTTCTGAGCTTGTGTGACTACAGAGGCAATAGGACGTATGTCATACGTAGGACATAGCTCACTGTCTGCACGTTATTCAGGTTCATTCTGCCTCAAAGATATTCTTGTGCTGGAGCGCGCTCTGGGCCACTGCCCTCACCCGCTCACCTCAGTTTCAGCGTCAAACCGATGAACCCAGAAAGAGACCCCCCAAATATAATCCAACCAGGGCACTGTTTACATCAGAGAAGAGTGAGCTACGGACACGAGTCTTATTTGATGTGGAAGAGGAAAGATGATTGACCTTCAAAAGCCACACTCATTAATTCAGACACGAGAAAGTAATGCGCTACAACGCCGACCCCATACACTGCTTGTTTGGCTTTTCACTGTCTTCAAGCTCTCTCAGGTATGGCAACTTGTGATTTCTGGAAAGGGTCTGCAGCTCCAGCCGTCCGAGGATGCGAGGGCAGGTTGCCATGGTTCTGCCAGGCGACTGCAGACAGAGGCTGTGAGCGGGCGGCTAAGTAGGCCTATTAACAAACACAGGAACACTCCAGTGGGGGCTCGTTCTACATGGCTCAGAGTGCGAACCGCTTTATATGAATTCTTAATGAGGGAAATTAAGAACAGGAGTTCAAACCCAACTGTTCTGTGGAGCCTTGGCAGAGAGAGGAGGGGAGGGGAGAGAAGGGATGTGGGGCGCTGAGCAGGAAGGAGGGAGTTCTGAAGAAGGCACCCCCACCTCCCCGTTGCAACCAGAGATGTTTTCAGCTTAAATTTAGAATTTCCTTTTGATTTAAAAGGAAAATAGACTGTCCCTTTTACACAGTACTATGGCAGCAAGAAGACCCTAAAATATGAATCGGTTTTCAAGGCCCACCCTGCGTGAAGCTTTTCTGATTCCTTTGATAAAACAGATCTCTCCTGCATGGGAAAGCCTGAGCTCATACACTTCCGTGAGGGGGCAGCAGGTGGGGGGAGCTGTCCAATGAGTCCTTACCCTCTTCTGCCTTGTAGGCCATGCACAGTGGCCCGTGTCTGCCTGTCTGGACTTTCCTACTGAGCGTACCTCAGGCTACCTCTGGAGGATGTTAAGAATCTAAGACAACGGGAGTGTTTCACAGGGGAACAGCTACAGCAGGTTGAGGAAACAGCTTATGGAGGAAGAGGACGCTACTGACACGTGATTGAATTCTAGCCCAGTCTTTAAAATAAAACCTGAAAATGATAGCTTCTGGGGCCCCTGGGTGGCTCGGTCGGCTAATTATCTGTCTTCGGTTCCTTGGGGTTCTGGGATCGAGCCCCGCACCCAGCTCCCTGCTCAGAGGGGAGCCTGCTTCTCTCTCTGCCCTTCCCCCCCCCCGCTGATGCTCTCTCTTGCTCTTATAATAATAAATAAAAATCTTAAAAGAAAATCTTAAAAAAAATTTTTTTGAACAATAGCTTCAGGTCCTTATCACTAGAAAGCTACAAAACCTAACCAGAAAATATTCTAGTCATCTAATGAATGAAAATAATACATTTTGGACTTAACATACTTATATTTTCATTATATTACAAAATGCACATTTCATTATACAAAGCGTATAACTTATATTTTACATAAGCTATCCATGGCTCTTTAATATTCAGGGCTCAATGTGAGTTTGTAGCACCCAAAGTAAGCTACCTTAGCTATGTGGTAGAAATATTTGAATACCAGTAGTTCTCCTCAATATAATTTTCTATAAATATAGTTCTCTCGAATACAATGTAATCTCTTAAAATAAAATTTTCTCTAATTTGGTCTTCGTATTGCATTTTAGTGCTGGAAACTGTACTAACACATTCAGGTATAATTCACAGGTGTTGGGTTTTTTTTTAAACCTACGTCAATTTATGACCTCTGCACTCGCTAACTTGCTTGACTGAGTAGACACCCATGCATCTGCTCAGCCTCCAAAGGTATGGCTCAACCTTCTACTTTATTATTATTTTTTTACTTGAAATAAAAATGTACTGCTACTTCCCTCTCATTGCTGACAGGAAAATAACAAATTAGGCAATGAACAGTGCCTCAGAAATATAGGACATACAGGGCATTAGGTTTTGATGATACAAGGCACGGTATATATCCGTGACTCGATTCTAAACCACACTTTCCATAACCATCAGAGAAGTCCATTTTTCTATTTTTGTCTTTTCTTAATATAAAAAGATGGACCACAGATACTTCTAGTTCCAGGCATGACCTAGAAGATAGTGTGGCTCCCAATGTAGAAAACCGCCATAAGACCCACGCATGATACACAGAGCAGGGACGTGAAGACACACGAGGGGAGGCAAGGAAAGGGCCATGGGATCTACAGGGGCTGAACCTTGACTGGGGCGGTTGCTACGTTTCCTCACACACCAAACAACTGAACGTGTAACTTTTATTGCGTACATATATACACACACACATAGGCACCCATTATATATCTATATCTGTTTTGATTAAGACATTAATTAAGGCATTTTTAGAATATATATAAATAGAAAGCTATGACTTTCAAATGGGCCCTTTGCATGGCGGATAAGGTTTAACACCAGCGCCTGGCTCAGAGCGACGTTTACGCTGGGAAAGCTGTTTTACCTGGGAAACAAGTGGTTCCTTCCATGACTGATCGAGGACAAAGAAAATATGTGGCCCGCAGTTACATTTTCTGCATCCTTCAACTTCTCAACACCTCCCTCCCATTGTCTTTTTTGTAACTTGCTTTGAACTGATCCTTTTCTTTCTGTTCTTTCTACCAAACCACGGTCTTCGTAAGCAAAAAGAAAATTAGTAACAGATGCATGCTTATTTTTAATGGTCTAAGGCCAAATTTTCTGGACTTCAAACAAACATTTTGTGCCCTCAAAGTTCTCAGATTCCATTAAGATCCAGCTGTATGCTCTCACTACAATTCGTGAACCAAAAATAGTTTCAAAAATGAATTATAAAGGAACGGCACCACAGAATTACTCATTGTATTCTGCTTATTTTTTATTTTTCATCTTCTCCAGAACAAAAAGTTTAATTTCATAGCTATTTTGAGAAAACTTTTTTTTAGACTCTGAGCTCTATTCTGGTCTCAACAATTTTTTGTTTTTGTATTTGAAGTGAGATTATCCAACAAGGCCTTCTGTTACAATTGGCCAGGGTTCAAAGATAGATATAGAAGTCGGAAGCACAGAATATTAATTCCAATAGTTAGAACTCACTTGAGAAGACCCAAAGACATTATTATGGAGTCACAGTGCTGGGCTAAATAATTTGCAACCAAATAACACTTCCAGGAAGGAATTATTTACGCCCACCCTACTATCCTGGATTCTTCTTGAGATAAAAATATGAAATCTTTCATCACCCCCAGAGTCAAAAGAGATGACCTTTGGAGAGGAGAAGAAAAAAAAAAAAGGAAAAAGGAACTTCCAACTCTCATCCATCGTGGTTTAGCCATTAAACACCGAGGGGGCCTTGGGAAAACCACTGGATCATTCTTGGCTGCAGTTTCTTCGTTAGTAAAACATGCAGGCTACACTAAATGAGTTCTACCATCACTGGGAGTCCACCACTGTCCCCACTCACGTTACAAGTTCTCTCTGCCACCTGGTACACAAGAAGGGCCTCCCCATGCCAGCTCAGTATGACCCTGGGCTCCAGACTCAGAATGACCTGGGTTCAAAACCTGTCTGCTCCACTCACCACCTTGTACGACCATGGACAAGCGACTCAGCCTTCCTGTGCCTCAGGGTCCTTGTCCGTAAAATACCTTTAATGCCGACCTCACAGTCTGTTGGAAGGACTAAAGGACACCATGTACCTACGGAGGCTAGCAGACTGCTTGACGCTGTCCATTAACTCCATTAATGTTGGCAGCTGTGACTGTTCATCAATGACCACAGCGAGGCCGGCCTGAACCACGATCCGAAGGACAGATACAAAGGAGCAAACTGCAGTTCCTCCAGAGGATGAGAGTTTAACCATCAGCTCAACAGCGTCTGACGACACGGTCACTCACAGCAGCAATAGCAATCAGATGGCCTTTTAATGAGCTCCGGTTCAGAGTAAACATGCATCACTAGGGACCACATTTGTGACCTTCAAGGTCCTCTCCAAGATCTGCAGACCTCACCTCACAGAAGGCTGCTTATGGCAGGAATTTCTGGCACAAAGACCTCACCATCCAGGTGATTCACCACCATTCACCACAGGCTGATCCTGCCCAGACCCATCTCCCTCATTAGAGAATTCTGGATCCTCGCTGGGAGCTAAATCTGGTGACTGCATTTCTATGTGTCTCACTTTATCTAAAATGATGACAATCATTCTCCCTCAATTAACGATGAAGTAAAAAAGGACTCCTGGGAACGACAATGACAATGACATCTTGGTTTCTAAATTAGGGCAATTCACAAAGTAAGATGTAGGGGCTACTTCAGGAGTTCTTTCTTTTCCATCCTCCTTTTACTGAAGTTCCTGCTTTTTCTCTTCTTCCATGACTAGTAGCTGGCACAAAGGTCAGCACACTATGTCCTCTGGACCAAATCCCACAGCCTCATTCTGTCAATCAAGTGTCACCAGCGCTCAGTCACGCCCACTTGCCCATGGAGCAACTACAGCAGCTTTCAGGCCAGAGGGGCAGACTGGAGCAGGGACAGCCCCCAAGCCTAAAATTTTTTAGCATCTGGCCCTTTATAGAAAGAGTTTGCTGACCTGTGGCCTAAAACACAGCTAGCTCAGAGTAAACAGCCAATACCTGCTTGGTTAAATGACAATCATCGTCATTATATTCAGTAGCCAATAAATATTTATTAAAAGACTCTAAGGGCCAGGCACAGTACCAAGCTCTGGAAATACAAAGACCTGGGACTGCAGCGGTGAGGAGGACAGATGCGGCCCCAAGCCTCATGCTGTGTAGAGTTTACTAAGGGAACACAGAACACGACCATCTGAACAGTTATTCATGTACAACTGTGAATGAGCCTTTACAAGGGGAGAAGTACCCGGTGTTGGGGGATGATATGAAAGGGAAGACTTCTCTGGCAATTGCCATTTAATGTGAGTAGAGGCCTGGAAACCTGGCTCTCCTGGTTCTGAACCATCAGGGAAAGTGAGGGTCTCCCGATGGCACATGAAATGCGGACTTCAGCATTTTCATTTTGTGCTTACTCCATCCATTCATCCATCCATCCATCCATCCATCCATCCATCCATCCATCCAGGTCTTAGTCCAAGAAACAGGGATCCTAATAAAGTCATAGACATTTGCTTTTTCAATCCCCTCACGGGAATGCCAAGCAACAGTTGTTAGAGACCATCATCAACGCATGATCAAGAGACGGTTCTTCAACCAGCTCTGGTTCTCGAAGCATGGGAAATCGGTCTACATTGAATGATGTTAATTTTCACACTTGGGGAAATTTGGTGGAACATAAACAGATGCCCCGCAGCCTGGGTGTGCTTTTCTGGTTGTTGTGTAGGTTTGAAGTTTCTCGGCATGGCCTGTCAAAGTTGATCAAGTGGCTTAAGCACGCACATGCTCTGCTTTCCAAATTCAGCAAGGCTCCGTGAGCTACGTGGGCCTTCTTTGGGAACACGGCCTATTTCCCCACGCCGCAGACTGGCAGGTTCTGCCAGAGAAAGTGAATGGAGGAAGGATGCAAGGAGACAGGAAGAAGTATTGCAGATTGAATGCACTGTGTTGAGTCTTTGCCTTTCCTATCACTGCTTCTCCCTCAGAGCCCTGTTGGTTCAATCAGATTGATTCCATTTCTTTAGAAGAAGTGGAGGTACAGAGAGATGAAGAATCTATCTTTACTTCACTGAGTATATTCATGAGAGACCAGGATTTAAAAGATGTAGTAACGGATCTGAGATTATTTGCTTGAGCCCCTGCCTACAAAACCTTTGATATTTAGGACTGCACATTCCTATTAAAATGTACGGTCATCTTTAATGAAAATCAGTTAATTTAGGGCAAGAAAATTCTCTTGACTTGAGTGATACTGCCTTGGCAGGCTTCATAGTCCCTTCCCTTCGCCCAGGCACTCATCTGTGGTGTCTGGCATGGTCTATGGATTGGTCAGCGTGAGCCAGTTGCTGGCTGGTTGCTACAAAAACCTTCATAGACCAAGACCAGCTCTCATCTCCAACACAACCATAGGGGAGTAAAAGAGAAGGAATCAAGGGAACCAAAATCAACTCTATTAATACCAAATTTCAGGAAAAATACTATTAAATATACTGTCCTTACTAGTAAAGGATTTCTCTTACTTCAATATCTTCCTACTTAAAAAAAAAAGGAGAGGATGAAGGCAAAAGGGAATTTGAGCATTATTTTAAAGATTTTATTTATTTATTTGAGGGAGAGAGTGCGTGCATGCAAGAGCAGGGAGAAGAGCAGAGGGAGACTTAAAAAGCACATATCTCAAGCAGAACCCCGCTGAGCATGCAGCCTGATGAGAGGCTCAATCTCACAACCCTGACATCACCACCTGGACCAAAACCATGAGTCTCACGTTCAACTGACTGAGCCATCCCGGTGGCCCCTGAGCATTTTTAAGTTGCTTCTATTCTAACCATTCTTTTATTAATTTGCCTAATGTCTTAAAGTAACTGAGAATAACTCAGGTTATCTCCAAACACGACTGGGAAATATGGGGCTAAAGAATGCATTTTGATACTGATACTGCAGAAGGAGAATTTCCAGCCTATTGTTACAAGGATTTTTCCATTTTTATTCCTTCCTTCAATATACATTTATTGAGTGCCAAGTACAGAAAAAGGTTCAAGGGCTTTTAGTGAGGGTTGGGGTGAGTACTATGGATACTGGTAAAGAGTGTCTACAGTTTGCCTACCTAGAGGAGGGGATCCATGCAAATAAATCACACCCACCCAGAACGTAGGTGAAGTAAGTGCTGTAGTAGGCTCCTCCCCAAGTCTGCAGAAGGTGTAAGCACAGGTGGGCCCCGAGGAAGAGTAAACCAGGGCACCTGTATGTGACAACATCACCCTGTCCTTCCTAATGAAGCCCGATGGAAACCCACCATGTGATGTCATGGAACCCAAAGAGGACTCAGAACAATCTCCTTGTGCTCTATGTGGGTCAATGGAACCAAGGTTTACGTCACTGTAACTTCTGTTTTGTGTTGCACACAAGCCCTTCCAGGAACCACAAACACCAGAGGAAGGTTCTTACAGGAAATTATATTAGTCTCTTTTATATTCTATAAGAGACAGAAAATCAAAGTACTTCAACACAGGATTCAGGAGTAAGAGGATGATTACAAGACACATGGAAAATAGCAAATCGCTGTAATTTTTTAATATAGGTTGGTCACAGACATGTTTTTGTATCAATTTCCAAACCCACCGAGAATTACAAGAGAAATCAAACCCATGCGGTTCTGACTTACACCCATTACTTAACAACTTAGACAAATAACTGAATGACCAAAACATCTCTTTTTTTTTTAAAGAGAGGGACACCATTTAACAGCCAGAATCTAACTACACAGACTTAAGTTTAACCAAATATGCTGAACCTGGGGGGCCCAAAGAACCCCAAAGTGATGGTGGAGATAAGTTCTCGCACACCGTGAAACATGGCTGGTTTTATCCTGGAATAACGTACATAAGCCACAGCTAATAATGTCCCACTCAACCCAAGAACTTGTAATAAGATCATTTCTAACAGTCTAGTTTCCCTGCATCTAATATTTTATTTTTGGCTTTCTGGCCAAATGGCATGGGATTCCTACAGAATTATCAGTTTTCAGAAAGAAAGAGTTAAAACAGTTGTACTCACTGAGACAACAGAGCTAAGAGTGACGAGAGACATTCTGCTGCCTTTAGCAGACAGTGGCCCAGCTCTGCTCTGTGTGTGTGTGTGTGTGTGCGTGAGGGTACACATGAGTGCACATGCGTGGGAGACAAATGGGAAAACGAGGGATCTCTGTAAGTTAGAGGTTAAAGGACAAAGAAGCCCCAGTTTCACACAGACAAAACAGGGATTGGCTCGATGCCCTGTTTTTCAGGAGCAATTTGGTTGCAAATATATTCAGAAAAATAAACAAGCAAACCCAGAAAACAAACAAACAAATAAAACCACATTCCTCTAAAGTGAGTGATGCAACACCATGAGGTGATAGAGGAAAAAAAAGTTTCTCACAGTCATCAAACTCCTAAGCGCTTAGTTCAGCGCGATTTTTATTTTTATTTTTTTAAAGATTTTATTTATTTATTTGAGAGACAGACACAGGGCACGTGCACACACGCACGAGAGAAAGAAGATTTGAACGAGCAGGGGGAAGGGCAGAAGGAGAAGCAGGCTCCCCACTGAGCGGGGGGCCTGATGTGGGGCTCAATCTCAGGACCCCAGGATCATGACCTGAGCCAAAAGCAGATGCTTAATGGAATAAGCCACCCACAGCCACCCCCAGTGCGATTTCTAATATGTACAAATTTGACCAAGGGGGGCACAATAATCACTGTGTTTAATGTTCATTTCAACCCACCACGCTAAGTAGTAACCACCCCGGCAGTCTACCAAGGTCTTCATCAGGCTACAGCTGAAAAGCTGAGAGTTTAGTCTTCAAAAGCAAACTAGCCTGGGCAACAGAGATATTTAGTGATTGGGCCAGGAAGGAGCTTCTCCCTCCATTACTACCTGAGAGAGCTTTATAGGAGTCCTACTGACCACTTGTCCTGAAAGAGTTCCTTGGGTCTTCTTGGCCCTGGACTCCTAGATTCAACATGAACACCTAGCAAAAATTTGAACGGGCTAGTCTCTACTTTACCCTTCCTTCCAACTTCTCCATTGGCCAAGGTATCTGCTGGGGGCTTTGTGACTTAGCCTTAGCTCCTTGGCTTGTGTTATCCGGAAAAGTCACTACTCTTTGGTCTGCAGTCTTGCTTTCTCTTACCCAAGGGCTAGAATCTCCAAAAGTTCACTTGAAAAGGATGGCTCCTTTTGATTGTGCATCGTTTATAAGTATGATTACCAAGTATTTAAAAAGTATTCTAATATTAGAGTTTCTAAAAGAATACACAGAAAATGGAACACATTAATAACTACGAAGAGAGGTGGTAATTCATGCCTGCCGTTCTGTGTGAACACACTAGAGCCTGACAGAGGGCCCCACCCATTGCCAGCCTTCTGGGTATGTCTGCACCAACTGTTACACCCGCTCACTCAGCTATGGGCCACAGTGAGAGATAACCCGACACGATCAAACCTTTACTCATTATCTAATCCCAACCTGCTTCTCCTGCTTTTTATTGGTAAAGGGTGAGCATCCATCCAGTTGCTCACTCACACCCCTTTCTTGGGCTCTCTCACTGCCATTACTCAATTGGTCACTGAGTCCTACTAATTTTGTCACTTCCTTCTCTGTTCCCTACCCTCCATCACTACTTCTGTCTTACTTCAGGACCTCTACCTCTCTTGTCTAGATACCAAAATCTCTGTTACTTAGTCTCCTTACCTCTAGGTTAGTCCCTCCTGAGTTTCTCTTCCACTGTGCCTCCCAAACTAGCTTCAAAAATATAAGCCTTGCAAACAATGAAATCATTAACACATCTGAAGAAAACATAGGTGAATATTTTTATAATCTTGGAGAGCAATAAGCATTTGTAAGCATGCTATAAAGCCTGGAAGACATAAATATGGTTACTTAAAAATATCTCCTATAATATAAAGAACACTGTAATCAAAGATTAAAAAGCAACTGAGGAAAATATCTGCAACATATACAGTAGAGGACATGCTAATTTCTTTAATATACAAAGAGTTCTTACAATTCACTAAGAAGAAAACCTATCTGCAAATTTGAAATAACATCTCAAGTCCATCTCTTGCCACACCAGGAGAGGAAAAGGCACAAATATCCTATAAAGACTAGGTATTGAAAAATTTGCTAGACGTCACGGGTAGCAAACCTGCTTCAAAAGCCCTGCTTAGATTCAATGACATTACACATCAACACTGAGATACCTTTAAGCAGTTGAAAAAGCCTCTGGACTGTCTTGTTTATGCCTTTGGAACACAGTGAAGCATGTTTGCACAGAACAAGTCATCCCCAAAGCTGAAAGGCCCTCTTTGCCTGCATTATTGATGTGTCAGCTTTCAGCCAGAAGATTAAGGTTTTCAGGAATATTTCTCAGCTCACAAAACCCCAAATTTTATTATTCCATCAGCACAGTCTGGGCTGGAAGGCTGGAGCTAAGGCCCCGCTGATGAAACTAACTGGCCTTCTCACTCTGACCTGAGCTAAGTGACAAAGTAATATCCCCTGACAAGGAGGCAGAGTCCCAGCAGGGTGACATTGCTGATGTAACTGCCAAGACACCTCCTCTTACCCAGGCACATAGGCACCAAAATCCAGCTGTCACAATCCTAAAGGCAAAGAGTACAGATGACTCCTCTCTTGAATGAAAGCTCAGATGAGAGGGTGGGTGGACGGCACCCATAAGAAGAGATAAAATTTGTTAGGAATCATTCAAGATGCTGACTGCTGTTTATGTAAATCTGGAACAGAGGCCAAGTCACCTACTGCAAGACACCCAAGGATTCTCTGGCAAAATCCCTCCACGGTATTAGCGTCCACTTGCTAAAACAGAATTTTAAAACACCAAACTGAGACCAATAACTGAGTGCTACCATGAATAAATTTGGGGGAATAAAAGGAGCTTGAACTCAACCAAGCAGTATCGGAAATTAGAAAGTTAAACCAATTGTTTCCCAGCCCTGAGAATGTGGGGCTGTCCTTGGGGGCCAAGCCTCAGAATACCACCATCATACGGGGGACACCCAATGACTGAACAGGTGACTTTCTGCTGCTGGAACCAACTGTCTGTAGTTTATGAACACTTGATTCACAATGCTGTTGAGAATTATGATACAAAAATAAATCCAATTTTCTAAACATCTTCAAAAAAAAAAAGAGTTGGATTTTTACATTTGTGACATACAATGGATTTGCAGAGATTCAAACCCTGACCAATGGTTTCTCAAAACCCCTTTGTTTCTATCATTTGCCTTTGGTAAAAAGAATAAAATATTCTCCCAATAAAGCTAGAGGCCCAGGGTGCCACTGATTATTTTACGCTGGGCTGCAGTGGGCTCAGTGACTCCTGGAAACGAGAGCCACACATGGAGATGCGCGACGGGACCCTTCGGTGACTTGATGCTGCAAGGGGCAGCCAGGAGCCGCTCATCCTACGGAGCACAAAACCACGCCGGAAGGACCAGATCCCACTGGCTGCCTCTCTCCCTCTCTGTGGAGGACAAGAGTTGTGCCTTATTTAAAGGGGTGAGTGCCGGGAAAGGCTGTGACCTTGCTATTTCTTGGAGGATACTCTATAGAAACAGAAACCATAGGTCAGAAGGACAGAATATAAACATTGCTGAAATAAAAGAAACCAACCTTGGCCTTATGTCCGGCAGACCTAGGAGGGCCTCCTCCGAGGCTCAGCAGCCTCTACACTACATGAACACACAAGAAGCAAACGGCCTACTTAGAAACCTACTTAAAATTAACAAGATTCCTTCCTCAGGACCCCAGTTTTTAAGACTACCGATGTGGGGACAGAGAAATGTGGAGACTCACTCTGGGAAGCGTAAAGCCCCTCTGCAGCTCTGTCTTCGTGCCCGTCGTAGTCCCTGCTGGACAGCTGTCTGTTGGCCGTCTCCAGGCGATCTGCGCAAAGAGAGGACATGTAGATCAAAGTCACACAGCCCAGCAAGAAATGACATGGGTGCCAGGAGCCCCAAGCTGAATCCCTCCTGGGGAGAGACACTAGGTTCTAAAATACCCAGAGGAAAGTCTTCAGAGGCCACACTGCATGCAATTGGGGGTCAGCAGTAGGAGCACGGGTTCTGAGAACTGCAGAGCCGCCTGCAAGGCCAGCACACCTCTGTCTGGAAGTCTTTGAAAAGGGGCTAAGTGTCCTTGGCCTCAGACCCAGCCCTAGTCTGTCCCCGACCACCAGCCTCACAGTTAGCCTGTGCTGCTACGGGTAGCTGGGAAATAGAAAATAGAAATAACAATGAACTAAAAATCAAAATTTAAAATAAGGGGGCGCCTGGGTGGCTCAGTCGTTAAGCGTCTGCCTTCAGCTCACGTCATGATCCCAGGGTCCTGGGATCGAGCCCTGCATCGGGCTCCCTCCTCAGCAGGAAGCCTGCTTCTCCCTCTCCCACTTCCCCTGCTTGTGTTCTTCTCTCGCTGTTTCTCTCCGTTAAATAAATAAAATCTTATAAAAAAAGAACATAACATCTCTTCATTTTGACCAATTGATAAGAAGCCTGCTTCCCCCTCTCCCACTCCCCTTGCTGGTGTTACCTCTCTCGTTCTGTCTCTCTCTGTCAAATAAATAAATAAAATCTTTAAACTTTTTTTAAAGATTTTATTTATTTATTTGACACAGAGAGAGAGATCACAAGTAGGCAGAGAGGCAGGCAGAGAGAGAGAGGAGGAAGCAGGCTCCCCGCTGAGCAGAGAGCCCGATGCGGGACTCGATCCCAGGACCCTGAGATCATGACCTGAGCCGAAGGCAGAGGCTTTAACCCACTGAACCACCCAGGCGCCCTAAATAAAATCTTTAAAAAAACTTTTCAAAAAATCAAAATGGAGATTCTACCTAGTGAGTTCTACATTTGCTCAAACAACTTAGTAAATCTTCATTTATTCAATTCAATAATTCGGTTTATAAGTCTTTAAGGAATGTCTGTGATTCCCAAGACAAAAGGACTTGTGGTAATGGGAAAGGTAGGCCCTAGGCACTGGAGACCACCAGTATATTGTTTTTGACGATGAGACACTGAAAAGTGGCTTAGCTCACTGAAAGACAAGTAAAATGGTACGGGTTAAGCCATTCTGTGTTGGAGACTGCCAACATCCTACAGCAGGTGGCTTCCAACTTCCAGGGAGTTTATATATATCTACTTTTTTCACAACAGGGGGCTTTTTCTTTTTCCTCCAAGAGGATCCTGTCTAGCTCTGTCTTCTATACTCTATCTAGCAAGTGTTGAGTCGTGGCTTTCAAAGAATGCTACCAAATGACTCAGCCTGATGTGAGAAGGGCTGTGCATCCAACATTGGCCTTTTCAAACATTCTGCTTTACATAGTCACAAATCACTGCTAAATACTTTTATTTTATTATTGTTTTTTTTTAATTTTGAAGTTCTATTTTTATTTTACGGAGTCAATTTGACACAGATCGTTAAAAGCAGGGAAGAAGCTGCACACAAACCCCCTCACTTTCATGGACTCGTGCGTAGAGGCTGCCACTTCTCCAGCCCAGGGCCGCAACCCGCAACCCACAACCTACACTGGAGGAAAGAACAATCCTGCTCTTGGAGCACCCCTGCCCCAGGTGGTTGGACTGCCTGAGATTATTGGACACAGCGTGGCTCAGAAGGCAGGCCGCCATCTCCACAGGAGTCTAGGCAGGGAGCACAGGGATGGGGCCAGACGTGCCTCGGAGATCTCGGTTGAAATCATGAAGCCTCCGGATCTCGCCCTCCAGTTTGTTTCGCATCGCCTTGTCCAGTGATTCCCGCTTGGTGGTGGACTTGACCAGGCTCTCATAGGCTTCTGAAATTCTCTGGAGTTCTTTTTCAAACTGCAAGAAAGAAGCGGCATGAAAGTGGGATTCCCGGCACACCCACTGGTGCCTCCATTAGACTGATTTTTGGACACGGACACACAGGGCGTGAAGGCAGCGTCTTCCTTCGGCATCCCCAGTCTACCGATGGTGCCATCGGTTCCCGCCCCCTCTGGCCTGGAAGGGCCACACCAGGAGCCTGTAAACAGCTGGTTCTCAAGTCTGGCTGGACTGCCTGACGCTACCTTGCAGAACCCACATTGCCAGACTCCAAGTGCGGTGCTCTTCCAGAGACCCTCCTACCCATGCCCCAAGGAACGTAAAATCCACACAAGGAGAGGCATCGTTAGGCACTTTTGCCCCTTCGTCTAGGAGCGTGTCTACATAAGGACACAGGACTTATAACTAATTATGGACGAATGCCCCACAGGAAACCTCTTTATATGAAGGAATGGAAATATAAGGGTGAAGACTGTTCTTCGTTTTTCACTAAGGGCTGTGCCTTTCGTCGCTGGCATAACTGCTCTAACAGGAGCCTCCTATAACCACACATTTTTGGAAGTAGGTCCCAACAACTCCCATTTTACTGTTCCATAGCATAAATGCAGGAGAAAGGGGCATGGAACCTTGACGAACTACTGCTCTGAGTTGGGACCGGAGCCCAAGCGGGGAGGGTTGAAGCACTAGCGCCCCTCACTGGGCACCAAGAGGTCCGCACCGCATTTTTGGTCCGTCCACAGGAGAGCTGTCATCGCGAGCCAGGCAGCCTCACTGCCCATACCCCAACCGCTCAGATCAGAAAGTCCCTGCTGAGACCCCTATAAATAATACATGTCCAGACAGAGCAGATATCGACTGAGCATTTTCTGTGTGTCTGGGTGCCAAGGATACAGAACAAGGTAAGATAATTTCTGGTCTTGGGGCGATCACGGTCTAGACTGGGCCTCTCCCCAGACACGTGCCCTTCTCCATGGCAACAGGATAAGGGGTGTGGTCGTTCTAGGTGTTCTCACAGCCTAGAGACAAAGTCATTTTGCAGGGGTAAGAACAGGCTTCTTCCAAAAAGATTTCAGAGAGAATGCCACTTCCAGTCAGCCTCGAAGGATGAACAGGACTCTGCCAAGCAGAAAAGACCAAAGGGCTTTGCATTCTAGTCAGAAGACAGTACGGGAGCCATGGCACAGGGCCACGAAAGGAAGTGCGTGTCTCTGACATGACAGGAAGTCCAGGGATGAGAGCAAGACAGGAGAGCAGGAGCTAGGCCCAAAGGGAGGACTTGAAGAGCGAGGGGCGGGGGGAGCGTCAAGACTTCACAGCAGGTGCAACAGAGGAACCGGTGAGTAGGACAGAAAGCCGGGGGTGCCACAGACGGAAGGAGGGAGAATGTGGTCAGTGCCCCAGACATTACAACAGAGCTGGGAAGACACGTCTGGGAAGAGGCCAGTGAAGAGGCTGGACAGCGTGGGGGCTTCTGAAAAGTGGCAGCCCACCAGGGTGAAGCTGAACACCAAGCGCCCCTCGGTACCAGGTTATTTTCCCAAAGGCCTAATAACACAGCTGATCCTTTCCTGGTCCCCTCATTTCAACAGGCCTTTCTGTTTCTTCCGAAGAGATCATGAATTGTTGGTACTGTGGAGAGAGAACACATTCTGAGTCCTGTTCATAGCCCTCCCACAAATTATGTTCCTTCCTCGTTTTCAGAAGAGATGGCTCCAGAACATACCACCTATAGATGGCTCATTTCATCTAGAAAGGTGGCCTTTGTTTTCGGGCAGATGGGCATGCCTCAGGGACAGTCCCCTTCCAGGCCAGAGGCCGTCACCTAGTACTCAGGAAGCCAAGCAGCAGAGACGCTGAGGCGTCCCCCAGGGCACCGGTGCTGCTGGCTCGAGCCCAGGACAACCTGGGAGCCTGCCTCAAGGACACTGAACACGGGAATTTTCCTCGGGCTGATTTCACGGTACTCTCATCTGGCTGGAATTCTGTTCTGCGTATGTGTTTTACGTCTCTGATCTGTCAGCTCCTTGAACGCAGAAACAGCCCTTACGGTCCTACCACTGCGCCTACCCGACAAATACAGGCTGATGAACGACTCTTTAAACGGGTAACTCCTCAAGTCAGACTCGGGCACGGGTCACCTGCTCCAAATGCAGCTTCTCTCCTTCACTGGAAGAACTTCCCTCTGCACACTTTATAAGAGGAGACTTTGGGATCCCTGAGGCAGCATGGTTTAGTATCTTAAATCCTGAAACAATCGGGAACTGGGATATGGTTATGTGCTGAGAGCTACCCAGTGAGAAAGGGCAAAGGTCTCAGTTCAGGACAAGGTTCTTCCTGTGGGAAATGGCAGCTTCCCATCCTTGTGATAGAGACGTTTGTCCCCTTCAGTGTGTTAGGGAGGACACAGCTATGACGACATGGAGCGAGTCCAAGGGACGCAGATTTTGATTCAATGGAAGGGAGAACTTCCAAACCATGTTTTCCAAAAGTAGGCCCAGTAGGAGGGAGCTTCTCTCCTCTGGAAGCGTTCAAGTGAAAAACGAATGATCTACCCTTAGGGACATGAAGTGAGGATCCCTAAGGGGTGAGAACTTGGCCTAGAATCATTTCCAGAATTTTCAGTCTCACTTCAGTCTATCATTTGATTGCACAGTCCTGCAGAACGGGAACCACCTGTCCGCCATGTCCAGAACACCGAAGCCCCTGACGTCTGTTAAAGATGAGGAGCAGGCTGGACAGGCTGGCTTTGTTATGAAAACACCCCGGGCCAGTTCAGAGTCCCAGGAGGATCCTACGAAGACAGCCCTAGGTTTGCCTCCACGGCACCCACCTTCCCTTCAGACCAATGTCGGGAAGCTCTCGGGCCAAGGCGCACAGCCCCTGGATCCCACAGAGAAGCCCTCCCTGTCCCAGAAACAGAACCAGGAGCAGAGACAGAGAAAACCTCAGCCACTGCAAGCTTGAGATACCGGTGTCTTCTCTGAGCCCCTTCACACGCACACAGCCAGAGACCCACAGGACAAGACTGGCCTGCAGTTCCAGCCACGGAGGGCCCGATCGGAGCCACCACTGTTGCGCTGACAAAAGACCAGGGTCTCCACTCAGGCAAACCTGGGGAAACTGGAAATACCTGGTTCTTTCCCTTCACATGCCCACCTGGGCCCTGACAGCTTCTGAGGCCAACCCTCAAAGGCCTGCAGTCACGTCCGGCGGCAAACTCTGTCCATTAATTAGGTTTCAGGGGAACCGGGAGGAAAGAGAAGCAAAACAAGTGGCCAAAAGGAAAAACTACAAACGACTACTCCTTCTGGGGGTCCTCAGCCATCATTCCCACACTAACAGTGATAATCACTGCCTTGTGCCTCTCTGGAAATGGGGTCTTCCTATCTAGGCCGTGCTCTGGCAGGCTCCGCGTGTAGCCATTCCTTCCCACTCTGTTCCTGGCACAGGATACCTGTCATTGAAAATTCATCTATTTCTGGTGTTGGCCTTACAGCGGATCTCTGCGAGGGCTGCCAGCACTGTGAGGACCCCAGACTGGATGTTACTGCTGGTACAGGGCAGCCCATCCTTGCGCGCCCTACGTGTCTCCAGCCAAAGCAGGGTCATCCTCACTGAGAAGTGAGGTCGTCACCTCACCCGACAGTCCTCTCCCAGCCTGCGGACAGACGGCCAAGCAGGGCGGCCCACGCACAGGGAGGACCTGGGACAAGGCTCACCTCGGGGACACAAGCCGCGAAAGGTCAAGTCACAGCTTTCAGGCAGCCCTTGTGTCTCTTGCTTCTGGTGGTTGACAACAGCTCGGCACTAGTGACGAACACAGCAGGCTCCAGGAAAACCTGCGTGTTCACACTGATAATTTCAGTCCGACAGATGATGGATTCATGACGTGGAGTAACTGTAGAGCCATTTGTAATATTCAAGGGACTGAGGAGTTCTGAGTTCTAGAAGGGAAACCGCTTTTGATTTTTCCTTTTTCAATCATCAGAATCCTGTTGTCCACAAAGTTTAAGAATCCTTGCCTGTGCAGGGAAGTCGAGTCCCTGAGAGACTGATTTGGTTTTTCAAAACAGAAATGTGCACCGAAATCAAGAAAGCGATGCTCATGACAGGTCAGTAAAAAGTATATGTTAATAAAAAAAAAAAAAGTCAACCAAGAATAACAAGACCTCCCAACTTCTGTGCCTTCCACGTAACTATCAAAGATATCCATGTGGGAAAAAAAAAAAAAAGACATCCATGTGGAAAGACCCAGGACCAAACTGCCCTCAGGGTGGTCTGCCTAACTCCTGGAACTCTCTGCCACAAGGCTTCATTCGGGAGAAGAAAGAAGGATTTATTTCCCAGGAGGGGCTGGGGAGCTCCTTCCCAACAGGCAGACTGCGCCTAGAAGGAAGCTGCCCCAGGAGGCGTCAGAGGCAAGCTTGGGTCTGAGCAGGGACTTACAGTAAAGACCACGAGACAGTGTGCTTGTTTCCCAGCTTCTGGGATCCGACCACGGTGGGAGTGGGGCCGTAAACTTCAGACAGCCCATTTCTTTCTGGCTCTCATTTTTTTCCCCTCCAGGAAAGGCATCCAGAGGTCTCCAAGCCAAGTCTGGTCTTGACTCCAGGGAGCTCCAGACCCTTTCAGCGGAAGCTCTGCACGAACGTGCTGGGGCAGATTCTGCCCATGAAACTGGCACCATCAAGCCCACTGCTCCCGGTGTGTACTGCCAGGAATTCAGAGGCACTGCCTCCTTGGAAACGCTGAGCAGGAAAAGACCATGCGAGAGGGGGCTGCCCGGCCGGGAGCATTAACTGTCACATGGGACCAAATGGCAATGCTCCTGCAGTCAGGCGGGGTTCTATTCCTACCTTTCTCTTCATGAAAGCCCCTGAGCGTCCAGGACAGTGCCAGGTACTGAGGCTCTTAGAAGGTCATTCCCACCACACAGGCCTCCAGGCTTCCAGATAGGAAACTCTAGGGCCTTGTGGTCCTCCTGCTCTACCACATTCTATTGCCTTTGCCCCCTTACCTCTTCTGTGCGACCGGAAGTATCCCAGGCTCTGACGCGTGGGACATGGTGAAATCACTGCCTACAGCAGTTCATCCTGCTGGAAGTTCTCCCACTGACTGTGGCTCTCGGCGTAAAGCCCTAAGCATGAAGGTTGCCCACGCTCCGATAGTCCCATGATAAGGACACCGGCTGGACTCGCATGGCATCTTCCTGCTGTACAAATGCCAGACAGAAGGATGGACGGCAGGCAGTCGCTTGGACTCCACCCACGGCCTTGAGGCCATGCTGCTTTCTGCAGAGCCCAGCTCATGAAACCCACGTGGCCGTCACACGGTTCCTGAGAACCTTGTCTCTCTCAACCCATTCCTCTGTGTTCCCCTCAGTGTTCCCTCTTCCAAACCGTCCTCCCAGGGGAATACGACTGAACTCTGAGTCTCAGGTCCAGGGCCACCCCCTGTCCCGTACCTGACATTCTACTGCAGGATGAGCTCAGGGGACGCTCCCACTTTTGGACTGGAAGCTCCTCCAAGGCAGGCACTGTGTCCTATTCATTTGTCTCCCTAAAGCTTTGCAGGGCGCCCGGCATAAAACGGGCTTACTGCCAGCCCGTGGTCAGGGCATCCACCCCTGATGAGCGGTAAAAAATTCTGACGCTCCCAGAGACCCTTCTTCACCCTCTCCTTCCGTCGGGAAGTCACATACCTTGTGGAGCTTGTCGGCATTGTCGTAGTAACCCTGAAGTTCCTGGTGAAGCACCCGGTTCTCCTCCGTGAGTATCTCCACCATCTGCTGGGCTCGCTCCACGATGGCGAAGGCATCGGGCCCAAGCTGCTGGCTGGGCGAGGCGGCCGGTGGGGGCTGCGGGGCTGCCAAGGTCATGGGGAGCGGCAGTGGCAAGGACACAGAGTGCAGCGGCCCGCTGACTGGGGGGTTCTGGGAGGACATCGGGCTGTGCTGCTGCACCGTCGACGGGAAAGGGAGCTGGCAGGGGCGGCTGCAAGGGAAGTGGAAACCAGGCATCAGATCCCAGGAAGGCAGTGGGAGAAGAAGGTCCCAGAACATGCCAGGTATGGGAATCGGCTAGTGTATGGGGCCTACGTCAGGACTTAGCACAGGCAGACCCGTGGATGTGAAGCACAGCCAGCAAAAGCAGAACAAGGTAACACCAGAGACAGCAATGGGCAAGGGCCTTTGTAAGCCAAGGCCAACCCTGTCCATGCCCGTGGAGGAGCTGCCCCACGGGGTGGTGTAGAGATGAGATGCACAGGGGCAGGAACGGACGCAGGGCACCCTGCAGGGAGGCTGAGTGTGGTCTTGGTGAGAACCAATGGGAGGCTCACAAGCCCGTAGCAGAAGGGCAATTTGGGATGGATTTGGGAGACATCTCAATAGATCATGGACAGTGAGAGAGAAGGGGAGGGAAATTTAAAGATCACTCCTAGATTTGGGGCTTCGCACAAATGGATGGGGGTGCCATCCAATGAAATGGGCAAGTCTTCAGGAAGAGACAAGTCTTTTGTTTTGATCTGCCAGGATGAGGAGGTCTGGGGATCTTAGCCGCGTTATGAAGATGGGCAAAGCCCAGGCACTAGCTCCTCTATCTGAAAAACTGAGCGGCCATCTCTGGTTCTGCTCCCCAACAAGCCCCACCTCACTATTCCATTACCTGTTCCATAAGAATCACCGTATTTTCCCTTGGCCTCTGCCAAGGGCTCTTACCAACAACTCCTGGAGGGATAGGCAGCAAAGACGGTCTTGAGCTGGCTAGTTCTCCAACCACAGCTGCCTCTCTTCTGTAGGCTGGGGACTTGATGAGTCCCTAACGTTTTAGGTCTCAGTCTGGGAACTGGAGTGCGAAGAATTATCAGCACCCCTAAGTCACCCACGTTCTGTATCACAGGGCAGAGACCTCTGGAGATCCAGCTAGTACTTCCAATCCTTGATGCTTACTTGTCTCGCCTCCCGTCCCCCGTGGCCAGCTGTAGCCAAAGCTCTCAGACGTGACCTCCCACAGGCCTTGCTTTGATAACGAACACCAGAGCTGTCTCTCAACCTCGGCTCGGAAGATATTTCCCAGCTAGATTTCCTTGTCCCTTCAATCAGAAAGCCCCTTCCATTTCCCATTCCAACAGCTAGGATCTAAGTTCCTGAGGCAAGGTGGAGAACCATGCAGTTCAGTTCAGTTCCTGATTCCTTAGTGGACTCCAGTTCCCGGCCATCCTTGGATTTCAGAAAGGAATGCGGTCAGTGGGGAAAAGTAAACCACCCCTCCTCCCTCCGTCTCCATACCTGTTACATAACTATCGGCCCATCTCTTTAGAAATAAAACGTTTTTGCATTTTGATGAATTTGTATCCCTTCCACGCTAAAACGTGTGCATGAGTATGAGTGGTCCTGTATGTATGAGGTCCAACTCCATGGCAAGAGTGAAATGCCCCTGAGTGCCATTCAGAAGGCCTGGTTTTCACTCCAGATTACAAGAACTTCTATCAGGTATGGACCCAAAAACCCCAGATCTGTTACAGAGTAAGTGCATTCCTACAGACTGGCAAAATCCTACGGGGTATTTTTCATAGATAGGGGATCCCTTGGCAAGAGGCAAAACACCACATGTTACACAGCCTCCATTCAAAGGCAGATGCCTTTTCTCAGCCCCAAGTACTCCCTTCACACTTCGTCCAAGGCAAGGGAGAAATGCGGCCTGTCTCCTTGGGGCCAAGGTGGGCACAGATGAGCCCACATCCCTACTGTCTGAAGCTTGCAGCCTCCCTTTGGCCCAGGCAACTATGGGCCATGGCATCTTTTAACATTTATTAACCTTGGGGTATTTGGGACACATTTATGGCCGACGGTGGGCTTATCTTCTCATCTTTTTCCAATCTAGAACAAAAAGGAAGTGTTTCCTGAACGCCAGCCTAAGTCATCCATGATGGGGACCAGTCACCTGAGTGGCAAAGCAGGAAAAGGGTGTTTGCCTAGGTTAGCGGACAGAAAAGAACTCACTTTTTCAAAATGGGAACTCTTCTACTAAAGAGAACACCGGCCTCATAAATAACTCAGTTAAATGTTCAATAAACAGAACATCACCATGGATATTGTGCAGGTAGGACATCAAACGTCTATTCCTTGGCTCTATCACACTGCCAACATTTGGTGAGATCTAAGATCTGAACCAGGCAGATTTGGGCTTAGTGGAAACGAAGGGGGAAAGAGTGTTGGGACAGAGCAGGACAATTTCTCATGAGATCATACCAGAAACAACCTATCCTCAGCTCCCAAAGATAATGCTGTTGATCGGCCGCATTCCAAGCAATGGGGACACAAAGAAAAGGGAAAAAGGATGGACACCAACATGCATTGAGAAACACCTGCGAGGAGAATTCTATGCTATAGTTATCTACTTGTTCCTGACTTCCTTCTGTGAAGTCGCAGAGCGACCTTATTTCCCACCACGTGTCTTGACTTCCTGGAACTGTGTGCTACTTAGCTCAATGCTAAAGGACTTGAGGGGTTAATAATATGCACAAAGGCCTGCACAAAGTAAGCACTGGACAAATGTGAGCTATAATTACCATTACTGTTATCATCTGAATCCCACAGCCCCTAATAAAAAGCCTAGCACCAAGCATGGCATGTGTAAGTCCAGTAAATTTTCTCTGTTATGACTAACAATTACTGAGCACTTTTTGCATTCAGCGTCTCATTTTAACCTTTATAATTGCCTTCTAAAATAGGTCTCATTATCAGGCTGTTTAGATGAGAAGAGCAAAGCACAGGATGATAACTCACAAACTAGAACAGAGAGAACAGGAACATCAAGGAGATCCACGCCCAAGCTTTCTGATTCGAGAGTCCACGCGGTTCACTACTGCCCTGTCCCGGTGAGAGCAGGGAGGGAAGGCAGCCACCCTTTGGTCTTTCGCTCCTGGGTTCCTGGGGCCCACTGTGAGCAATTACAGCACAACACGGTGTCCATGATTACACCCTAACACAGAAGTGTCCCACCTTCTGCAGGCTTGAGCAGCCTCAGGAGAAGCACGAAGGCTGAGTCCTTCTTGTGGATGGTTATTTACATTCCACATTATTATCTTTCACAGGCTAGTGTCTTGTTTCCAGAGAACATTCAACTAACACTTACTGTAGGTCTATGCTATCTGTGAGGCACATTTCCTCTTACTTAATGCTCACAAAGACCGGGGCAGGCACCCCCCATAGGTCCTGCTCCTTGGATCTCAAGGAACTCAGTGAGCCTCAGAACACTGCAGAGAGTGACTTTTCCCAAATGCCACCCATCTGACCAGTTACTTAAATACGTCTGAGCAAAGCTAAGTCCACAGTGATATATTAAAAATACACCACTTAAAGAGTCACATTTAAAAGACAAAATGGGGGTCATGGAGGAAAGTCTTGCAGACTGGCCCTCCATCGTCAATGACTTGGACCACGTGGCCCATAGCCCGACCCCAGAACTGGTACCCATTTCTTTCCTCCAAATTTACAACCTGCCAACATCACGATCCTCACAACCTACCACCACTGGCCTATATCAAGTCTTTTGTTCTACTGAATTTTCCTTTAAATGTAATATTATTTGATTTTTCACACGTGTCTTTTCTCCCAAATTTTTAGCAGGCATGTTTTTTGAGGGTAGAAAATAATGACTTAAACTAGGTTGGTACCCAATACCTGTGTGTCAGTTGATTTGGCCTCTAAGCCCAAGAGCAAGTTGGGAGACAACATACACTTAATGTGCTTTCAAATAATGGCTAAACCCTCAACACCATATTGAAGAAGAGACCTCTGGTATTGAGACTGGTTCTGGATAATTGGTTCTAGGTAGAATCTCAAATCATGACATTGCCAATATAGTAACATAGCTCCATGTCACTGCCCTTTTTTTAAAAAATATTTTTATTTGAGAGAGTGCGCATGCAGACGTGCACGAGCAGGGGCAGAGGGAGAAACAGACCGCCCACCGAGCGTGGAGCCCGACATGGGGCTCATCTCAGGACACTGAGATCATGACCTGAGCCGAAATCAAAAGTCGGACACTTAACCGCTTAACCGACTAAGCACCAAGATGTCCCATCACTGCCCTTCTTATGTATTTGGGGTCACAAAATGCAGCTCAAAATGGGAATGACAATGTTATTTGGATTGGGGAAACGGGGTCATTGGTGACATGTAATCACCAGTCCATTTGCTCCTCTGTGCACACCGCAAGCCTTCATACACAAGGTCGTTCATAAACTTACACATTTACGTGACACCTGGACATAATGTGTCACACAGCATGTCACACTGTGTCACTGATTGCTCACAAACTTGGGTATTCACCACTTTCACGCCATACACTATCCCATTTTTAAAGTGTGCAAACTTTAGGATTCACAGAGACGAGATCTCACTACAAAACCAAAAAAAGGGGGGGGGGCTTTGAACTGGGAGGGGGGTCTAGAACCCACCATACTCCCACCACACGGGGGCTACCTCCCATATTAGTACAGGAGAGCCCTGTTCGTCAGGGGGACCCATGGGGAAGTTTTTAACTTCTCCACCTTTAAATGAGATGATCACACCTGTCTCACAGGGTTGTGAGAGAATTAAATGAGACAAGGAATATAAAGCATGACACACTGTGTCCATCCTGAGGGAAGTCCTGAATACCTGTTAATCTCTGTCATTACCACACACTGATCACTGGTGTCCGGAGAAAGGCAAGAATCACCCCTGAGTGTCCCTTCTTCTTCAAACCTCACGTGATGAGGATCACAGTCCCTAAATGCTGGACCTCAGTAAGAGGTCAAAGCTCACTCTGGCGCCACAGAAGCCTGGGCTTCTGAAGAACTTTCCCACAGTACAGCAGAGAACAAGAGCTCGTTTCAAAGTGATATCTGGACGTGTCAGGGCACTCACTCTCCGAGTCTTACCTCCTTTGGGACCTGTGTGGTCCCTAAGAGTAGCCACGAGCTACATGAGCTCCGAGTGTTCCTGGACACCTGAAATGTGCAGGAAGTGTAGAAGACAGACATCAAAACCGGAAGACTCAGGACCAAAAATGTAAACTATCTCAATAGCTTTTTATGCTGATTACCTATCAAAATGATCATGGCTTTAGCTAACTAAAACATGTTTTTATTTATTTTTTCAAAGATTTATTTATTTGAGAGAGCACGAGCTAGGGGTGAGCAGAGGGAGAGGGAGAAGCAGGCTTCCCGCTGAGCAGGGAGCCCAATTTGGGGCTCGAGCCCAGGACCCTGAGATCATGACCTGAGCCGAAGGCAGAGGCTTAACCGCCTGAGACACCTGGGAGCCCCTAAAACATGTTTTAAAAATATGTTTTTAACAGGTTAACAACTATGTTTTAAAACTAATTTCACTTGTTTTCTTATAACTTTTAAAAAATGTGGCTGCCGAAACATTTTTGAGTAGTGGCTCAGAACATGTGGCTTAGAACTATACTTCTGTTGGACAGCACTGCTGTAGACCATACTGAAGGTACAACAAAAGGCCTCATTTTGGGAGATAATCCCAGAATTCAGTGACCATCAGAGCAATTCATGCAAAGAGACCAGCAATCAGTCCCCTCTCTGCTCTCCCCACATCCCCAAGTGTCAAGGGTGATCAGCAAGTTATGTTCAATATATAAGACTCTATGTTCATCTGCAATTAAGCCATCGTGCTAACATTTAATAAATTTGGCTCATGTGATTAACAATTAAAATTTAAAATATTTCAAACCGCGGCAGGAAAATAAACATTAGTGGATAAATAGACGGAAGATGTGATCAAGGAATTCAAAAAAGAAAATGCAGGCAGCTAAAGACATTTTCCAAAGCAAACTTATTAATAGAGACATAAAATCAATTTTTTTCAGTTTATTGACATTAGCAATTCAGTTCAGCAAGTTTCTACTGAGTCCCTAAGAAAGAAGTTTTTTCAAATCATATCTAGACATATTAGGGTTTCACCTAAGTATGTGTGAAACACAATACACAGAAAAATGACTAGAAAAAATTATAAACAAGAGGTCAGAGTGGCTAATGCTTGCTGATGGGATTATGGATTTTTCTTCCTTGTCCTATTTTTCTTTATAAGATTTCTACAATGAACACATCTGGCTACTTTTTTAAAAATTCATTATCTAAGATTACTTAGATACATGTATGCTGTAGTAAAAGTAGAAACTGAAGATAAGCCAAAAAATCTGCATCATTATTTTGATAATCAGAGAAAGTAAACAAAATCAGATAAAAGAATTTAAAAACAAGATGAAATCGTAAAGGGGTTCTTGGCCTGTGGTGAAGAGGTTCAAGTGTTAAGACCTGTCCTTCAGCAAAAATACCTCCCACTTACTTAGAGTTTCCCAACTTAGAGTATTCTCTTCTGATTTTCTGACCCTCAAGCCAACACAGCAAGAGTACTTAACTCTGGTTATCTCTGGATAGTGGGACTGCAGATAATTTCTACTTTCCTTCTTTTTCTCTGTGGGGGGGGGATGGGTTTTAGAAAAAATGAGCTGTAACAATTTGCAGAGAAGGAAACTGAGGCTCAGAGAACTTACACAACTTACTACAAAATGGAAGAGCCAGAATCAAAACCCCTCAAATCTTCATCCAAACCCATATCCTCCCTGCCGGCCCCCGTTGGTTATGCAGACACCAGTAAGACTCGTAAATGCCCAAATTAAGACTCAAGTCTTGTGTAAACTAAGATCAGATTTATTTCTCTGCAGGATTGACAGAGGCAATCCTCTTGTTTAAAGAAGTCACTGGTCTCATGCATGATAGCTGGAACTGTGTTAGGTTTCCTAAGAAAGTAACCTGAACTTGACTAGGGTCAAGTCTGAAATTCCCATACTGCAGAGCCATTTCTCAGAATAAACAGCATGTTACTTGGCTCATCCACCCATAATCCAGCTTAAAAGCTGTAGAACTCCTGAGTACTAATGCTGGTATTCAAAACAAAGGTTTAGCTGGTGGAATTTAAATAAGGCTCAGTGGCCTCATTTTCGTTAAGGGCAACACATAGTTTTTAATCCAACAACCTTGGACCTGGCTTACCTTTTGTCCTACATAGCAATTCATGTTCATAAACTGTATAAACTACAAATTACCACTCTGGAAACACACTTACTCGAAAATTCTCCTCCCTCCTCCAGACATCTCCAATTTGAAGTAAGATGGGACCACCAAACATTCTTTCTTGTAACACAGCACATTCCAAACCCCGTGCCCACCAAGTGAGCCCTGCTCTTGGGCATCTATCTCTGTCCTTGTTCATGGTTTAAACTGCACTCTGCTTGCAGCACAGTTGGAGCAACGGGAGTTTCTTGGGGAGAGCTGTTCTCTCTCTTTCATCTGTTACACGCGCTCCTTGGCTGTGTCCCCTCTTGCTGCCTCCCTCCTCACTGTCCCCTCATTTGGCATGTTCCCGGAGGATGTCATCTATCCTAAAGAAAACCAGCCCTGGAGGTTTCTCCGGGGAAAAATGCACAGTGCATTTTTGAAGGAAAATATGAACGATTTAGGACATTAGTTACACCACACTTTCCCTCTCTGGATGCAGGAACTGTCAGCGCTTGCCTGTTGGGAAGGAGGGTGGCAGAGACGGCTGGGGGGAGGGGGATGAGGGGAGGAGGAGAGGGGGGGTTAGCAAGAAAGCTTCTCCTTGCAAGGAAGTCCGCAGCACCTCGTGCTTGACATCATCTTGTAAGATGCTTTTATCAGCCCCAGACAAAGAGCTGGGTCAAAGGCCATCATTTTGTGCCTTTATAAGGTATCCATTTACATACTAAAAATCCAGTTAATACATTCATAGATGGATAAAATATTAATAAACAGTTACCACTCTTTTCTCTGCTCCTGGATGCATTATAATATATAGATCATACAAATAGAAGACACCAACAGCTAATGTGCAAGGTTAAATTAACCCCCCCAAATAGCCTAGCTAATAATTGCAAAGTAAAATAAAGAATTAACACTATCTGCCCACGTAAGTCAGCAAAGGTTTTGTAATGACAATGACTAATGTTGGTCAAAGGGCAGTGACATACGTACTGTGATATTTTTTACCAAGTTATCTGGTATCACGAGTCATTAAGTGTTTACAATTTACCAAATAATTCCAACTCTAAATAATGATTCCTAAAGAAGTGAACCAAAAGTTCAGAGACCCTTCCGGAGAACAGAGCCCCCGACCTCTGCTGGGGCGAGAACAGACGGGGCAGCCAGCCACGAGCTGAGGCAAGAAGGGGACCCGGGACTCCACTCTCTCCACTCCATGCTCTCTAAATAGACATTCAGTCGGTCCTTCTGTTTTTATCTGCACCTTCACAACAATTTTCAGAAAAACCTTAAGTATTACCTTAATACTTACATTAGGAATTTAGGAATTAGGAATTTAGGAATACCTAAATTCCACAAGGCTTAAATGTTTGGGGTCTTCTCTCAGGCCCTCCCATCATGCACTCAGAAAGCCACCTTCCAAGGCCAGACCTAAAGCCAGGGTCAGAGTTAGGGTCAGGGTCAGAAGTTAGGGCTTAGGGGCCAGGGTGTGGAAAATTTGATATGCATGATGCTGTTCACTACATTATTTGTAGAAAAGATGATGTAACTTATATACTTAATAAAATATTATGCAGCAATAAAAAGGATGGTGAGGAAAACAAGTGCACAGTGTTGTAGAAAGAATTGATACAATACTACCTAAAAGAAGCTAAGATACTATTGTAGAAAGAATGTGGTGCAATGGTGCCGAAAAACAAGCCAAGATACTACACTGAATATAAAAATCTACGATGATAACACGTGGAAAAATATAGAGAAGAAAATGTTAACAATTGTTGTATTAAGAAAGTAGGCTACTTTAAGTAATTTTTCGGCATCTTCGGTTTCTACTTTTGGAAATATGAGCCAATTTCTCTGGAAAGCAAACATGCATTTGACTAATGTCCTCCCAACTGCTCTAATAGCGATCAGCTCATCTGCTGGCATTCACTTCCACTCACGGTACAGTCCCATAAGCCAAGTCACTGCTTCTAGAATGCTCTTTCCACAAAGTGAGTCAGAATTGACACCCAAATGCTGGCTTTTTTTTCTTTTTCTCTTTTTTTTTTAAAGCACAATTCTCACAACTCTGTCTAATTCTCACCTCCTTTATACCCATTACCACTTTTCAGGTTGAAGAAAAAGGAAGATGGAGCAGGAATAAAACCAGAGCCTTCCTGCTTGGCTGGCTCCTGTTTCCTGGAGGTCCCCACCAGCCATCTCAGCAGGGCCTTAGTCTCCCCATCTCTGCCAGCCTCACTCTGTCACCCACGACCAGGGCCAACCTGGTGCAAGTCAACAAGGCTGTGACTGAGAGCTTCTCCCTGGGGTTTCCCATCAAAGGAGACCAAAGTGCTTTATGATAAACTACCACACATCTCCATCTTGAGCAGATCAGGGCAGGTAAATGTACAAGCTATGGTGAGTCAGTAAGGAAGGCAAGAACTCCCAAGTTCTTCCTCCTTCTGTCATAAGCTCTATGCTCTGTCTCACACGTCTTTTGGACCTTTCCATCGGTAGGCAAACAGCCATGAAGTAAAGGGCCATGAGATGGGACTCCATGATCTCACTCAGTGGCCCTTCCTTTGTGGCCAGAAGCCTGTGATGTACGGATCCCCACAGGATCAATGACAAACAGACAACCCTTTAGATGCAATTGGACATATCCATGAAATTCAAATCTCCTCGGTTAAAGGAAACTTAAACATCACACGCTGCTGAGTCTCAGATCCGACCCGTGGGGTTCAGACCATGCTGGATGTGTCTGCAGCAGGGCTGGTGTGGATACAACTTTGTTGACTGTCGGCCCGGGGCTGGGCCACTGGGGCCACGCTGGCGGCCACAGCCAGGCTCACAAAGGGGCCTTTCAGCTCTGGGGCCCAGCCTCAGTGGCCTGTCTGTTACCGCTCTGGGGCCATTTTGATGGTCATTCTGGCTGCCCAGCCTGGCAATTAGCTCAAATCCCTCACACATTTCTTCTTTTTGATGTCATAACTTTGAGACAAATGACACTTTCCACAAATAACTGGGTAGAACTTCTATTGGTGCTTCTCTTCTCCCCTTGCCCTGTCGCCCACCTCATGTGACACCTACAGCCAGATGACAAAAAGCAAAATGATCCCTGTTTGGCTGTAAAGCCAAAGAGAAGAGGTAGACTTCCTTTGGGGATGTCCCAAAGGCTGAGTCAGATGTTCAGGAAAAAATGTGAAACATCACAAACTCTGATATGATCCTGCGATAAACATCCTCAACGACTATAAACAAGTCTCTTGAATCAACGTGGCACATATACCAGAGATATGAAGACTTTTACTTCCCCCTCTTCAAACCTGATAGTTTTAAAGTTTAAATGTCTCTTGTGGCTTAAGGGACTACGAAAGGGTAAGAAACAAGAGCCTCACAGGCCCCATCTTGGATTTTTCAGTGGGGGCGGACTATGGCGCCTTCAGGGAGAATGAGGTGCACAGCCTGTCAGAGGTCTCCAAGGGGCTATCCAAGCTGCTTGGATATCCAGGCTGCTTCCAAGCTGGCATTCCCAGCCAAATACTCGGGAAAATGTGTCAGCAGCTGGGAAGCAAAGGGCAGGTCAGCCAGCTCTCTACCTCTGCCAAGGCCCGCTCACTGCCTTTTCAGAAGACGTACAGCCAAGGTATGCCCTGCACACAGCTGATGGGGTCACCCAGAGAAAACTCAACTCATCTGATTTAGAAACTGACAGATAAAGCCCTTTGTGGGAATGAAGACATAGCCAATAATAGGCAGTGGTCATTGCCTTCTCTTCTCCTGCTCCACACTCTCCCCAAGAAGCTCCGCGGCATCGAAATGCTGGTAACTCCCGAACTGGTACCTTCAGACCCAATTTCTCTCTTGAGAGCTTGATTTCCAACTGTCCTATTGTTTCTCAACTTCTGTGTCTAATCAGTCATTAAATCCTGTCAACGTGACCTCTCGGCCTCTCACAGCACGTAACGCTCCCTGACACCTCCGGCCTCCAACATAGGCCGTGCTCACCAGTTTTTAGCTGGACTACTAAAATTGTCCCTGGAGGTCTCATGGCCTCTGGTCCTGTTCCTCTGATCCATCCCTGACAGCCACTGAAGTCAGCCTAATAAACAACAGAGTCTCTCCTTGGAAACACTGGCTTTCCCAACTGCTTATGGCTAAATTCCAAACTCCATAGGACTCCCCAAGACCTTCACCAGTTGGTTTCAGCTCCCTGTTCTAACACATCCCTGCCACTGTTGGCCACTTCCTAACCCACCTGTGGTACCTTGGTGTGTTCTAAACCAAACCAGCGTCCTTCCCCCTGCATAGTACGTCCCACTACACCATCTCTTCGCACACTTTCCCCACAGCTCTTACTGGTCCTTTGAGACCCAGCTTGGATGTCACCTCCTCCCTCTGTGGGGCTCTCCCCAGTGCCTCTGGCTGTGAGTCATACGATCTCTCTGGTTCTGAGCACTCCGAGTACTGTCTTCAAACAGCCCACTACAGAGCAGTTATGGGCTCCCAAGGACCGCGCTGTAAGGTCCTTAAGGGCGGGGAGCCCTTCTTTATCTCAGAACCTGGTACAAGGCCACACAGTGTAGACACTCAGTAAGTGTTGCTGAATCCAGCCATCAGCGGAAGAGGGATTAAAATAAGGGCAATGGAGGGAAGAGACGTTGACGGGCAGGACACTGGAACCAAGCTCCGGCAGCCTCAGAGCAGTGGACTGTGGAAACGTAGGAGTCTCTGTGGGCTTTAGTGTCTCATCTGCTCAATGCAGAGGTGAAACTCTAAGATTTCTATGGCCCTTTAACTCCTCTGTTCCAGCATTCAGACTACATTTTCCTTTCCCATCTACAGTGAAGAATGGCTCCATAAAACCCCACAGTAATAATAAGCTCCAGGAGTCTGGACGCTCTCCATGGAGCCAGCCAGGAAAATCGCCACTTTGCCTGGCCACTGGGCAGAGCTCCCAAGGACCGCCAACAACCAAGACTCCTCCCCTCAACTCATAAATCCCCAACTGCCTTCTGCTACATTTGGAAAAATCCTCCATTGACCTCTGTTCTGTTTCACTCTACATATTCTGGCCCAGAAGTGGCTTATTAAGTATCACGCAAAACAAAACAAAACAAAACAAAACCCAATGGCTAAAACCCAACATGCTTTGAAAATAACAAGTGTGGGGAACATGATCACTGAATTTCAAAAAGCCAGGTTAAACTCGTGGGCCTGAGAGATAATCACCTAGTTACCCCATACTCTGGGGGCGGCTGGTACCGCAGGACGGCCACTTCCGTTCTAGCGGGCTGAGGTGCGGGATACGGCTTGACCATCTCATGGAGCATCCCCGGGTGCTGGTCACTGTAGAAAAGTCCGTGCTCCTGGCTCTTGCTGACGGGGGACATCATCTGCTTGGTCTTGTAGGGGTACTCAGGCGGAGGACCCCGGGGGTCCAGCACTTTACCTGTGGGCTGGGCTGGGGAGGGTCCCCCTCCTGCCTTGAACCCCTTTCCATTCCCTGAGCCAGGGAGGTGTTGCTTAGCACCGTTCCTCTCCAACGACAGCTGCATGATCCTCTCACTGAGAGAGCGCACATGGCCCTGCTTGAGTTCTTTCAGCGCCTCGTCCTTATGCGCCTGTCCGCTGTTGGCACGGTTCACCGTGGGCCTGCCCTCAGTCCGGGCCTTCTGACTGCCGGCCCCGGCCATGTAGTATCCATGCCCCACAGCCCCCTGCGGCTGCTGTTGCTGCTGCTGCTGCTGCCCCCGAAAGAACTGGGACTGCGCCTTGGCCTCCTCATACGTGGGCAGCTCCTCATTGTTCTGCTGAGGCTGCGTGGGCCGCACCTGCTTCTCCATCACCGTGTTGTCCACCTGGTGTTCTTGACCCTGCGGTTCCTGGCGTGCCGACTGGTAGACCATTGGTGGGTCTTCTTGAGCGAGGTTTTCCGTGGAAGAAAAGCTGTTCGTGGGGTGGGCGGGTCCTGTGCTCCCTGTGGCCTGGTGCTGAATGGCCAGCAAGTTCATGTTCTCGGTCGGGGTGCCATACCGCAGTTGTTCCTGGATCAGCCGCTGTAACACTGTCCCAGCTGCCGCATCCTCGGAACCTCTCATTTCCACCTCTGACGTCCTCAGGAGGCTTGGGGGCTGGAAGTGACACAGGGGGTCCTCAACTGGAAGGCAAACAGGGAAAAGGGAGTCAGGATGAGCCACAGAGACACAGGTCTGGACCTACAGGCTGAGTAATTAACATGGTAGCTACTGTAGCCTTTATTTGTTTTCTTTTTTTTTAAACAGATTATTTATTTATTTATTTGAGAGACAGCACATGCAGGGGAGGGGCAAAGGGAGAGGGAGAAGGTGACTGCTTTGAGCAGGGAGCCTGATTTGGGGTTTAAATCCAGGACCCTGAGATCGTGACCTGAGTTGAAGTCAGACACTTAACTGACTGAGCCACCCAGGTGCCACTACAGTAGCCTTTAAGGACAACATTTCAAAAACACCACCACCTCCATTTGCCCTGTAGTTTCGCAGGGAAGTGTTGCTCCCATTCACATCCTGATTAGCAACCAAGCCCAACGAGAATATTCCATCTCCGGTATTACGCACCTCACCTCTCTGAAACATCTGGCATGGTGACCATCTACTCCCCGAAGTGCTCTCCTGACTCAGCATCCAGGTCTGCCAGCCCCAACCCCCACCCTGGTTCCAGGTCCTGCCTCTCTGTGCACTTCTACTCTGGCCCCCTCTTCTCCCCCTGCCCCTTAAATTCTGGTGTTTCCCACAGCTCTGCCCTGAAAGCTCTCCCACCCTCACTCAACAGAATCCCCCGGGCCATCACACTGGCCACCTGTCTTCGACGACTGACTCATGACCCACGTCTACCACCCCCAGCAGACGGCCCGTTGGTTCTCCACACTCAGCATGTCTTCCTCGCCCCCAACACTTACTCACTCACCAAACCCCACATTCCCGCCTCATCTACGGCTTGCCAAGCCAGAAACCTGGGCGTTTTCCAAAGTTCTTTCTGTTCCCCTACCTCTAACATCCAGTATCAGCCTACCAACTCCACCTCCTAAACACCTCTCCTAACCCTCTTCATTCCCTCCCAATCCCCAAGTGCATTACTGATAACCACAATGTAACCACAAGAACTATTTTAAAAGTGCATATGATGCATCAGGTATTGTGCTAAATTCTCTCCATATGTTATTTTGTTCATCCACATATAATCATATGAGGCATATACGATCATGAGACAGATACAATTTCTCCTATCTCACAGGTGAGTAGAGAGGCTCAGAGAAGGCAAATGACAGGGGTCACAGAGATAGGAAGAGCCAGAGTTGGGATCTGCCTCATTCTACAAAAAAATCTTTGCTTATTCCACAACACTGCAAAGCCTGTGGTGTCTTATACCCAGACAATTCCAGCAGCCTCCTTATCTATTTTTGACACTAGTCTTGTTCCTACCTCCAAACCCATCCTGTAGTCCTCAACTATCTTCCACATTACCCTGAAAGACTATTCAAATAGGGAAACCTAACTATATCACTCCTTTGCACAAAATTCCTCAATAGCGAATTATAAGATAAACCTGACATTCTACCCTAGAATGTAGCAGGTGCGGCATAACCTGATCCAGCAACAGTTCAGGCCACCACCACTACCTCCCCTCCCTGGCTGCCCCTCAGTGTGTAAGTCCGCCAGCACCTAAGACCATATAGCTCCCAGACACGCCACCTCTCTCCCACTCCTAGGCCTTTGCTCACGTTCTTCCCTCTGCCGAGAGAGACGCATCACACCAGGTCTTCTTGGGAAATTCCAAGGCATGCTTCAAGTGAGGGCTCCACGGCTACTCTGGAGTATAACCTGGCCCACCGCAGCCCAGCAGGCTTGACCCCTCCCCCTGAGCTCCCACTCCATTTGTACAGATCACCATTAGAGCAATTATCACAGCAGATGGCAGCGATTTATTTACCCAAGGCCCTCAACTTCTTAAGGGCAAGGATCATGCCAACTCATCCGGCGCTTGCTACTGCACAGCCCAGTGTCTGCATGTAATGGGGGATCACACATTTAACCGAAGAATTCCTACATGAGTGCTGTGAACTAGAAAATCTGTCCATTTCACAATAGTAGTAAGTTATGTACTGAGGAAATACATAGCAGTAGGATAGTAAAAATTCTAGCACTTACTACAGGTGTGACCTCGAACAAATCACTTACTCTCTGAGCTCAATCTCTTCATGGGTACAGGGAGGGACCTGGACTAGATCATCGCCAAGCAGCCCCACTTCTACAGTTCTAGGCAATGACAGCTCTGTGTTTCTATATATACACAGAATACATCATCTCCCCCCAGACCATCTTTCTTCCCCAAGGCTGCCTTTTTGTTTGTTTGTTTGTGTTTTCTATAAGTGGCATCCTTATCATGTAAGCCATCCAGACAGAAATTTCAGACTTACTTTTGGCCCTTTGTCTCCTTTTCTCCCCACATTTGATCAACTGCCAAACTAGTTTTTCTCAGACCAGTTAAGTGAGAAAAAATAAAGGTGGTAGGGTATGCTTACAAGATATATAAATATGTGTATATTGGCCATGCACACGTGTATATACACAGATACTTGTCATTAGGTTTATGTCTTATCTTTTTTTAGGCAAGGGCTATGAAGGGTCACATCCCTCTTACTCTTTTTGGTATTAAAATAAGAGAAGAGGTGACACTAGATGACATTTTCAGTGTCGTAGCGATAGTAAAAGACTGCAACCCTAATTTCCATGCCCTCACCCTCTTCCTGGGCACCGGCTCTCCTTACTGCTTGCCTTAGAGGTCTTGGATTGCCTCCTAACATCTCTTGCCTCTCACCTCTTCTTTCAGTCCACACTGCATTTATGATCTGACCTCTTCTACTAGAATTCAAGAACCAGATGGCAGAGTTCTATCTGCTACCTTCACTTGCTGTGTCTTCAGTGCCTAGAACACAACCCTGATACACAGAAGCCATTCAGAAAATAATTGTCTGGCAAATTCAGGAACTTTACAGATTGGGTCCTGAAGCTCAACTCTGACCATACCGCTCTGCCTCTCCCCTCTCTCCTGCCCCCCAAGTCACACCTCTGAGACCTCAGGCAAGTTATTCGGCTTCTCTGAACCTCTGTCCCCTATGGGAAGACTTCATACCTGCTCCATAAGACTACATGTGTAGTAAATTCCAACTTATTCCCTACTTTCCAAGAATGTATACTGTAACTAAGATATAAGCCCAAAACTCAACAATAAAAAAATTCAAACACAAAAAAGATTATTGGAAGTCCACATAAAATGAATTGCCAAAAAACTATGTAATAAGTGGTGAAGAACCCAAGGAAAGAGGGATCAGTGTGGGCTTAAGCAGGCCACACACTCACTGTGCAAATCTTCCCCTTCCAACGGTTACATGCAGGCCTTCAGACAGGTGCTGGGGGCAGAAGGTAAAGAGAACACAGTCCCTACCCTCAGGATAACTGCTATGAAAGGCTTGTGGCACAAGCAAATTCAAATAAGAATAATCGTTATGAATAACCTGAGTAAAAATTCAAATCAAAAGACAAATATGTTTCCAAAAGATAATGATTTGGGGGGGGTGAAAAATAGAAGGATTGGGGTCTCATTAAGCATGAAAACTACTGAATTTCCTTTTCATAAGCACATTTGCCAAGAACCAGGAGATCTTCCCTACAGTATTTCATGGTTTTTTTTTTAAGATTTTATTTATTTATTTGACAGAGAGCACGAGAGAAAATGAGAGAAAGCACAAGCAGGGGGAGCAAGCAGAAGGAGAGGGAGAAGCAGACTTCCCACAGAGCAGGGAGCCTGATGAGTGGTTTCATCTCAGGACCCCGGGATTATGACCTGAGCCAAAGGCAGAGGCCCAACCGACTGAGCCACCCAGGCACCCCTCCTTCAGGGGTTTTAGAGATTCCCTTCCAGGTTTCCCAATCTCAAATGCCCTCAAAAATAGGCAAGAAGTTTTCACAAAGGAGGCAGCTCCCTGCCTACTATAGTTTTGAATTTCTTCCGAACTTTTCAATTATTTGCAGAAAGAAGTAAAAGTAAAAGCACAGAAGGAGAAAAAGTTCTGGGAAAGAGTACAAAAAAGTATTTAGAATTAGAGAAAAATTAAGGAATAACTGGTATAACTCTCAAGTTCTTACATAAGAACTCTGTTGAGAGAGTCACATATTATTGTAAAATAGTCTATTGACACCATAGCACAAACATTAAAAATTAGACACCTACCAATAAAGAGACAATCAGTAATACAACTGGCTGGTTTTTAAAACAAGGATAGAGAAAAAATTACGCAAAAAGGCTAAAAATCAGAAACATATGATCGTCTTGTTTTTGCAACCCAAATGCCAGTAAAAGGACTTACCAACTTTTTCCCTGATGCTACTACCGTTTGCTTCCACCGTCAAAGCAGATGGTTCATGCCTCCCAGAATAGAGCTGGAAGTCGGGGAAAAAGTAGTTGGGGTCTTCTAGAAGTGGGGCAGGACTACCGGGGCTGTAACAAACAGGAGGGGGACCTGGGGAAGAAGCAAAGTGCCTATTAGTGCCAATGAAGTCCTCCTCTCCTCCTTGCTGAGTGACTCATGAGAGCCCACGAGGCTTTCTCCCACATTCAACTCGGAGCTTTTTGATTCATGAAACTCCAAAGTTACCATTCAGAATTATCACAAATCCAACCACCCACCAAAATGACCTGTGAGGTCAAAATAACAACCTACAAGACACACTGAGTGAAGTCATGATGCTTTCACACAACCCAGTTCCACACGCCGACAGAAATCACACCCTCTGTGGAGCTGGACAAGTCCCAAAGTTCATGATGGTCAAGGTGGGGACCATCTCTGGTCCCCCCCACCCCACCTCTCGGACCGGGGTGGACAGAGAAAGGACAGGGGTGGGGAGAGAGAAAAGGGTACTAAAACGGAAAGAGCAGCTGTGTCACCGAAGACACAAAAGACACAGAGTTGGGCTGGTCGTGTTACCAGACCACGTGTGAGCAAGAGTCTGTCCCAGCCCAGGACAGAGCACACGGCCCCACTCAAGGATTCTGGAACCCCAGGCGGCAGTGTGAGCCAGGGTCATGGGCTCTGGCTCTCTGCCAAGCGCTGGCCTTTCAGCTCCAGTTTATCTGCTTCACACACACACCGGAGTGTGCTTCCTGTTCCAATTAAATCCGTGACACAATAGTCAACCCTATAGGCACTGAACATGAGATACCACTACAGTAACATACGCATGCGCAACATCGTGGGAAAGCTGGGCAGCGCGAGCCGGGCTCTCTGCCCTCCCCACGTGGACTTCTCTGCTTCCTTTACTCCAGGGGAAGAATCATGCTTTTCTTTTTGTTTTTGTTTTTTAATTAAAATCCTTGACCAAATGATAATTCCATTAGAACAAAAAGTTTCTCAGCTCTAGAATTTTATTTATTTATTTGAGAGAGAGAGAGCACGAGTTGGGGGTGAGAGGGAAGGGGAGGAGTGGCTGGCAGAGGGAGAAGCAGACTCCCCACTGAGCAGAGAGCCCAAGGACAAGGGACTCGATCCCAGGACCCTGGGATCATGACCTGAGCCAAAGGCAGACACTTAACCGACTGAGCCACATGGGCGCCCCAAATGTTTCTCAGCTCTAACTTCAAACTAATTTGAAAGTAATTTGACATTTCTTGCTAGTGTTTTTTTTTTATCTGCTCCTTTCCCACAAGGCCAAAGCTAGCAGTACCTACTTATTCTGAGGCCACAGATGGGGGTTTACTCATCAGCCTCCTCAGTTTCTTTACTTCAAAACACAAAGTAATATTTGCATGTTTGCTCACATCTATCATAGACACATGTAGACTAGAGAGAAAAAATAGAATATTTATCTTATAAAGTTAAACTGAATAATGTAGTGGTGACTCTCATCTTAAAGACGAATATAAATCAAATCTGAATGACACATTATATGGAGATCAGCCTAAAATTGCAGCTCCAGTGCCTATGACAGTAGCTGTCAGGATTCTCTTTTTGACCCACCCCACAAGGAGTATCCTGGAAGAAACTCGCTCCTTTCCAGTCCTCACCTTCTACATCTATAAATCTAAAGGTCTCAGGCTAAAATTAGGAATCACAGATGGCCTGAATTCTACAGCAAATCCTGACCTGGCTTCTATGTCAGCAGGTGGAATATTGGTGGGAAATTAGAGAAGTGAAAGGTGCAACGTTGGGGGCACATCACAGTTACCAGGGAACTTTTAAAATCCTAGTACCTGGGACGTCTGGGTGACTCAGTCAGTTAAGTGTCTGCCTTCGGCTCAGGTCATGATCCCAGCGTCCTGGGATCGAGCCCAGTGCCCCAACTCCCTGCTCAGCAGAGAGCCAGCTTCTCCCTCTCCCTCTGCCCTTTTCCCTGCTGGTACTCTCTCACGCTCTCTGTGTCAAATAAACAAATAAAATCTTTAAAAAATAAATAAGAAACAAAATCCTAATACCCAAGCTTCCTCCAGACCACTTTAATTGGAATCTCCGGGGACAGGGCCCAGACATCTGTATTTTTATAGAGCTCCTCAAATGGTTCCAGTTTGCAGCCAAAGCTGGGAAGCCCTAAGCTGGAGGGCGAAGAGTGCACCCAGGCAAAAATCCCCAAACATAAAAACACCTTTCTGTACCCTCAGCCCCACCCCCACCAAATCAAGGTGAGAGAGGATTTGAGGACCCACAGGTTTCAAAAAGGGAGAGTGGCATTTTCTCATAGTGGATCTGGCTCAGGAATGGCATGTACAAGCATATGACAACTTTAGGTGACAACATCTAGTTACATGACTCAAAATTTTAAGTGAGAACGGAGAGCAATCTGCTAATGAAACAGAGGCCTATTTATGGCTATACATGCATAAGTGTGTATGCATATAGACGAATGTGTAGAGTGTGTGTGTACATATAGATATAGGCTTTCAGTATAGAACCTAGTGAAGAACCTCTGCACTAAGCCATTCTCATCACTACAATGAGACAGTTAGGGACCACGGGAACAAGAACCAAGAGGCAGCCCCACAGACAAGCAGGACTTCAAACAGAGGACCCTGGCTCCAAAAAGGACCAATGAGCTGCCTGAATAGCTGGCCAATATCAACCAATCAGGACGAGGCCTTCCAACCAATCAAGATGAAGTCCTTCCCCCCCGCCCCCTCATTAGCATATTAAACCAGCCAGGGCACCCGAGGGGGAACTGTACAGCCTGCAGGACTTCCCTTCTGTTCCCGCCGGCCAGTCTAACTCCTCTGTTAGTGCTGAGTCTTCCTTGGGCTCCAGCTGTAGCCCTAGATGCCTTTGATTTGCCTGTGCCTTTGATTTGGGGGTACAGCCTCGTTTCTATCCTTGCGCAGCCCAAGAACCAGTAACAGCAATCCTGGTACAAATTGATTTTCCACACCTTATCCAATGGCCCGGCCAACAAGAGCAGGTTCAAGGGCCCCCGGCCACAGAGCATACGGAGTACAATCCTTGAAAGCGCCCCCTGTCCCCCCATCAGCAGAGAAGGCACCAGAGATACGCCGCCTTTCACCATTTTGTCTACGGGCCTCAGTGTTATGAAAGCGTGAAAGCACTTCTCACACACCCGCAGACCGAGGGACAGGACGTCCGACCACATATCAACCAACAGTCATCTAAGGCTGCCTGTCTCGGGTGTCCCACGCATTCCCGCAGAGTTTCATTCCCACTGCCGCCCCCGCTCCTGGGAGCTGAAGGAAACCCGGCACATGACCAGATGGACCCTGAAGGTAGGCGGGCCTGGTGTCTTCGCTCCGCTAAGCCAAGTGAACCAAGTGAACTCTCCGAGCCTGACGCGCCCCGCAGCAATCATGCTATTTGTAGCGTCCTCGCCTGTCGGGCAAGGTAAAATGACCAGAACGTGTGTCACTGGGTCTGCGGCGGCAGATTCCTGGGCTCTACGGCAAAAAAATGAAAGCCAGGCCTCGCCCTTAATCCCACAGGTACACAATCCTTCCCTTCCTACTCTACCTCAGAATCTTCGCCAGGAACGCCTCTAGCACAAATTGAGTCTCTTTTCTTCTGCGAACGCGGAGTACACGACCGACCCCAGCGGTCAAGGCTCTATGACGTGAGAAACGGGACGGAAACGCGGGACATATGACAACATAGGAAGGGGAATGCCGTGGGCTTTGTTCGTGTTCCCCGTACCCAGGGGCACCGCTGGGAGAACCCACGGGACACTTCCAGATACCACTCCCATCCAGGAAGCCCCCTGCAAGGCCTGGCTCCCGCCCAGGGACTCAGGCAACGCAGTGGTTTTAGGGCGGTACACAGCCAGTCAAGGATTCTGCGGGCTCAACGGTGTGTTAGGCATCCATGTAGTTGCCCCAGGGGCTTCATAAAGACCATTTCCACATAGGGTTCTCCCCACTTACTAACTTGCAGTCACCTGCTTCTTTCAAGCCAATCCGTGTCCCAGAATGACCACCCACACAGCTTTCGTCTACGCAGGGAAAGTGGCAAAAGCAATGGCAAACAAGCTAAGGTCAGTGTAGAGAAGTCAGCTCTCTATAGGGTCTCCCTCTGGGGAGGGGGTGCTGGCAGGTCTTACGGCTCCTGACGGAGGGCCAGGGATCTGTTCCTGCTGCGCTCCCCAAAGGGTGAAGTTCTGGAAATCTGGTTGGAGGGGTCGACATTTCTGCCTCATCTTGACTCTGATCCATCTCACCAAGAACGGTCCCCTTCTTCTTTACGAATCTGCATGTCTGTGTCAACAAGAAGAATCCTTTGCTGCTCTCTCTGAGCATGACTGCCTCTGGCTTATTTCTAAAGGACTGAAAACTCCCTTGCCATTATGGTTTTATGCTGCTACTTTCTTTGTAACTGTTCCGAGGCCTTTAGGTAATGCGACCCTGGACAAGACTTTTTTTATCTCCCTTACTCAATATAGCAGTAAAAAAGGGCCTCACTGTTGAAGGGAAAATGAACTAAGAGAAAATGAAGGGAGTTTTCTGGGGGTAGGCAAGAGGCAGAAGAACCCTGGTGACTCCACTATAACTAGTTATTTCCCTAAGATCAGATCTTGAATCTGTAAAGAGGCTAATAGAACAGACTTAGAGGTGTCCTTTATGTTTAGAAACCAGAGGACGTTCCAACAGTCACCCCACTATCACCCAGCACTCACAGAGCTGGGAAATCTCCCACCCTTAAATCCCACTTCTAAGCATGCCACTTGCTAGCACATAACCATTTTAGCTATAGCTTCAAGTCCAAATTCTGTTTGGTTTTCCAGGTTGCCTGCTACTGGCCCCTCCTCTGCTATCAACAGCCTTGGTGGTCCACTTGGCCTCCCTGCATCCCGTGAACATGTCACCCCATTTTCCAAGTTCCAGCTGGGAATGTCGTCCCCCAGCTTCACACTCTTCTCTCCAAATCCTTCACAGCTCACCCCAACAAAACTCACTCTACCTCCTGTTCAATACCCCCCCACACACATAATGGCTTTCCTTCCCTCAACTATGGTAGCAATTATGATATGAAGTGCACAACTAAGCATTTAAACATCAACTACCTAGTTTTTTACAGCAGTCATTTAATGTAGGCTGGGGCTACTGTCCTGGGGAAGCTGGAAGGCAGGTGCTGTACCGGTACTTGGCAATTTCTGCAAGGAGCGTGTAAGGGATGTGCTCTCCTATTACTTGCTGATCGATGCAGAACGTGCCATCATCCTCTGGGATGGTCTCACTACCAGGTAGGAGTTTCAAGAAAAAGTCAAAGATCCCTCCAAAGCCAGTAGCTGGAATTCCCGATGATTCCTCGCACTTTTCAGGTCCCTATAAGATGATAGAGCATTTGCATACCGCCTCCCTCTGGCCTGACCATGGTGCTTTGAGAAGCAGGCCAGAGGCCCATTCCCCAAACCCTCCACTAACTGCAAAACAACTCCCAGGTGTTATTCTGCCAAAGCCCAAAACTTTCTGCCAGCCACAGATAACCCAAAACCTCTTTATGCATTTAAAAACAAAATCATCATCTAGATTAGAACAACCTCCTATAACTTTGTAACAGAGATTTTGCTTTTGGTTTTTTTAAGATTTTATTTATTTGAGAGCGAGAGTGCACAAGCTGGGTGAAGGGCAGAGGGAGAAGCAGACTCCTAGCTGAGCAGGGAGCTGGATGTGTGGCTCGAACCCAAGACTCCCAGATCATGGCCTGCACCGAAGGCAGACGCTCAAACAACTGAGCCTCCCAGGCACACCTTGTAACAGAGATTTTAAACACAGCAACAAACAATTGTGGACTTCTACCTTCCCTTTCAAAGAGCTAAGGAATTTGCTGAGTGTGCCAGCGGCCGCAAAGTTAAATGTAAGCAACCGAGCCTGATTCGGGCAGATCTGGAAGCTGTTTCGGGGGAGTGGAATACTCTGCTCAGGGAGACAGATGCCCTAGAAACAATGTTTAGAAGCGGCCTCAAGAACCCATGACTAGGGCCTGAAAAATAAAGGCAAGTCTGTTCACAAGTCCTCATAAGAGACCAAGCTAGCTCATTTGAGTTAGCCAATTCCCACTTCAGGAGCCCGAGATCTGAGTGAAGCAAAGACAAGGTGACAGCACTCTGCTCTAGAACATTTACACACAACGCACGTGGTTTTGAACAGGAAAGGGAATCTCCATGCACTGGAAGGGCTCTTTCCCAAGGAACCATTATCTGAAATCCAAGATGGGATGGGGATGGATGAGAGGGAGGAAGGTTTCCAAGACTTCCAGCCCCTGTGTGATATCATCTTTCTCGGCACCAAACGTGGATTCTAATCCCTAGACTGATCTGTCTGCTGTAGGAAACAAGGAAAATAACAAATACACTAATAGCTATTTAATTTAGACTTTCTCAAAGTGGAATTTGTGATTAATAACTTTAAATCTGTGCAAAGTTTAACTTTGTAATGCTTATTTAGAAATATCTGAGATACTATCAGTGTGAACCAAAATGCAGAATGTGTGCTTAACCTTTAAAGTAACAATTGAGTTCAACAGGGCACCGTGCTAGGAGCTATAAACACCAAGAAATGAGTAAAAACATCCTTGGTCTCAGGATATTATGACCTAGCTCTGGAGACCAACATGCACATATACAACGACCCGAATTTCCCTACAGAGTGAGTGCTCTATCAAAGGGACACAAAACTTTGGAGGCCCAGAAGTAATTCATCACTACCTGTTGACTAGGGAGGTGAGACTGAGCTGAAATGACAAGGAGCAAGAGACAGGTGAGCAGAACGTGGAAAAATGAGGAGGATATTAATCCGCTGGGGGTCAGGAGAGGGTGGTAAGGAGGAAAGAGCAACACAACGTGGTTCAAGAAGAAGCACAGGGACTGAGTCACGAAAACCTTTCATCTCTTAAAGGAATGGAGAGTTCAGTGTCACTCGGGTATGAGTAGGGAGGAGGATGACTCAGAATCCGGTATTTAAGGGAGCTTTTCAAAAGCTTTTTAAATTTTAGTACATTATTTTCATAACACTACAGAAATGCAAAATAATTTCGAGATTAGGTGATTCTACTGCCAACTGCTACCTACCATATTCCTGAGAGTCAATCACCTCTAATTAAATACGTTTAGTGTTAGGAAACCCTGAACTCACGGTGTAAACCTTGGGGGTAGGTTCTATCTCCCATTACAGAAGCCAGAAGGATCTAGCAGCTAGGACAACCTCGGCTCAGTCAACTGGATATTCCATCCAAAGACTTCCAATCTTGATGAAATGACACAAAGACAAAGGGTGTTGATAAAATGCCTGCAGTAACATTACCACTGGAGTCCAAGGGCAGCAGTGTCGCCTATGGTGGCCCACCCTCACAAGACAGACGGCATGTCCCTGGCTGCGTTCCCGGTGAATTTTCACCTCGGGTCCTGCCCATTTTCTGGGCCTTCCTGTCAATTTGTAAGCTGCCTGATATACTTCCAATAAATCCCTCTTTTGCTTACATTAGCCAAAATCACTTTGTGCTTACAATCAAGAACTTCTGAGACAGACTTACATTTAAAAAAATGAGTTGTTCTGGCCCTGCGCATAATAACTGAGCATTGTTTAAATCCTATATCCTACATGACTTAGCACCATCTGCCTTGAGTTACAGTAGTTCGCCTCTATTGCCCCAAATACCCTTCGCACAAACCCTAAAGAAACTTAACTTCCCCCCAAGTTTCCTTCATCCGGACGCCCTTTCTTTCCAAGTGAGTCAGAAAACGCTTATTCGGGCACATACTAAATGCTCACATATACATGCTGACTATCCGGAAGTCTTCTGGAGCTCTAGTCTAGGGCCACTTCCTCTGGGAAGTCATCTACCGCACCTCCCAAATGTTTATAGGTTATTCGTCTGTGCTCCCATCACGGCCCATGCATATTTATGCCACTATTAAACTACCCATTTATTTGGTTTATATTTTTCTCCCTCCCCCTCCACTGCTAACTCATAAGTTGATTAACAGTTGATGATGTCTTATTTGCCTTCTTATCTCCAGTTTCTAGCAGAAACAAAATCATAGTAAAGGTCCAATACACATTGAATCAAGGAATCATCTGTGTATGTTTACAGGACCCGGTAGTTTCTAGCCCATAAGGGACATTTGATAAATACATGTTAATGGAATTAGGGTACATTTTAAATAACCAGTTATAAACATATTCTTAATTCTATAGACCTGAGCTCAAAGATGATTTTGTCCTTTTCCATAATCAGGAGACCAAGGCTTGGTAAAAGCTACTGGGGAACAAAAAACGAGAGAAAGCCATCTAGTGCTAAAATAGGTTAATTACAAGTGTACATGGATACAAGTATCCAGTTCCTACAGGGGCTCAGTACAGGATTTTGGAAGTAACATCTTGGGTGGGGGGGGGGTGGATTCTGCAGCAGAAAATCACACTTAGAGGAAAGTGCTCCTTCATCCCACTCCCCCCTGCTGGTGAGCCCTGTGTCCTGGGACTGTGCCCCAAATTCAGCCTTTGGCTCATGCTTCTTCCACAGGTCTGGGAGCAGGAACAGAGTCAGGAGACTCTTGAGGGAACCCAGTCTCTCACAGCAAGAAAAAGGAATCAGCCCAGTCCTACCTATCACACAGAGTCACCACAGGTACATGAGAGCAGCCCACACTAAAAAGACTAACGACAAAGAGAAAATCATTTTTTAATTTTGGACTTTAACAGAAAGTCCAAAGGCTTTTTAAATACCTTGACTCAAATTGTACGTTGTATCATAATGTGTATTTCATGTTGATAAGTTTGGTATTTAATCTATCTAAAACTACAAGTACCTGGACTCCAAAAATTCTTTTCTTCAGAGTAAGTTTAAGAAAAAAAAAAAACACTTGATTTTTTTTTCAACAATGACTGACATTTAAAAAGATGTACATATTTAATGTATACAACTTGACAAGTTTGGGAATAAATATACACCCACGAAGCCATCACCATCAAGGCCGCAGACATAGCCATCACCTGTCCCCTTCCCACCTCCTTTCTCAATCTGTGGGGTGGGTGGTAAGAACATTTCACATATGATCTACCCTCCTAGCAAGTGTTAAGTATAAAATACGGTATGATTAGTTATCAGCACAATGCTGTGCAGATCTCTAGAACTATGTACTCTGATAAAATAATAAATAAGCCCTATACTTAATTAAATAACTGAAATTTAAATAATCTTTCTTCAATCTCAGGATCATAATAAAGGTATTCTTGTGGGTGCTCCTGGCACACATTATGTTCCCACTGAGAGAGAAGAAAAAAGAAAAAAAAAACTCACTAGCATGTGAGCATTGCTTAAATGTGTTTCTACCACTGCAGGCAGACAGTAAGTACTTAATATTTTCTGAACAAAGGGAAACAGGATTAAAAGCCTTAAAATAAGCCCCAAGACACGAGATGGCACCATGAACCCGTATCTGTGCTTCCCCAGGTTCCACACTAGAGAGAGGAGCAGCTCGGACACCTCTGGCCTGCCCCCAGCTTCCTCTGGCTCTCGGGGTTCTGTCCCAGAAGCCACTGCAGCTGTGAGAAACAGCTTGTCTGTCAGGCAGCATCTCTCCTGGGGACTGGGACTTCTTCTACTCATTCCCCTCAAAAGTCAATTTTGGCTCATAAACGGACTTCATAATTTAAAGCAACCAATGTTCCCCAAGAAACAAAACATGACTCCAGTATTAAGAGTAAAATCAAAGGTAGCAGGAGCTCCCACTTACTGAGGGCCTAGTAAGTATAGGGACAATACAAAAATCCTCATGCTTAGTGATCGCCTCCCTATTCCCACTTTGTAGCTAGGGAGACTAGGCTCACAGCAGTTAAGTAACGCTCAGAGGCCCAGAGTTAGCCAACAGCACAAACTCAGAGCTCTTTTTGCAACGCTGTTCTGCCGTCCAAAACCCCCTCAACAAGGCACACTTAATTCTGAGTCCTTTACTCCTGCCTAATTTCTTACATTAAAATGAGGGTTTTAATGATATGCTCTTGCTTGTGGAAAATGGGGAAAGGTTCTTTCCCTGAGTATATGAGGCAGAGAAGGAACCAGAGCTCTCTTATCTGTGCTATTTATTTTTCATAAAAGCTTTGAGTAAAAATAGCACCTTCCCTGCCAATCACCAGAACACCAAGGCAATTGATGAAGCCAGCATCCTCGTCCCTTCCACTTGGCCACCTACTCTTCTCACCATGGGGTCTCTGCTTGAACGATGAATCCCAAACCTGAGCTGGGTCCTCATCAGCCACGGTGCAAGTAAAAAATGTCACTTCTGAGCCCGCGTGTCACACCTGTCAATCAGGATCTCCACAAGTGCAGACCAGAAATGAATTCTTCGCAGTCACTGAGCTGATACTTCTCTGCCATTTGACTTTTGATATACTGCGTGCACTCTGGAAAAGTGATAAACTGAAATTCTGTACATCAATCACATCTGAAGCCAAAACGTGATGGATCTGATGAACCCAAATGAATAAGTAAAGGCAGTTACTCTTCCTAAAACAGGCCAACCAATCAACCAGCACTGACTCTTCTGGGAAAGAAGTCTGTGTGTAAATTTGTGACTTTTTAACAAGTTCAGATTTGAAGTCAACAATTTTAGTGCTCCTAGATTTCATAATTTTGAACCTGAATGACTGGGTCAGGATATGACTATTTCAGTTCCATCTAAACTATCGTTAGAAAGATACAATAAAGTGACGGTAACAAAAAACACGTCTAATGCAACACGATGACATAAGACCTGTGAAAATGCCTACCATCTTATATGACAAATGCTTGCTAAATCTGAAACTCAAAAATCACAAAGCCAACTGCCACGGCGTCCTGTGAGATAAGCTGCTGCCGAATTTTCTACAGAAGGAAGGCACAGAACATAACATTATGGAGCAAGACGTGATATACACATTATCTCAGGTAATTCTCACGTCTCTGAGAATCAGGTCTCATTATCTCTACTTTACCTAAACAAAAACATAAATGACACGCTCTGGGTCACACAGCTCACAGTCCTAGGGCTGAGATGCAAATCCAACCGTGACTGTTCCAAAGCATCCCACAGAACTTAAATGGTATTTTAAAGCACCTAGATATCTGCGGTAGAATTTGGTTTCCTTATAATTCCTATCCGTTACAAAAGACCATGGGTCTGTGGCCTTTATGAGCAGCAAAATGCAGAATTACTCACCCATTCATTCACTCATTCATTCCACAACATCTAGGACACTGAGCATCTTCCAGGGGGGAGACAGTGCCTGGTCTTGGACCCAACTATGACAGGCTAGTGAGAAAAGCAGACACAGAAGGCAGACAATTGCCCAACAGTGCGCAAATGCAGTGACACAGGCAGGCTCAAGGTAGCATGGAGTGGTAAGCAGATACCAGTGTTCAGGTCCATCTCAGGCCACACATACTGGATTCCGGAACTGTGCTGAAGAGCTACCCTTATGCCTTTCTTCTTGCTGGCCTGGTGGTCTGGGATCACGGATATCCCTCTAAACAATCCGTCAAGAGCTACGGTTTCTCCCTAGGTCTGTAAGAATGCACACACACTAATTTCACGGACTTCACAACTCTATGAAGATTATCCTCCTTTCTCAGACACGGGGACTAAAGCACTAAGAATAACTTGCCTAAAGTCACACAGTTAGTAAAGGGCAATCCCAGGAGGTCTGGCTAAGAGCATACGCAGTGTTTACTCTTACACCAACAGCGCTCAAGCTTTTTGGTTTTAGGATCTCTTTTACACTCTTAAAAATTATTGAGGACCCAATAAGCTGTTGTTTATGTGGGTCATATCTATCCATATTTACTATGTTAGAAAATTAAACTGAGAAATATTAAAATATATGTTCACTCATTTAAAAACAATAATAATAAACCCACTAACTGACAAAAAATATTTTTATGGAAACTCATTTCAAAAAAAAACAAATGATTTTTAAAACAAAGCAGTGAGAACGGTATTATTTTATAATTTTTCAAACTAGTGTCAGGCTTACTAGACTGCTGGATTCTCATATCTGCTTCTGCTGTCAATCTATTGCTGTGTGATTTTTAGTTGAAGTAGGTGAAGGAAATCTGGCCTCATTCAAATATGTAATTGGAAAAAGGAAAAGTATTATGATAGCCTTTCCAGATCATTGTGACTATCCTTTGAAACAGTGCCCAAATTCACCAAGTGCTAATTTCTTTAAGGTGGCTACAATGTGAAATATTAAAACTATCTCAGTGACCTTGTCTTGGATATTCCTCTAAATTCTATCACACTAAAATCCATTGGTCCATCTTCCACTTTGAAGGGAGTGTTCTTTATCCATGATTTCATAATTTCATACATTGGTCATTTGGAAAAAAATGGTTCACTGAACTATGCAAATCTTTCATACACGGAAATATTTCAAGTATGTAACATACACAAAATCACGTTTGTTAATATACCGCAGATTGTGATCATCAGAAAAGTCTTTGTGTTTAGGAAGTTGTCAGGCTCATAGTGGCAAATCCAAATTTTCCAAAATTCTAATTTTCACTTGAAAGCTTGAGTTTTATCATTGGCAACAAAGAGTGTCCTCTGATTTTCTTGAAGTGACAGGCTCCTTTTATTCATTTTTGAGGAAACATCTACCAAATACCCAATAAACCAAGAAATCAGAATTACCACAGTTTGTCAGCTGTTCTCTCAACTGTAAATGGCGTTCCATGAGAAGAGCTTCTAGTTAAGCTCCGGGCCCAGTCACATGAGAGCTCTCCCCTGGTTTGCAGCATTCGTACTTTATGCAGACATTCCATTTCATCACACGAGGCATTAAAAAGGTGTAGCTGAGGTTGGAGATTTAATAAAACTAACATTTGTACTGCTTCAACAAGAATGGTCTTAAGTGAAGCAGGCTTTTTACAGTGTGTGCTGGTGAGGGACAGACAGACTACTAGTAGTCAGTGCCATAGCCTTGAACCATGCGAAGGCATCTGCAGTTTCACCCAGCATTGCTTCTACACCATCAGTATAAATGTCCGTACAGTGAAAGAGGCACATGTGTGTTACTGTTACTATGAAGGTGGTTTTTAGGTCTCAGGAACCCCCCCCAGGGTTCCACAGGGCACACTTTGAGAAACATGGCTCTACATGCTATAGCCTCTTCTATGGGAAAGGGCCAAAAGATGTGAAGCTTAAAGAGACCTTTAAGATGAAAATGGCTACAAATCAGTTATACCTGAGAGTGAATTACCTCCATCCCAAGCAAAGGGGCCTGCAGCCCCCGGAAGTGGTAAAGCTTGAAAACACACAGAGGACCTTTGCTATAAAGCACTGCTTGAACTCTACTTGTCAGACAAATGGACTCCAATGACTAAAGAACATGTATCTGAGGAGAGGGAGCAGCCTCTCCAGAAAACACCTGCACGTGAAAGCATCTTCTTGCCCTTGAGGGACTTTCATAAAAGGGGATACAAATCAACAATGATATTTCACCAGAAAAAAAGGCTCCATGAGAATTACTTTTAGGAGGTGGGGAGAAAAGAAACTGTAATAACTTGCCCAGCAGGAAGTCAGGCAGTCCTGGGACAAAGGGAAGGATGTTAAGAACCGATGAGTGAGGAGAAAAGAGAATGATGCTGTCAAGCCAGAAGACCTGAGTATTAAAAGATTTAAAGAATAACAGAGATAGAGGAGAAAATATCCACCAAATGGAAAGAAAAAAAGGCACCAATTTTTTTGGTTTTGTTTTGGCAAATCTGCTCCTAAAGCAGTGTAAGAATCCAGGCTCTATGATTTATTACCTTCACGAACTGAGCACATGAGTTAACTTCTTGGTGCCCGTTACCTTATCAGTGAATGGAGTCGGCAATTGGACCTACTGCATAAGGCCATCACAAAGATTAAATAAGACAGTGCAGTGAACAGTGTTATAGCACGTAAGTGCTCGGCATATTTCAGCTTCTTCTTATGAGAATGGGGAGATGGAACACAAATCAATACAAATTTCACTTTCAAGAAATGATCAAATCAGGGAGCTTTTTAAAAACAGCAACATGCCCAAGCAGATCAAAGATGAAGACATTTAGGGCATCTCTCTCAGGTCTCCTCCCTCTTCAGGAGTTTTGTACTACCACTTTACTATTGCTCAATAAACTCTGCCTTGCTGCCCACCAGAAAACACACACACACACAAAGATGAAGACATTCAAAGTTTCATTTAGGTCAGACTGTTCAGCAAACTGACAAACTAGACTAAAATTACATTTTCAATTTTCCAAGCACTTGGGTTGAGAGATCTTAAAATATACACTTTCTCTGAAAATAAGCTTACTGGTGCAGTCCTACTATCAGAGACCAAAATGAAAGAATACATGGCATCATCCAAAGGCTCTTCAGAACTCCTAACTTGTCTGTCACCTTGGCATGCAAGGCCTAGTCAAGGGCTAGTTGGACCCGGAGAAGGCATCTGGAACCAGGCTCTAACTTGAACACCCTCACCTGCCTAGGAAACTTTTCCTCAGGCAGAAGGACCCTAGGATAGGTGTGAGGGAGGGTCTGTCCTCTCTCCTAAGCATTACAGATAAGAAGGAAAAAAACCTCTCTTCTTGTTCCACAGTGAATTCTCCATAAGGAACACTTCTGGAAATTGTGAATCTCAGGTCTGAACCAAACACAATGGTCAACAATGTGAGCATCAATTTCACTGCTACATTGATGAGCTTTAAGCTTTGTTTAAAGGAGATATATGATTAATTTTTGGAGCTATAGTTATTGATAAACACATCATACTCAGTGGTGAAAAACTGAGAGCTTTCCTCTAAGATCAGGAAAAAGACAAGGATGTCTTCTCTTACCACTTTTATTCAACACAGTACTGGAAGTCCTAGCTGCAGCAATCAGACAAGAAAAAGAAATAAAAGGCATCCAAATGGGTAAGGAAGAAGTAAAACTGTTACTATGTGCAGATGACATGATACTGTACCAAAAAACTATTATTACTAGTAAGTGAATTCAGTAAAGTTGCAGATAAACAGAATTAAGAGTCCGGGAGCTGTTTTGTTTTGTTTTGTTTTTAACTTCTTAAACAGAAAGAGTAAACAACACATGATAGATTCCTAAATGTTTTTTCAACATGATTAAACAGCCTTTGCAAACAAATCATGATGCATAATTAGCACTAATTTTCTACTCTTCTTCCCAGATTGTACAACTCACTCAAATCAAAGAGGAAACTGAAAGGCAAATGTAGACACAATCCGTGTTATTGCCACAGAACGTGTCTCATAGGGCCCCGACGCAGCCCCACCTGATGGTTTTTCACGGGCTCCCCTCCCTCATCTGGGAGAACCTACGGAATCTGATCTGGTTCCTGCTGGGCATGTCAGTCACAATTCCCAGCCACATGAGCTTCCTCAAGTTCCTCAAAAGCTCCAGAGATGAACACATCAAAACCAGCCATTAGATCCACCTCGCACATTCATATAGGACATTCAATCATACTCACTCAATTTAAAGAGATTTCTAGAATGAGACAGCCCCACACTTCCAGTAATTCCTTGGTTGTATCTATAACCTCCATTTCCTCCCAAGCTCTGTGGCACGGAACACGTCCCATGCTTCTAGAAGTCATATCTGTAACTGAAACCCACTCCCTCTTGATCAGCTCACGAGGAAGATAAAATACTTGAAAGGCAGTTCCAAATTATTGCTCGTCCCCTTCTCAGAGCAGAATAAACCCAGTCCGTTTGCCTTCTGATTTCTAATGACTTAATCCATTATATCCCTTTTAGAATCCAAATTCCACAGGAACAAAGGACATAGAGCCCACGCCTCGTCCAGTTCCACGCACAGGACAGGCCCTCCAATGTCAGATGGAGGACCGTATCCTTGAATTGTGTCCTCATCAAATTCCCCACCACAGTATTGACTTGTACAGTCCACAGTTCCTCACTCAACAGGTATTTACTGAGCGACGAAGGCTTCTGTATCCCAATTATTGCCTAACTTATAGTCTGTCCAAACAATGAGAAATGTCATGCCTCCTAATGTTCGTGTTCCTTCCTTAAGAGGAGTTGAAAATATTTCCAAGTAAATTCAAGTAGAATATTTGTGATTACTGCCCAACTACTTAATTTAATACTACAAAATCTGTCCACTTTATGAGAAAGTTTAATTACACATAACACATTTCATGTGCCTAAACTAATAAAGTGATCATAGTCACTTAACAACTGCCATTAGAGTGTAAATATTTGTATTCATTTCAGTCATTTGTATGTATTCATTTCATTCATTCATTCGTTCATTTCTCCAAATTCCTGGAATCTATTTTGAAGAAAGTTGAAGGTAAGAAACTTCAGAATTTCAGAAAATTTTATTTCTAAACTCAGGACTAAGATAATCCGTATCTCAGAGTAGACATTTTTAGATCTTACATTCTTGATTTTTTGAGGGGATGAATACTTTACGGGATCAAATCTCAAAGGTAGCTGAAGTAAATGGACTCCGCACTTTTCAGGCCACGAGTGCTCACTTAGGATCTATCCGCCAGTCATGACCATGGGAAGGTAAGTCTGCCAAGGTCATGCCCTTTTGCAAGCCGCCTGCTTATTTTCTGACAGCCCCATTATATTTAAGTTTTGTGTAAATGGTTTTGTGATGCTGTTTGCATTACTTTCCCAGGAGTCTTAATTTAAGCTATTTGGATTTCAGAAGATATTTTCTTTCACTCTTGTAGATACACAAACTAAACTGGTATTCCACGTGCTCTGCGGTGAACGCTGTCCCCTAGGTACCTTATCCACTGGTTTCCGTAATTCTGAAACAGCACGCTTTCTAACCCCTTTTTCGATTTTTCCTCCTCTTTGATCCCCCATTGCCCCAAAAAGATCCCAGACAGGCAATCTCATCTGCCCTTATATCATTCAACCTTTTCCCACATAACCGGGATGAGCAATCAACCTATAGCTGCAGTGAGATTTAGAAATCTGTCCCTCAGGAAACAAGGCCTTGCCAAAGAATTTCATATTTACCCCTTTGCCCCCAACCCCGTAGAGAGAAGGGGCTTTCCTTTCAGGAACTTGGTTCTCAGAGTCCTTCAGTGTACAGTTCATGTCAGGAAGGGAAAGGCCTGTCTCCCCCCTGTTTGGGGGGTCATATTCCTGGGTCACACTAACCAGAGCAGCCCTTACAGCCAAGAAACAGCAGCTAAATGTGAGAGGCCGCCTTCCTCCCTGGCTCCCCGCCACGGGGCGCAGGCAGAGCCCCACCTAATGCAGGAAGCAAAGCGAGCCTGGAAGACAAGATATCTATCATCCCGTCTCGCTCTGCCTGTTTTGAGAAGGGTGGAGGAAAGAAGGAACGACAGCAGATCAGAAGAGGTGCGAGAGAGCAGAAGTGGGAAGACCTGTTGTGCGGCTAGCGTGGGTTCCGGAGGCCAGGGAATGAGTGCCGAAGCACCTGGTGTGTGCACACGCAAAGCAAAGAGAGGTATGCAACAAGGATTTGGGGAGTCAGTGCAAGGAGCTGCATGTGGGGAAGGGAAAGGAACCTTACAGCTTACAGAACACTCTGAAAGGAGGCAACCGTCAGGATGAGGCAGGGTGGAATGGTATCTGAGCAAGTCCAGACACCGGCCTAAGGCCCGCCTCCCACCTTGCGTTGACAAAGGCTGGTTCAGCAGTGGAACCGACCCAAGGCGGAGGAGTCCAGGCTGGCCCTAGATCCTCCCCCAGGACCTCGGAGAGGTCCTTCTCAGGACTAACTCCACACTCGCATTTCTGTTTGCTGCTCTCAAGGACCACACCCCCGGGGGAACGCCAGGGATGGAATCAAAGCCACAAACATCCCTAGGAGCAGTAGCTACCTCTTGATAACAGCAGGCTAACCTGGTAAGCGGAACTCCCAGCATATGCCAAACGCCTTTCTGACCCACCCTCTAAATGAAATGAGACGCCAAAAACAAGGTTCATGTTGACAGAGGAGTCGCCCTGTGGTATTGTCTCCCAATCAGTCCACACAGGACTTCAAGGGAGAAGTGATTCATTTCAGTCACACGTGTCTCCGTCCCATCTTAGGAAGCCCGATAATGGTGCTGTCAGTCAAACTGGGCTAGAGTCTCTCTAGAAGAGCCCTGACCAGTGGAACTCCCCACACTGATGCAAATGGCTACTGGGCATTTGGATTGCGGCTCATGTGACTAAGGACTTGAATTTTTAGTTCATTGACTTTTGATTGACTTAGCTATTTGTGGCTAGTGGTTACTGTGGATAGTGTTTATCGAGAACTCAAAGTAAAAATAGATGGGGGCCAGATCACATCTTCCAAAGATGCCAAAAAAAAAAAAAAAAAAAAAAAGCTCATGGAATTCTATTTCTCCACTGTGAGGAAGCTGACTCTTAATAGTCCAGCATCTGTTCAAGCTCATTTCCAGCACCAAACTCTTCTTTGGTCATTGCCACATCTCCACAACAACGTGCCTCCAAAGCACCTCAGTTCAGTAGGCCCTCAGAAACCCTAGCCCCACCATTCATCCACTGGGGGATCCTTCTCCACGGAGGCCCTGAAGATTTCATGTAGTCCTTACAAGCCCCCCAGCAGCAGTAAAACTCAGCCTCAGGAGAAGGAGTCCATCCTCAAGTCCGAGGACACCGTTCTGAAGAGTAATCAAGGATGCTCAAACTAATAAATGAATTTTGCACCATGCTTTACCTTGCATGAAGTCCTTTCACGAGCATTGTCTCACTGAAGCCTACAGTGATCTTATCACGTAAGTATGGAGTCAACACATTTCTTTTACAGAGACTAAGTGACTCAACCAACACAATATGGCTTGTATTTAGTAAATATACACCCTAACTCGGCACATCTTCCAAGGAGTGACAAACGACAACTAAGAGAAGGAAAAGTCAGGGTTGGAAAGGGGAAAGGCACAGAAAGGTGATTAGAGCAGAGCACAAAGTTAGGCAGATCAACTAGTAACCTGAGAAATCAATCTATTTCCATCCCCCTCATTTAAACAGAAACACATTCATTTCCAAAGAGTTAAGAACCTCAGTCTAGAGCCAATTAAAGGGAGACTACGCTCTCAAATAGTTGTTCTAAAAGTGTGGTCCCTGGACCAGCAGGGCCAGCATCGTTTGGAAACTTGTTAGAAGTGCGAATTCTCAGTCCCCTCCAGGAGCTAACTGAAAGAAAACTTGGGCAGGGGGTCGGTGCTCGCGGTCTGTTTTGTTAAAATACAGGCCTTCTCGGTGATTCTGATGTCCATCCACATTTGAGAAGCACTGTTCTAACCACTGCTCCAGAACTGTACATCTGAGGTTCATTCCCTTTCCTCTGGGAAACAAACAACTTGGTCATCAACGGACAGGAAAGGGAGCTGCCGGTGGTGAAGCTCAGGACATGTCCCACTGACATCAGCCCTGACTGACTGTACCTAGGGTGACAAGCACAGATAAACTCTGAGCTAGCTCCAAGAGCACACAGACCTCCTGTGGTTGGGGCAGAGAGGAAACTGTTCTTTCCTCAGAAAATCTTGGGTGATCCGTGGGGAGAAAGGTCTACTTTACAGCCAGTACTAGCTTGTGAATAGAGCGCCCTAACTTCTAACCTCCTTCAATAAATCATATTTGGTACACGATACAGTGATCCCAACTGTGAAAAGCTAGGTTTCTATAAGAACTGGAATTCCAGTTTCTCAGAGAAAGGACATACGTGAGAATACACATAACATTCGAAAGCCACTGGTCTCTCTGTTATTTTAATAATAATAATACTAACAACAGGTATTTAGTGAGTACTTTCAATATGTCCAGCACTGTGCTTATGCACTGTTTCTTTTCACCCTCATGCAACTCCAAGACGTAAGAACTATTACTGTCTTCATTTTATCCATGATGCTTCGGCAGGTCAAAATCCCTGAGATTATACAGCCAGGAGGCAGAAGGGCCAGGAAGCAAACCATGTCCACTGTTCCTAAACAATCGAGAATACTACCTCCTTTTTCGCTTTAACACCCATTCTCATTTTAAAGCGATCTAACTTTCTTCATATTCTGTATGTCATTTTTAAGTACTGCATTTTTATATTTTTTTAAGCTATTACGCCATGTGCAGTTGCAAAACAGCCCTCAACCACACTCAGTTTACCCCAAGTCCCTCTGCATGTGCTCAAGAACCAGGATAACCCACACTGAAGAATTCATGGCAATACAGATATCTAAAAACTGCATCAAAGGCAAGAACTGATTTTATTGCCACCATGTGCAGGCAACCTGCCCAGGGAAGCCCCGAGCCCCTGCATCCAAGCGAGCCCTCTCTGCTCAGTGCTCCCACAGCCCATCACATTTGCTCTTCTACTGCACTTCGCACACAGGAATGTCCACACCACGACCCCAAGTAAGGGGTGAGCTCTTCAGAGTGGGAACATCTCCGAGTCAGCTGTGTGCTTCTAGAGCACTAAAAACATGATAGATAACTAAAAACTAAGACATGGTTTTTAAGATCGGTAGCCAGACATCCAAATTCCTAAAAGAGGGCAAAAATGAAATACAATGTGAACATAAAATGTAATACTATGGGGGCGGCTGGGGGGCACAGTCAGCTGAGCATCCATCTCTTGGTTTCAGGTCAGGTCGTGATCTCAGGGTCATGCAAGGGGGCCCCACATTGGGCTCCTCGCTCAGCACAGAGTCTGCTTAAGTTTCCTCTCCTTCTGCCCCTCCCAGCCACTCTCTCTCTCTCTCTCTAAAATAAATAAATAAATCTTTTTTTTTCATGTAAAACTAGGAGGTTGGGGAGTAGGGATAGGGTGGCTGGGTTAAGGACATTGGGGACGGTTTGTGCTAAGGTGAGTGCTGTGAAATATATAAGCCTGATGATTCAGACCTCTACCCCTGGGGCAAATAATACATTATATGTTAATTTAAAAAAAAAAGTAAAACTGGGACACTTGGGTGGCTCAGTCAGTTAAGCTTCTGTCTTTGGATCAGGTCATGATCCCAGGGGCCTAAGATCGAGTCCCGCATGGGGCTCCCCGCTCAATAGGGAGCCTGCTTCTTCCTCTGCCTTCCGGTCCCCCTGCTTGTGTTCTCTCTCTTTCTCTCTCTCTTTCTGTCTCTCTGACAAATGAATAAATAAAATCTTTTAAAAAGGGGGGGGAGGGGACGTCTGGGTGACTCAGTCATTAAGCGTCTGCCTTTGGTTCAGGTCATAATCCCAGGGTCCTGGGATCGAGTCCCACATCAAGCTCCATGCTCAGCAGGAACCCTGCTTCTCCCTTCCCACTCCCCCTGCTTGGGTTCCCTCTCTCGCTATGTGTCTCTCTGTCAAATAAATAAATAAAATCCCTTTAAAAAATGTAAAACTATGAAACTTCTAAAAATAAACATAGGAGGAAATCATTGGGATGTAGACCTAGGCAAAGCATTCTTAGATGTGACACCGAGAGCCCAATCCATAAAAGGGAGGGGGAAAAAATCAATAAACTGGACTTCATCAAAATTAAAAACCTTTGCCCTGCAAAAGATCTGGTTAAAAGGTAAAAAGGCAAACCACATACTGGAAAAAAATATGTGCAAGCCATATATTGGACAAAGGACTCATATTTAGAATACATGAAGAACTCTCAAAGCTCAAGAGTAATAAAAAACCCAATCCAGTTAGAACATGAGCAGGACACGAGCAGACATTTCACCGAAGGGGACATACAGATGGCAAACTTGAAAAGATACTGAACATTATTAGCCATTAGGGTATGCAAATTAAAACCAGGCTGAGACTAGAACACTAGTCTAAAATAAAAATAAATAAATAAAAATAAATCACAGCTAAAATAATAAACAAATGGAGGTGAGGATGCAGAGAAAAACCAGATCTCTCCTACGTGGCTGGTGGGAATGCAAAATTGTACAGCCACTCCAGAAAACAGTTTGGTAATTTCTTAAAAAAACAGAACATACAACTACCATTCAAAATCCAGCAATGAAACTCCTGGGCATTTATCCTGAGAAGTGAAAACATGTCTAGACAAAACCCCTTGCACGAACGTTCACAGCAACTTTAATTATAAGAGTCAAAAACTGGAAACAACCTGAGTGTTCTTTGGGAGGTGAATGGTTAAACAAGCCGTGGTATATCCATACCATGGACTACTACTCAGCGATAAAAAAGAACAGTCTGCTGGTAGTATGACAGCCTGGGTGGATCAAGGGTATCCTCCTGAGTGAAAAGGTCACATACCACACGACTTCATTTCTGTAACATTCTCAAAATGATGGAGAAGAAGAGATTAGTGGTTACTAGGGTTTACAGATAGGTGCAGAGAGGGGACAGTGGATGTGACTGTGAAGGGTGGCATAAGGGACATCCTTGAGCTGATGGAATAGTTCTGTAACTTGACTGTGATGGTGGTTACCAGAATCCACCAGTGTGAAAAAAATGCAAAGAAGTATATACACAGAAACACAGATGCATGCATGTAGAACCAGTGAAATCTGACATGTACCAATGTCAGTTTCCTGGGTCTACTGTACTTTGGTGATGTAAGACGTTACCAAAGGGGGAAAGGGGGTGAAGAGTACACAGGACCTCTCTTCTATTTTTGCAACTTCTCATAATGCTATAATCATTTCAAAATAAAAAGTTTTTTAAAAAGTGAACTACAGGCCTTTTACTTAAAACAAAAAGAACAAAAAAGAGATATATATAGCTGCACTACTGATCAGTGAGGTCCCAAACACAGATTTAAAGGCACACAGTAGGTCTATGTGACTTCATTTTTTTAAAAAAAGTTAAATCCAATTCTCCAGATTCTTAACAGGGATACATTTCCTAACATCTTAGAGCTACTTCCCCATCCCCCTCATAAAATGGAAAAAAAAAAAAAAAGGCCTGATGTGTGAACCCCTTGGGGAATCCAGGAGTCCTATCCTAAGTGCCTAGAATGAATAGACCCTGTTTCACAAGAACAGAGGCCAAGGGCCTCGCAATTTAGAGAACAGGCAATGTGCCAACAGGCGTGGCTTCCTTCAGCAAAAGTAGTGTAAGGACCTACCCACAATGTGCAAGATTTAAATGTTGCCTTTCTTCCAAAACAAAACAAAGTCAAACCAACAAAATAAAAATTAAAAAAAAATCGCTAAGCAAACAAACAAAAACCTCAACAACCTCAGACTATTTCCAACAAACCTTATAATCAAATATGTCCTCTGAGTTGACCTCCAACTTACCCCTTGCTTTTCAAGTATTCCATTGCCTAGTGAATTCTGGGACACAAGAGCCTACCAAAATTAATGAAAAAGTAGGAGGAGAAAAATTATTCAAAATGCTAGAGGATATCCTGACCTGAGCTGCTTCCATATGCGTTTGAAATGCAGATAGACACATGGGACTTGGGGGGTTGGTTGCTGGGATGCTACTTTGGGAGAATTTTGCATATCAGAACTACTAACAGGTCTTACAAAGTCACTTCCTTTTATTTTACTGGCCTGGAAAGTCTTTCAGATTTTTACAGTTTTCACTAGCAATTCCCTTGTTTCAGAAGCCATTAATTATTTTTTTAAAAGAGCCTTACGTTACCCGGTACTTAATCATTTTCAAAGTAGTTTCACAAATTACTATGAAGAAAAACAGCCCTGGTACCTAGGGCCTGCACTTTCCCCTGCAACTCTCACCAGCCAGACTGCCTTCTAATTTCAATTAGTTCGGCCATCTTTCCCCCAGGCCCTGGGTCTGCTCTTCTCCACAGGGGTAGACTTCAAAAAACAAAACAAAACAAAACAAAAAACAAAAACAAAACAAAACAAAACAAAACAAAACAAAAAAAAACCACAGCTCTACCAACCCTCCAGACTCACTGGCCAAGGGCAGACACTCGGAAGTCTAATCAGCAGAGTGCCTTCCCATAAAATTACTCACATTTCTGCATTCATGTGCTTTTCTTAAGGACAGCACTTTTAAATCTCATTTAAACTGAAAGTCCTCCATTAGCTTCCATGAAAAGATGTATTTTTAAATGCTTTGATCTCCACATGCCCTTCCGGACATTATTATTCTTCACCCTCCACCATCAGCACAGAACCTAAAAGACCAAGACTTCTGTGCATTTTAAAAAGAAAAGCGAGGGTAAATTAAAAGTGTGGCACTTTCTCTGCCTCCTATTCCATTTGCAGCGTTTACCAGGGTTTCCTTATCTATCCTGGGAAATGTATCTCACAAAAGTCAAACTGTACCTGTCCAAAAACTAAGTATCCCCCCAGAACCCACCAGGGAGGCTAGAGGCATCTCTAAAACTTCTACTCCACGTCTTCCCCCTTTTCATTCTGGTCAAATCAGTGGTTTCCGACTCTACTCCTCAGCAAAAACAGTTCAAAGTGTATTCACCTATTGTTCCCACACAATTCCCATAAAGGATGTTCATAGTAGGTGCACTATGAACACGCTCAGCACACCGTACTGGGACCTAAATTTCAAATTGGCCTAGATTCCTCAGGAACTCGCTGTCTAGAGGCCCCCTTAGCCCCTACCCTAGGTCTGCCACCTACGGGGAGCTACTGGGTCCAGCAGTGGTGGGCAGCCAGAAGTGGTCCGCAGTCAGGGGAAATCTTAAGTCGGTTTGGCAGAGACCCACGGGCCCTGCAGAGAGCCGTAATTGTTCAACATTTCGAGCCTTGACTTTTCACTTCCCGAAAAGGAAGGAAGTTTTTTGGGATAGCAGCTATTAATATCCCTCTATTCTGGTTTTACTCGCTTATGGCAAGTAACGCTATTGTGTGGGGTAGCCCAAAGCATCTTTGGGGATCACAGTTGGCTCTCATGACCTCCTAAGTACCTACCAACCAAGGACGTTATAAGCAGTACAAAAACTCGAATCTCATAATATGCCTTGAAAGAAGGAAACGGGCAACCATGTCCGCACTTTAACGGGACAGAGTAAATGAGGCACAAAACGTTGAGCCCCAACGGCAAAAGCCACAGGATGAGGGCGCCCCTGTACTGAAGCCCCCAGTCCAGGTGATCCATACGGTAGCCGAGCATTTTCCAAAGCACTGCCATTTGAAGACAGGAAACCAACACCCAAGCCAAAATAGCAAAACCTTCCAACAAAAATGGAAAGGGAAAGTCTTCCCAGCCACCAGTCGAGACACTACAGAGTAGGGCGTGGCGCGGCGCGGGAGCTGCGGGTAGGGGGCCGGGATTCACAGCCTGGCCTCCTAAGGGGGAAAATTTGGAAACGTCGTCGCGAGCTCTGAGCGGGAGGCAGAGGCCCTCGAGGTGGGGGCGCGCGCGGCGGCGTGCGTTCCGCCGCCTCTAGCTCCAGCGCTGCAGCCTACGGGGCACGTTCCGCCCCTGCCCCGGCGCAGGGCCCCCGGCTCCGCAAGGCTGTCATGGGCCGACGTGCCAATCTCCCTCCTGCCACAAATGTCACATTCCAAGAAAAACCAGTTCCACTTGGAAAGTTTAATTTTTCCCCCTTGAAGCCAGATCCTTTTAAAGGCGGCACTAACAGCAAGGGAGAGCTAAGTCTAACTCCCCAATTTCTAAGAAACTTGTCTGGGGAGAACAAAGGAGCAGCAGCAAACGCGATCCGAGCCCCCGGGTCTGGAGCGCGACCCCCGGTCGCCCCCACCCGCCAGAGCCGAGACTTCCCCGCGCGGCAGGAAGGGTTCGGCCGGGACGCCGCATCCCGTCGGGCGGGCCCGTGCGCGCGCCTTTGTCTCGTGCGGAGGGCAGCGGCCACCTGCCCCCCGCTTCCGCCCCCTCCCTCGGCCGCCGGGAGCCCCGCGCGCGGGCGCATCTCCGAGAGTGCAGCCATATGGCAGCGCCCCTCCGGGAAGGCTGGCCCCGCGCCGGGGGCGCCTCGCACCCCGGGGCCCCGGCCCCGCGGGCCCACACAACTTCCCAGGCTCGGATGGGGCGCGGGCCGGCGCGGCGATCCGACCCGCCGGCACCGGGGGCCTGCAGGGTGGCGCGGGAACCGAGTTCCGCTTCTTTTTGTTTTTTTGTGTTTTTTGTTTTTTTGGTTTTTTTTAAACCAATCTGGGTAAGGGAGAGCAAGATTGCGGTGGCTGACATTCCCGGCCACCCGCGCCGGATCGGCTGCCCAGGTCGCTGGGGAGCCTGGCCGATCTCAGCCCCAGTCCCCCGAGGAGGAGCCCCGTGCCGGGCGTAGCACGGGGTGGGGGAGCGCCGGCCGGCTGGGTCCCTCGCGTGGGAGCCTCCGAGGCGCCCTCCCCGCACCCTGAGCGGGGGCTGGTTACCTTTCACCGCAGACTCGCAAGTTTCCCGGCGCAACTTTGCCCTCCACATGAGGCGACCATGGCTAGCTCAGTGGCGCGGCTGGGGAAGGCGGCCGCCGGGCAGCGTGCTGGGCATGGCGTGGGGAAGCGGCGCCCGACAGTCAGCCCCATTCACACAGGAAGGAGAGAGATGCCAGGGCTTCACCTCCAGCCCCGAGGCCGCCCGCCGCCGCTGGGTCCTAGAGCGTCCCGCGCGCTCGCCGCCTCCCGCGCTCCCAGCCCGGGCTCCCCGCTCCCCGCTCCCCGCTCCGCGCGCTCGGGCCGGGGAGGGTCGTGGGGCTCGTCACTGTAACCCTACACTCCACCCCCGCCCCGGCGCCCGGCCGCTGGGCCCTAGAGCCCGCCTGCCGCCGCCCGCCACCCCTCCCGGCCGGGACCTCGCCTGCTGAAATTGCCCCGAGCTCAAGCTGACGTGTCTCCCCGAGAGTTGAGGAGGGCGACAGCCTCCGCCGTTTTGTTCCCTGCCGCCGCTTAATTAATGTCAGACTCAACAGTTCTCCCTCCTTCGAGTTTCCCTTCCTTCCCACCAGGCCAACTCCGGCAGACATCTGCCTTCAGAGTCCAGATGAGGTTCTGTTTAGGATTTTTTCTTCTCAAGTGGAGTTGCCAGGTGAAAAACGGCTACACTTCTCCTTGCATGCCTCAGGCCCTGGTATGTCTCCCACACCGGGACTGGGCGCCAAGCTGCTACGTTGGACTCTGTTGTCAAGCGGAAGGGCCGAAACAGATCTTATAGCCTTAGATATTAAATGTGTTGGCAGAACTGTACATCCTGTGGTCACAAACCCACGAGCTGTTATCTGCCCTGGTGGAGGCACGGAAAGTGACTCTGGAAAAACGTTGCCGATTCTGCCCCACCTCTTAAATCAGGCTGTACTGAGAAACATTACTACCCATCCCATGATACTCAGTTATACTGGGCAGACCTCCCGAGCCTTGATCTGGGGACCTGGAAGGAGGCAAGCATAACATTTGTCCCGCTTTCAGGGACCTGCTCTGCAGCTGCGAGGTGGAGAGACCAGGGAGTAGAACAGTTGCTGTGGCAAACTTAAACAGGAGAGTCAGTGCATACCCTACTTCTTATCTTGTGCTCCTCTCCTCTCTTTGTCTTCTCACTAGACCAGGATTTCTTCTGGGATTCCTGCCTGGACTGTGGCAATTACCCAATTAGTCTGCCAGTGCTTGTACCCTTCTGCTCAATTCTGGTTGTATCGTGTGTATCCTGATTCCAGTCTATTCTTCGGATTCCTCTGATGGCTCAGTAACGTCCGCTCTCAAGATAAAACCCAGATGCAGTGATTTAGCAATCATTTGCCAAATACCTACTCCATTTAAAGTCAGCTACCCTTGGACTTGATAGCACATAAAAGAAACAAAAGTAACAGCAGCTAACCAGCCTTTCTAGGATTTATTTAAGTAGACAAGATATGCAACCAGAAAACAGGAAAGTGCTGGTGATGTCTGAAAAACATAAAGGACTGACTCCATGCAGGAGAAAGGGGAGGCTTGAAGGGTGGTGGAGCTCAGATGCAGGTAGCATTTGTAGGAAATGAGTCCAGAGTGGGGAAAAGAAAATGGGTAGAAAAAGGAGGGAAAGAAGGAAGGAAACTAACATTTATTAATTGCCCCCATTAGATAACACACTAATGTTATCTAATTACCCCATTAGATAACATATTCAAGGAGGCAGCAAAATTTAATTACAAGCATCCACTGCAACAAAACAGGTATGGGTTGAGTGACAGCCCACACACTGTGTGACCTTGAGCAAGTCACCTGACTTTTCTAAACTTCAGTTTCATTTGCAAGGTGATGGAAATAGCCATGGCACAGAGTTTGTAAGGTTGGAATGAAGTAACAAATAAAATACTTAACATAATGCATATAAGTACTGAATGTATACTTGCTATTATCGTCTCAATCAACCCTTCAATAGCCCTGTGAAATAAGGGAGTTGATCTGGGAAACAGTCTCAGGAAGCAGTGACATGTGAGGTCCAGGCAAAGGTGATTGGAAAGGAAGAGTGAGATACCATGCAGATACCAAATCTTTGAAGATGCCAAATACAGTGAAGATACCAAATCTTTGAGTCAAGAGTTTTACTTTTTCCAGTGACTTAGATAGGAGGAAGAACAAGGTAATCAGGTTAAGCCAGTTTTGAGCCTGGGTCATAGGAAGAATTCCTGGAAGGAAGGGGTCATTGGACCAATGCTGGGAGAAGCTGAATGAAGAGGGGGAACTGGTTTGAGAAAGATGTTGAAAGACTGTTGTCCTCTGGGCAAGAGGAAAGAAGGAACAAGAACCTGGGTGAGAAGTGGAGAGCAGAAGTATAGAGAAAAATAGAGATGAAGCAATGAAGATCGATTTACTTGGAGAATGCCCAGGACACCCCCCCCCAAAAAAAAGGGAAAGGAGAAGGAAGAAGAGGGAAGACTGGAGAAGGAAAAGAGGGGGAGGGTTTAAAGGTGTGGAAGCCAGAGGAAGTTGTAAGAGCGTCCCTCTAACAAGGGCTCCGGATTCCTAGACTTCCCACAAAGTGATGGGTGCTGTTTGTGGGCCCCACAGTCAGCTGACCCCAGCGGGTGGACCTAGCCTGAGCTCTTCAAATTGGATACCAAGTAATAATACAAGGTCAAATCCATGGCAGGTCAATTTTTCCCCTCCATGCACCTGAATTTCCTCAACAACTAATAATCACCACATCAAATATAGAAAATGAATGATCTTCCACATCAAATATATCTGAAAATATATATAACTGAGAATCTATTGTTCAGGAACTAAGGCCAGAGAAAAAGACTTCAGATTTTGACCAAGAACAGGTCATCAGTAATGTTTTACAGTATATGTGGTTGCAGATTCCAACCCGTGATTGGGGCTACATAGAAACAAGGTATGTCCACAACAGAAAATGAACTCTGCTTTATTAGCAGTAAGATAGCTCACCAGACAGCATCTGTGTTTTCTTTGGATCTAGATACTCACTCTAAAGGTCAGCATTCATTCTAAAGTGACCCAGTTGTCTTTTACTCACTCCTAGGAAAGTCAAGAAGGTGATGGAACAATTTCAGCACTCTTTGGGACAACTCAAAGAACAGTCTTTAACTCCAAACAGGGCACGTATTAGGATGTTTCGGACCAGATGACAGAGGCATCCAAGTGGAGGAGAATGAATGTGGTCTTTAGAGTCAGTCCTGAGTTCTAGTCCTGGGTCCACCTATTTCCAGCTATGAAGAGTAACATAACATGAGCCTCAGCCTCCTCCTCTGGAAAATGGGAATAATTACACTTACCTCATTAGCTAATTGTGAGGGTTAAATTAGATACTAATTAGATATCAAGTTAACTAGATAACTAATTTAACTAGTTAGATAACTAAGCTAACTAGAGTTAGTTAAGTTAGTTAACTAAGTTAGTTAACTAAGTTAACTAGATAGGCTCATCTAGTTAAATTAGATTATCAGGTGCTGGACACACGATAGAATTCCAGTAAACGAAACCCTTCTCTTATCCTCCAGTGATTTGAAATACCAAGGAATTGAAATTCTCTATTAAAAGGCAAACCTCCTTTCTCCTCACTCTTCTTCTCTGCACCTTCCAAACATACCTCTTAAAGTCCTTATCAACTAGTACGTTGACTAGGATGGGCCCTAAGAACGGGCCTGAGGTTACTAGGAGGGAAACAGCAGATGGCAAAAAGAGAGTGGTCGTGACCACAACAGGGACAGTTCCTGCCAGCATCACCTAAAACGGATCCCACTCCATCTGGGAGTTGCCAATCAATGCCTGTTGAGTGAACAAACCAATGATTGGATGAAGCCAGGCTGTCCTTAATCAAAATGCTTGTTTTGCTTCCAGAACACTTGTTTGTGTTCCAGAACACAGAAAGCTTGTTCTGCTTAAGGAGATTTTTTTAAGCCCAAGTTTCATAGGGCTTCCCAAAGTGTGATTTATAAACCAGAAATGTACAAGGTTCAATGTCTGATGTCCCCATCTCCAAATTCTAGAGCTTCAGAATCTCTAAGGGTGGCATCCTAGAATCTGTTCTGACTCCTGGCACATTGCAGTTCGAGGGGCATGAACTACGGTCTCTCCTTGGGGTCATGGTGCCCTAGTGATTCTCCTTCAGAAGCATTCACTACATCAAAGCTTAGTATGACAAAGGTCAGGGATGATAAGTGACATATTAGAAGTTAAAAATAAAGCATTATGGGAGCATAATGGAGTGACCGATACTGTACAGCAGGCAACAGCAGGTTCCAAGAAAACCGAGGGCTGAGAGGAGCAGGAGACTACCAGCGAAGACATGGATACAGGGAAGGAAAGCACACACTGTCTTGCTTTTTAGCACTTTGCCTTTGAGCCCCTTCTGCTTTTCATAAGCACACAGTGATCATGCCCACTGCAGATATGATCATCGCCATAGTACTGCAGGCAAGACAGTTTCTCCCAAGCTTTTCTTTCAGTTCTCTGTTTTATAGTGACGATGGTTGTGATTTTTTTCCTGCTTGTTTCCAAAGACAAAATCATGTCCTCAAATACGCTTTCTCACATGGCACGTGCTTCCTCTGACATGACCTGCCTCCATCTTGTGAGCTATTGACAGGAGCAAAATTCAAGGAATACTGGGAGGGCCTCAAGTAGATGGGGGGTCCAGGGAATATTGCCTGCAGAGAGGGAGGAGCAAGGAGTGAGCCTTGCTGGGCCAGACTGACTAAGAATGGAAGAGTGAAAAACAAAGAAGAGGAAAATGTCAAGGGCAAGTGGAAATACACAAGGTAAGGCACCTCCGAACTTCTGGAAATACCAGGTGCTGCTTTTAGGAGGAACTCAATGTCACGTAACAGAATAGGGCATTTGGAAGCCCTGCTCCATTCGAAGCTTACCAAGGACTCTGTTGATTATGAAATAGTTTCCCAACAAATATTTATTAAGTACCTACTAAGGGCCAGGTTCCATGCTACCATCCTACACAGGCATTAGGCTCGTCTAGTAAGCTACAGATTTGAAACCTGTTTGTCTGGATGTTTTAGCTTCACCACCCTTAGTGACACACTGGTCTCCTCTTGCCCGTAGGTTTCTCCTGCGAGTGCGTTACCTAGTACATGCTCAACACTAATTTGATTTACAGAAAATGCAACCAGCAGAGGGTAGACATGATCATGTCCAGGGAGAATGCACACACACAAATGCTAAGGAGGGAGAGTACAGACAACATCCCGGAACAAACCTGGAGTCAGATCCTGGCTCAGTAGCTGCAAATTCTTTACAAAGAGGCTGGCAAGTACAGGTATTTAATAAGTAATAATCATTTCAATTATTAATTGCTACTCTTACTCTAGAAATCTTGGGAGTATTGAAAGCTCATACTTTTTGGTTGATTGGTTTTCTCAAGGTTTCTTAGCAGCAGCACTACTGACATTTTGAACCAAATGAGTCTCTGTTATGAGGGACTGTCCTGGGCATTGGAGGGAGTTTTCACCAGCACCCAGTAGATGCCAGGAGCAACCCCATCCCAAGTGGTGGCAACTAATAATGTCTTCAGATGTTGCCAAATGTCTCCTATGGGGTAAGTTTGACGCCTGCTGAGAACCACTGGGTTAGTTGAGTAATTAATGGTGCCCGTTAATAGGCTCCCAAGCTTCTGACCATATTGATCATTCTGTTGAGTTGTTGGGTGAATCCAACTGCAGACTAGCAGGAGGCAGACTCAGTTTTGGTCATCATGATATGGTTATTTCTTCCTTTTCCTCTTTTCATGAACAAAAAACTAATTATGTTTTTCTCTATTTCCAAGGATGATGTAGACACATTTGGGTTTGCCCCCCCCAAAGCTGGAATCATAACGAGTTTCTAAAACAACAGCAACACAAAATCACTATTAAAAACAAGGATTGTCACAGTAATTGGAGATAACTCAGTTCAGAATGTTCGTACTTAAGGGCCCTTGTCCCTGCCGTTCTGAAAAGGACGCTTGGGTGTTTTATTCTGAAAACATGTCCTCTCTGTTTTTAGCTACAAACAGCAGTATGAAGGAAGGCCCCTCCACAACGTGTGCAGCAGTTCTGTTTCTTTCTGGAATATGCACTAAAGATGACATGTCTTATACTTTAAATGCCAAAGACAGAGAAGTGGGGAAACTCTCACCATTCCTAATGGCTCCAGTCACTCCGGGTGGTTCAATTCAGGAGAAAAGAAATTATTTTACAGCATAAATTCAGAGTGGGGTAAGAGTTCAAATTCACATCTTAACTGATAAGTTGTCCATACAGAAATCAGAAAGTATTTATAGTGTGTCAGCGATAAAGCCAATATCACACTAAGCAGAACAAGAGTCTTCAGAAAAGTTTGAAGTAGAGGGGGAATAATTAGAAATAACTAGAAAAAAAAATAGACAAGAACCAGAAGGACTAACTGAAAGGATTCACTGAAAGCACAACAAAGTTTGAAAGGAGGCAGAGCTACGAGAGAGCGGCAATGGTGCATTCATTCATTCGTTCCTTCAAAACATACCATTGGTGACATTTGCTAATTAGCCACACACTCTGCCAGGTGTGTGAATACCATCTTATGGGCTCTGTCTTACTAACCTGTATATAAATAAGCCTGTAATTACACATTGGTCTATGCATGATGAACAGGAGCAGGGCACAGTAAGGGAGACTAAGGAGGGAGAAGGGGGCTGGAAAGGGAGGGCATCTCTAATGGTGCAGACAGGGGAAGAGCATTCCAGCTGGGCAAACAGCATGTTTCTGAACATGCTGTTTCTGAAGCATGAATTCTGAAGATTCTGAAGCAGAGAAGAGCTCGATGAGAGGGAAGAACTTAAAAGAGACAAAGGGAGGAGAGGGCCCGCAGGGATGGGCCCTGAAGAGTTCCACAGGAATGTCACCAGTCTCCTCTACCCAGTGTCTGCGAACGGTCCCTTTGCAGTCAACCTTTATGACCGAAGGCGTATACAAGATGAATTTCAAATTAAGTGGGAGAGAGATAAGGAACATCAGAAAAGGAACAACTTGGGATAAACAATAACAAGAGGATCGAGTGGGAACAATCTGAAAGTGAACTCCACAGTTTATGTATTTGATCACAGTATCTACACGAAAGATGCAATCTCTCCACAGGCTTCCACTGAGTCCTACTGACAACGGGAAAAGACCCCAGATCCTCAGTACCAGTAGGGCAATGGTTCTGAAATTTTACCTGCATCATAGTCACCTGAAGAGCCTGTTAAAATACACAGAAGTTGGAGTACCCTCCCCCCCAGATTTTCTGATTCAGGGGGTCAGGGTGGGGTCCCAGAATTGCATTTCTAACAAGTTCCCAGATGATGCTGATGCTGCTGGTCCATGGACCACACTTTGAGGACCACTGGTGTAAGACATTTGGGGATCTACATTTCCATGTACTCAGAATCCCAGCCTAAATGAAGGAACAGGTCTCTTGCTTGTTGTAGAAGAATGATCAGAACCCAGTGTTCTGTCTTGAGCCAGCATTCACAGAATGGTGTCTCTTCTGTGCTTGGTGATTTCGTACATGATCTCATTTTATCTGTACCCAATGCCCTGCACAGTAGGCGCTATCATCCATATTTCACACATGAGGAAAAGACGCGAGGTGAGATGAGGCATATTTCCAAAGATCACACGGTGCATGAGTGAGAGTCAGGAATCAAGCCTGCGTTCAGAGCAGAGCTGTGCTGCTTCCCAAGCAGGCAGTTCTTCCTCCCACGTCTCCTGGACAGGAGAGATTCCTCCCCGTCCTCCAAGCCTCACCACACAACTAGAAAGCACCATGAGGCCTGCCCTTAGTACCATTAGTGATGAATCTAGACGGTCTCTGTAGACTCCTGGGGGCTGCTAGAGTCCTGAACCTGTTACCAGGTTCTTCCCTTTCCTTATGGGAGGGAGCAAGATCCGTGAAGCTACATACGTGACAGATCAGAGGTAGTTTCCCATCTGTGGCACTCAATACTGAGTTCTAAGTATTCTAAAACACAGGCTGAGCAGTCAGATGAGCCTGGGACCAACGTCGCCTCTGCCACTTATTGGTTACATGACTGGATATATACCCTGACTTTATTAAAGTTCAGTTTTTCTTCTTTTAATAAGTAGTAATTACAGTAGCATCCACCTCAAGGTGTTGTGAGAAATGCATGAGTCAGTTGCACGTAAAGTACAAGGCTCTCCACACGGTGCTTAGCAAGCAGCACACACTCCATAATTATTAGCTATTATTACTAACCTGTTACCCATTTTCTTTTAAAATATGGTCATTGTAAGAGGAGATTTAGTTGTTGCTGTGCTAGATACACAGTTTCTTTTTGTTTACATTTCTTGAGTCTGGGAATATTTCACTGGTAGATCCAGGAAATATGAATGAGGGGCATCATGATCTGAGCCCCTCCCTTCCCCAGTTAGGAAAAAATATCCCCAGATACCCTTCTAGACAAAACAGGGAAAAAATGGGTTAGATATTTTACGTATTTTTAAAATATTAAGTAACCATCACCAATGAGTATTGATTGATCGAGTGACAGTAACTTAGATGGGAGGTTGAGATCAAGGGCTCTGATGCTCCCACTATGCCAAGTATTGGTCAAGCTGTATGTGAGGCCACGTGCTCAGTTCTCAATGGCAGGTTAAAGGGAAATTGTCCTCAACCAGAGAGCACTCTGCAGATGTCGAGCAGGATGGAATGGAAAATGCAGAGCGTGTTAAGAAAGGTCCATTGTGTGGAGAAGATTAAGATACAATTTGATAGCTATCTTCAAATATTTGGGTAGCTTTCAGAAAGAAAGGAAGAAGACTTATTCTCTATTTGCCATATAACACTCTAGAACATTGTTTTTTAAAGGGTAGTTGGCAACCCATTAGTCGAAATCAATTGCACAGGCTAAGCAGCATTTTAAATAAGTAAAAGAGAACATAATGGAAAATAACAGATGCAGCCAATCTAATAAGGGTAATTACTATCCCATACAACTTCTGTCTTAGTTGTATTTATGTTAAAATTTGTATGTGTAAGTCTCAATGTAAAATGTATCCTGATGTTGGGTCGCAGTAAGAAAAAATGTTGTAAGCTCTAGAAGACAAAACACAGACGACCGGGTGCAAGAAACAGGAAGTCGGGGTTTCGCTCTCTCCCTGCAAAGAAACTGTTACAACAATGGTCACTGCTTAGCCATACCAGGCTTACTCGGGGGGGGGGGGGGGGGGGGGGNCGCAGTAAGAAAAAATGTTGTAAGCTCTAGAAGACAAAACACAGACGACCGGGTGCAAGAAACAGGAAGTCGGGGTTTCGCTCTCTCCCTGCAAAGAAACTGTTACAACAATGGTCACTGCTTAGCCATACCAGGCTTACTCGGGGGGGGGGCGGGGGGGACCGGGGACCCCCACACATACATCACCCTCCGGTGATGCTCTAGCACAGGCTGAGTGCCGATGCGCTACCGAAGGAGGGCACTGGGTGTCCACTCCTAGGAGGACACCTAGGAGTGGATGTCCAAGATGTTCTGACTCCCCAAAACAGAAAGATCGGACCTGAGCTTCTGTTACAAGAGAGAATGGAGAAGATCAAAACCTTAATATCCAGACTCCAGAAGCCATGTGGCCTATCCAGGGGAAGGAGTTGCTCTGAGCTTACATGTTACACAAATGGAGCATGCATCAAATCCCTGAAGTTGTTTAGGATTCCTACTCTAGGAAGGATTAGTTTCCAACATCCTTTTCTAACTGAGGTGATAAAAGAACTCAGACGTCCGCAATCAGGTCTCATTGATAGAAGCACCTAAATGGAGTCCCGTGTGGATTGAAGACCTGGTGATAGGAACTGAGCTGTGCTTTATCACACCTCCTAACAGAGCGAACTAAAATCCAGTGCAAAGAACAGAGCGTCGTCCCCAGACGCTGCTCCCACACCAGGTCTGCCAGATAAAACACGTGACACCAGTTGCATTTGAATTTCAGAAAAGCAACAAAATTTCTTTAGTATAGTATGTCTCAAACACTGCAGAGGACATGCATACACTTAAAAAAATCATTTGCTGTTTACCTAAAATTAAATTTAACTGGATATCCTGTATTTTCGTTTGCTAATTCTGACAAGTACCGGCTGACACTGGGTTAGGTCTTAGAGGATTCCTCCATCTCTCATTTGGTAAACAATGTGGAATGTCAGCACAAGGGAGCTGATCATCCTAAAATGCAACAATGATGCTAATAATGGAAAACGAGGGTGAAATTCAAATAAACATGGTGTTAACAGCTTTGTCCCGCTGAATCTCCCTGAACCAAATATAAGGACCTTTTGAGAGCGGGAGAGACTCCATGAGGCATCAGGCCTGGCCCAGCATTTAAGGAAGGAGTTAATGGGGTCACATTCCCACTTTGTAGAGTTTCCACGCTAAGCCCCAGGCAGAATGAGGGAGAAGATTCAGCTTCATTCACCTGCTCTTCATTACTCAGCACTCAATGACAGGATCCCTAGAGGGGAGCTGACTGTGGCTCTGGGGTTGCCATAGCCATTCTAAGACAGACATGATGTTGTTCATGCCTGGTACCCGTGCTCCCTTGCAAGTCATGCTGGGAAGAATGGATCTCCTCCAGGAAGCCTGCCTGGCCTCCCCTCGACCTCCATGATTGAGTCAGGTTCCCCTTCTCTGGGGTCCCAGGACCTCCTTGCATTCTTCCCTGATTGCACTTACCGTAGTAACAATAATTACAACCACACATGGAATGCCAACTGCTTTGTATATATTATCGTATTTAATCCCTCCCAATTACCCTATGAAGTAGGTATTTGCATTCCCATATCACAGATGAGTAAACTGAGGTCTAGAGAATGTAGATAACCCACTCAAGGTTCCCGGTCAGTAAGTACCCAACAGCTTGGAGGAGCCAGAGCTCCACTTTGTAAATTTTCTGTTAATTGGTCTTTCTCCCTGACTGAGGTCATCGTTTCTTTGAGGAAAGGATTGAGTCCCTTCACCCTCGAGCCCCCAAGCCTAGCCTATAATGCATGACAAGTTGGGATGCAGGACTAGATAAAAATATGCCACCCATATTTTTACAGTCAGATAGACCTGATTACAAATCACGGTTCTGCCAAGAATCTGCCACTGAGGATCAGGAATTTGGGTTCTCGTAATTTACTCTGGAATTGAGGATGGTGGGTTAAGAACCCTAGCAGTAAAGAACAGAGCTGGGCTCAACCCCTGACTCTATGACCCACCAGGTGGGACTTGGCAAGTTATTTAACTTGTCCAAGCTTCAGTGCCCCATCTGTAAAATGAGGCAAATCCTAGTACCTGCCTCACAAGATTGTTTCAAGATGACTGACATAAATATCTTAGCAAGATAGTTAATATCTGGAAAGCACTCAAAAAATATCAGCTTCTTTTTTATCATAGTGCATTTAAAACTACCACTTGAACTGGAGTAAATAAATTTTGGTTAACTACTGGCGTGTGTATTGCAAGTTTTAAATATAGTTTTTATTCAGGAGACCAGAACCTGGGGAAAATAAACCCTATCACATAAATAATTTAGGGGAAACTTGTTTTCAAAGAATTAATCAAAGGAGAACTTAGTCTTTTTTTGTATGCACACAACATGGAAAGAGTTCTCAGAAAAGGAAAGAAATACCCATGAGAATGTCACAGTAGGAGTGTGGGATCAGGGCTACCATGATCAGTTGTGTAAGCTGTTCACTGCACAAGAGTGCCAGGCTGAGGGAGTGAACAAGGCAGAAGTGGGGGCTGAAATCTAGCTGGCACTCTACCCACTAAACTGAGAACCCTGTTTTTGCTCTTCATCCACTTGGAGGGGATGATTTTTTTCCAATTTATTCAAAGGCACTTTGAGTTTGTCATGGCTCTGGCTTTATACTTTCGTGGTTGATTCTTTTTCCCTTTTCTCTTCTTTCAGTGTCACTAGATAAGCAGAATAGGAGAGAAGAAATGGGATGGAGTTCAGGGAAGGAAGAGGTACCTGAAAATGATGAGGAAAGTGGGAGGCAGGGAGGAGGCAGTAAAAATGGCTAACATTTACTAAATGCTGGCCATTTGTCAGGTACTGTCCTAAGTGCTTTAGTTGTGCTACCTGGTTTGATCCTACACAAGGGGAGCCACTGGAGGTGAAGGCAGCGGGTGGTCACATGAGCTTCACCCACACAAGGGTCCCACAAGACAGAAAACTGCCTGGCGTACCCTAGTCCATAGCAAATGTTCAGAATCTGGAATCCCTCTTTTGAGTTTGGGGGTGGGGGGCAAATGTCTTTTTGAGCCAAAAGGGATATATTTTGTGTTAAGGACACAGTCTTAAGTTCTCTGGCTGGACAACCACAAAAGCTACAATGATGGACTTTTCTTTTTGGTCAACAGCCAGTGAAGAGCAAACCTCTAGGAGACAGAAGCGCCAATGCCCCACGGGTTACACATCCCAGCAGATCTTCATCCTTCAGCTCCCCTTCAGCCCAAAACTTTCTGCAAGGTTCATTTCAGACCAAATTTTGCACCCACAGTTCCCTTTTCTATTCTCTTAAAAACCTGAAGTTTCCATAAAATATTTACCCTTTAACAGAGGCCTGAAAGCAGTTATGGTGCCCACTGTTCCTAGTAGTGTTAAAAAAAAAAAATGAGTCTGAAAATAAATCTTGCTAGCAGGTGGTCAGTGATCTTGTCAACTCTGGACTTGGGGGTATAAAGGTCATGGGGAGAGACGCATTAGGCAGAGATAAATATATATACATATTCGACATTAAAATAACCACACATATGTGCCACGATGAACGTCCGTAACTAGCGAGCCTGCGAGGAGAACGTTTCAGCAGCCAGCACACAGCTAGAGACAGCAAAACCACCCCTGAACATCTGTTTCCCCCATTTTGCCAAAGAGCAGTCTTTTTTTATCCTTTTGTATAATTTGACCTGTTCCATTTTCTGGCAGAGGGCCCTAGGAAGGCAAGCACTGCTTTTTCTGTCCATATTCCAACTTAAGATGGGAAAAGGGAGGAGGGAACAAGAGCAGGAAGCGGGAGGAGACAGGCACAGAGAAACAGAGGCACAGATGAGGCCTGAGGCCCGGGGGGTGGGGCGGAGACGGAGAGCAAGAGGGTGGAAGAGAGGGAGAGGAACAGAGAGAGATAGCACACAAGAGATACCAAATCATTTTAATGTGTCCACCCTGAGCAAAACCGATTTGAGAAAAATACAAACAAAAAGGGCAGATTCTAGAATGACCATCCAGTAAGAATGTGACCCAGAAATCATAACCACAGTACTCCTGAACAGACCAAGCTGGTTATTAACACTCTCTAGATTCCAGTAGGGCTCAAAATCGATGAAACATTATTATTCATAGGTAGTTACATTGTGTTTAATAGTCAAGAGTAACTGGACACAGGCCTATGTATTTCTAGCAAGAATATCTCTCTGGCAAGGAAAATGCCCTTCCCATTTTCCTGTGTAGTGTGTGTGTGTGTGTGTGTGTGTGTGTGTGTGTGTGTTATCCCATTATTCTGTATCCGCTGCCTTGCTCTTTCTTCTGTTTAGCCAAGGTAAATAACAATTTATCCCCAGAATTTATTGTCATTTCCCTTTCCTGCTCCCTTCTCTCTCCCAACCAGAACACCCTGAAATAAAGCTTCATCTCCTGGACAATGCACGGCATCATTTCGCAAACAAAGACGGGGAGCATGGTGGTGAATTTTATATCCGAGCCTGAGCCCACCTGTCCTTAGTTACGTTTTCAGATTCCTCTCCAAGCTCCTACTGCCCTGCCCCCAAATTACGCTGCTGCAGAAGTTTAGTTTCCTTTAGAAACAGCATGAGCACCATCACCACCAGGAAACCATCAGAGGTTTCCTGTCGCAGGGAGTCCAGGCTGTAATGCAGATCAGGGAGAGCAGGAAGTGAATGAAGGAAGAAGCCAGAAGGAGTTTTTCTGGTTGTCGCTTCAGATCCCATTATGGAAAATTCCTTTGGAGCATATTGATCATTATTTGTTGGTCTAAGAACAAAGATATAGATATAGATATAGATATAGATATATAACTTTGAGCACCCAGCCTTCATGCATTTATTCAGCAAATATGTATAAACCGCCATATACTATACTACCAGGCCCTGCGCTAGTTCCTTCTGCATAATTTATTGCATTCAACCTACAATCAAATCCCGCTGGGAGGAGGGCAACTTGTATAGTCTCCTCCCCAGGAAACTGAGATTGGCTCTGGAGCCAGAGATTATATTTTTAATTAATTAATTAATTAATTAATTAATTTACTTGAGAGACAGTACAGAGGGCGAGGAAGAAGCAGGCTCCCCGCTGAGCAAGAAACCCAATGCAGGGCTCGATCCCAGCACCCTGGGATCATGACCCCAGCAGAAGGCAGATGCTTAACCAACTGAGCCACCCAGGTGCCCCAGAGATTACATTTTTAATCTAAGGTTTGCCTCTAACTAGCTGTGTGATTTGAGGAAGATAATTTAACCAGTGTGAGCCTCTGTTTCCTCCTCCATAATGAGAAAATAACTCCTTCTGCTCCTTGGAGCTGTTCTGAGGATGAAATGAGCTGATATCCCCAACCAGATCCATCACGGAAGAGACTGAGTTACCCAGATTTAGGCAACTACAGCAATGGTGAACTCTTCTGTGGCTGTTCGTGGGAGCCAGGAGGCTGGCCCACACCCTGCTGCAGGGTGAGGCTTCCTGTGAAGGGAATCGAATTTCCCGCTGTCAGTCATCCTGAGAGAAAGCTGAGGGGGTGGGGGCGGTGAACATTTGCTCCCTCTCATAGGCTGTGTTTGGGATTGGGGTAGGAGGAAGGCAGGACAGACAGGCTTCCAAGGGTGGAGAGATCTGGGGCGGATCCCAGGCTGGGGTGACTGGCCCACGCTGTCTGGAGGCCAGCCAGTGCAGGGCACGGAGCCAGCCTGATCCCAGACCCTCAGTGGCTCTGGCTTACGCAGTAATGAGAAGGCCCCGGGCCCACTCTGAGGCTTTAAGAGCACAGAGAGGAGTGGCATCAGAGGGTAGGACACTGGGAAACTATCCAGACTTGCAAGTGAATGCCAAGCCTCCAGGTTCTGGAATGAGCAAGGGCAGCAAGCAGCCTGACCAGCATCGTATGGCCACCAGTTTCTGAAGAATAGAGGACACAGGGCAGTTAACATATGTCCACAGGCCTCAGTGAGGTGTGTGGATTCTAGCTCCCCTGGCAAAAGCCTAGAGCAGCCAGATCTGACAGGACGCAAGTAAGCACTCCTGAGAATTCTTGGACATAACATTGGAGGGTAGCCTTAGAGAAAGATTTGATCTGTTAATATGCGCAGGCGAATCCTCAGAAGTCGATATATTTGAGGGGATCCGTGTGAGTGACATGATTCAAACTCCAAGCTGGGAAGCTGGAGAGACAGTTTATACACGGTAAGTGCCCAGCGCAGAATAGGTGAATGATAAGCCCAGCATCTTCCTCCTTCTTCATCCCCATATAATGGAAAGGAAGAAACTTTGGATGCAGGATACAGTTGACTTGGAACAGATCTGTTCATAGCTCTTGAGCCTTGCTGTATCCCCCAACATAGGGTGGGGGAGAGCAGATGGGAGACAATATTATTTAATTCATAGGCCAAATTAACCTTTCAGAAGGTTTCGACCATACTTGAAGGTATCAGAGCACTTGCCTAGGGACATGAAAACAGTAAATGATTAATGATGGCTGCTGCATCCGAGCATTAATCCCACAATGCATTCACTCTCACCCCCAGGGTCTGAGGCCAGTACCATTATCATCCCCATCCTGTCAGCCAGGGCCCTAGCAGGAAATGGACAGGGTGCCCGGGTTGTGCCTGAAGAGGGTCTAATGAAGACCATGTGGACAACACTGGACCAAGCAGGGTTAAGGGAAAAGAAGCCCCACAGGGACAGCCATAGTGGGGAGCTGCTGCCAGCCTAGGTCAGGAGAGGACATTCGAGAACCCAGTAAGATCTAATGCCACAAGGGTGACTCTGGAGGAGCCGTGGCCTAGGACAACACAGCCTGCCAGGAAGGGAATTAGTCCCCTGACATGTCTTTCTTTCCACCTTCCTTCCCACCGTGCCCTCATATCCTACCAGTGCCTCTCACTGGCCCAATCCAACTAGAAGTCAGATGGTACTTTCCAAAAGGTATGTTTTCCAGGGCACAGAGCAGAATGGCAAAGGTTGGCGGGTGGGTCTGGCAGAGCATCAGAAAGTAGCTGACGTGTGGTCTTAGAGATTGGGAAATGGAGATCTAGATTAAGTCATTTGCTCAAGGTCATGAAGCAAGTAAAAGGTAGAGCAGAATTTAAGCCGACACAGTATGACTCCAGGTCCACGTTCTTAACAACTAAGATGGGCTTCCTTTAGAAGCTTACTAATTACCCAGCACCTCTCTCTGCCTGCACCCTACCCAATCATTCTTCTGTTAACAGACTCCACCTTACTTCCACCCAGGTTTCCCAGTCCTCTTGGAGCTAGGTGTGGCCAACTGACTCAAGTTCTGGCCAAAGGAATGTAAGTGAAATCATGTGCCCAGATTTCAGGTTTTGACCTCTGTTTTCCTTCTGTCTTTCCTATGGACTGGAATGCAGACGTGATGGTGTGGGCTGAAGCAGCCACCCTAAACTGTGTGGAAGCAACACTTGAGGACTTCAGAGTACAACGAAGCCACCATAGCAGCCCTGGACTGCTTAGCTTATGCTCTAAGAGAAAGAGAAACTAACTTGTTTCATGTTTAAGTCACTGTCATTTTAGTCTTTGCTATAGCAGCCAAGCCAGTATCCTATATAATACGGAGACCGAGCACCTCCATGGTCAGGATGTGGCTCTGTCATTGTGCTTTGAGCAATACGACTGGTAGAGATGGCTGGTGATCACCAATGCAAGTGTTCTTCCTGGCAGATTACTAGACTATATTTCCCATCCTCCTTCGTCTAGGTGAGGCTATGGGTCTAGTTCTCACCTTTGGAATATGAGAAGCGAGTATGTTAACCTTTAGGCTGAGACAACTCAACACTAGACTATAACGCAAGCGAGAAACACCACCTTGATCGTGGCGAGCTGCAAATTCATCTCATATCTAAGGAGGGCAAGGAGGTAGGCTGGCAAATATTTAAGTTATTATTTTAAAGAAGTTACACTCATGTTATCATTTATCCTAATAAAGCCCATACATCCTGCTTGAATGAGGAAGATGAGAGTTCCATACAGAAACTCCTTCTCATGGTATATTGGCCCTCAGCAGAGTTAGCCCCGGTGGCTGCCAAGAATGCTATGGTCAAGAGCACTCCTTTCATGACTCACGGGGAAGTTCACAGGGTCTGAGCACTGAGAGCAGCAACTGAGCTTAGTGAGGCATGCCAGAGGGTCAAGCTCAGAGGGCAATCGATTAGGAGAAGGGATGGGAACATGGGACCTGTCTGCTTTTTGAACGGTGGGAAGGGACCAGTCCCATTTTTGCTAATGTCCAAATTTTCTAAAGTAAGCACGTGTTACTTTTATACTGAAAAATGGTTTTAAAACTTGGACTTTTAAGGAAGGTAAAAAATAAACTGGATAAGCCTAAAGAAGGAACAAAGGAGAGAGCTACAGGGCACAGGTCAAAGGATTCAGTCCCTGAGGCATGGTTATAACAAGCAAAAGGGCCAGTCTCAGAGATATATACCTGAGAAGGCAAAGGGTTCCAGGGATGACCCTCTTTCGTTCGTTCAACGAGCATTCACTGAAGCCCCGCACTATGTGGCCACTAGATTTACGAAGAATGAGGTGGCCACCGTCTAGTGCAGTAGCTCACAACCTTGGCTACATACTAGAATCACTCGAAATTTTATTTTATTTTATTTTATTTTATTTTTTATTATTATTTTTTTAAGTAGGCTACATGCCAAGGGACACAACCCTGAGATCAAGACCTGAGCTGAAATCAAGAGTCCGACACTTAACCGCCTGAGCTACCCAGACACACTGGAAATGTGATTTTGAAAAAGCACACTGCTAAAACACGGATGCTTGGGGTCACACTGCGGAAATTCCGATGTAACTGCTCAGGGTGAAGGCTTGGTCTCGGGACTTTTAATGTGCAGGGTGGACAACCACCAGGAGGATGTGACACGTGCGTTTAGTGTTGAAAGAGGGATAGGAGAAAAGGAGAAGAGGGAAGGGGAGCATGCAGGCACAGGGAACAGAGCTGAATTTAGAGGACTGGCCCTGGCTCAGATATAACTAGAAAATTAGAGAAGGTGGGGGTGATGCAGATCATGGAGGTCTTCCCATGCCTAACCAAGTACCTAGTCTCTAGGTAGGGGGAGTCGATAAAAGTTACTAGAGAAGGGCTGACATGGTCACATCTGGGTTCATCTCAACTCTCCAGGCATTCCTTCCTAGCCGCTCAGATGGCCAGCACTTCTGCCCGTGGGTGGGACTATGGAAAGGCAATGAAGAGGTATGGGCTTTGTCGCCTCAGAAAATGGCACCATCACAGAGGGAGGGCTTATTTCCAGATTCTCCATCATAGGCAGCCTTCAATATGGCACTCATCTAGAGATAGACTCATGTCTCTACTGCCTTCCCAAAATCCCCTTTTCTCATAACTCAATTTCATTACATGACCTTGCTGCAACACTGAGAATAAACCCGCTAAGGGACCAGTGCAGTTCACTGGGAGACTTAGATGAAAATTTGGAGGTGAAACCTACCACCAGTCATGCCACAAGAAAGTAGTGAGGTTGCCACCAAAGGCTTCAGATGGAAAACCATTCCAAGTGCTGCTAAAAATCACTAAATAATTCAGTTGACCTGATCATTCCCTGAGCATCTGTTTTTGTAGACCAGGTAAGCTATAGAGAAATTTCTAGAAATAAAAATGGTACGGGTTAATAGGTGGGACAAGTGGTAAGAGCCATTCCATCCTTCATGCACATAAGTACCTTTCAAATGAAAAATAATAATAATAATAAAATAACAGCACCAAGCACTCCTGAAGACCTGCACATACAACGCATGGTCCTAGGGCTTTACAGACACCATCTACAACATCCATGTGAGGTCTCCATTTGGGTTGAGGAAATAACTGACACTCAGAGCAGTTTAGTCATCTGCCCAAGGTCACAAGTCTAAGTGCAATGATAGAATTCAAACTAAGTTTTTGTTTGTCTGTTGGCGGGGGGGGGGGCTGCGGCAGAGGGAGAATCCCAAGCAGGTTCCCACCTTGTGGGGAGCCCAACTCGGGACTCGATCTCACAACCCTGAGACCATGACCTGAGTCGAAATCAAGAGCTGGACACTTTAACCTACTGAGCCACGCAGGCGCCCCTCAAACTAAGTTTTTATCACTTCCCTCTACCTCCTCTTCAGGTCCCTAATACTCTGGCCAGGAGTTGATTCTATGCTCATCTGTGTTCCAGAAAGAATGACTGCTTGACAAGCTCATCAACTGCTGTAAGAGGCATTTTTCCCACTGTGCTTCTAAGAAAAGCACCAAAAACTATCATGACTCTTTCCAAGGGAGAAATGCCAGCTTCCTCTTTGATCTGAGCAGCATGGAAACAATGCAGTCCCATCCAGTGAGCCGGTCTGTCAGGGAGAGAATACCCCTTTAGAGACACCACACACACGAACAACATGGCACATGAATAGAGATAATAAATACCCATAACTATGGGCCTCCTTCAGCTCATGGCTCCTCACAGCATCTGGATGACACCTTAGAGGTCACCTGGCACAACGCCAGCTTCTCAAAGATGAGAAAACAGGCTAGTCGCCATATCTATTAAGGATGATGAAGCAGTAAGAACGCTGGTGTCGGGCTCTCAGCCTTGTGTTTTCTATTCTCAAGCATCCCCCAATCTCAGAGCCCAAGAGGGAACCACACTCTCATCTCCTCATGAGAAACTGGGGAACTGAAGAGAAAGAAGGTTGCTTTCCTAGTCTCTACCACTAATTTGAAGGGCTGCCCCTATTTATCAGTGCCTCAGCCCGTCTGTTGCTCCCGGAAGCTATGGAAATGAAAGAAGGTCAAACACCTGGGCCTTTCTGGTACATAAATCATTCTGTGAATGCAAACTAAATTTAGGAGTTATACAGGCAGTTTCTCAGAGCAAGGAATGTTCAGCCTGCCTTTGCTTATGCTTATCTATAATTTAAGGGAACCAAATAGCTTCTGTCACAGTGTGGAGTGCTGATGGTGGTGTCATTAATACACAATTATACACAAGTGGAGCAGATTACCAAGAATCTGCCCTCTTAATAAATCACTTCATGCAAAGCTATGATTTAGATGGCATTTTCATTTCATAAAAGGATTCACTATAGTTAGACTTTAAAAGCTAGTTTTGTGTATGCATTTAATCTATGATTCCATTTACAGAGATAGGATTGCCTCCGAACTTGTCAGAAACACATCTTCTGAACAAAACAAGGTACCGTCTCCTGCCTCAGAATGCCATCCTTGATCCAGACTATTTTGGGTGCCTGGCTCAGGGAAATGAATGGAAGTCACTGCTGAGGTAGACTTTTTCTTCAGGTGGAGTGGGATGTGGTAAAGACATACATCCCAGGAGGAGAGGCTGGCCAGAAACAAGGCTGAGAATGTTACTGTGGATAAACATTTTTCAACAGCTGTCATTCCACATTAGGAAGGCAAGATTTTCAAGCTGGTGAAAAGAGAACAGCAAGGACAGATTTGACAGCCCAGACTGTTAGCAGCTAAACTAAACCAGAAAGTGGGGGGTGAGGGGAGAGAAAGAAAAAAAAAACACTGAGCCACCAAAGTGAGACTGGGTGGCAGGAATATTTAGAGGGATCCTGACAATGCAAATTTCCTTCCCGCTGGACAAGGAAGTCTGTCTGTGACAGGATTGTCCGCAGTTCACCGACCACAAATCTACTCTTACAGGGACACCACAGGAGGATGAAATGCCCTATTCCCAGGCACCTAGAGACTGAATGAGGAAAGGAAACCAGGGAGGAATGCAGTTCCCAGGTCGTGCCTGGACCACCACCACTGGGGGCCCTCGACTTGTTTGATTTCAGGTTATGGACCGCCCTCACCACGTCCTTCTGGGGCAAGGTACTTGGCTAGGCAGAGGCAGCCACCAGCGCGTCCTTCCAGGCGGGATGAGCCTGGCTGCTTCCAGAGACCCCAGGCCGGGAACTTTGCTGTGCCTTGCTCCTCGGAGCAGCACCATCGACCTGGACACACACATACACGCGCGCGCGCACGCGCGAGCGCGCCACATCTGGCACTTTCCCTGCCACCCCAAAGCACACGCACCGAGGAAAGGCCTGTTCCCGCCGCGAAGGAACGTGACACTCCCCCGGGGAAGTGTCCCCTGCCCCCTTCCCCCCTCCCCTTCGGCGGTGTGTCTCGGCGCCCCCAAACTCGCGGCGGGAATTCCGAGAGGGCGGAATTCCGAGAAGAAAAGGCAGAAGGGCTAGACTTACCCAACTCCTCCGGGCTGTAGGGCGCGGGAGAGGCTTCCACAAACTCACTGTCTGGAGGAAGAAAAAAAAGCAGAAAACAAAAACAGAATCGCAGTCATTCAGGGCAAATCGACCAAGCATCTGTTACCGCGCAGGTCCCCTGGAAAAGCGCGGGTTTCTCTCTCCCACAAACAGGAGTCCGTGGACCCGGCGGCCAGGCGGGCTTCGGGACACCCGATCCAAGGCGGGTAGGAAACTGCCAACGAAACTTGCGGGGACAATTCGGACCGGGGACCGAGCGTCTCCCAGGCTTGGGCAGGTGCGCGCCAACTTTCCGCGGGTACGACCCCGCGGGTCCCCAGGCCGGGCGCGCGGGGCCGCGGCGACCTCATCCTGGGCCCTCAGCCCGAGGGGCGCATCTCAGCGTATGCCCGGCCTCTCGTAGACGCCCCGGCGCGGAGAAGCCCCAAAGTTTCGCGGCGGGTCCCGGAGGCCCGCAGGCGCGCGGCACTGGCGGCGGCGAGCTCCCCGCGCCCACCAGGCCGGGCGCCCCGCGCGCATCCCCGCCGCCGGTTGCTAGGCGACCGCGGCCGTCACGCTCGTCAGCGGCGCGCGCGCTGCCTCCCGACTCCCCGGTGGAGGGTGTCCTCCCCCGCCCCACCCCCTCTGACCACTTATTAAAAACCGGAGCATAACCAGTGCTAAAACGACTCCTGCCTTCTTGTATGACGTCTTCTCTACTCCGATGCTTGCAAGATCGTTTGTTCCGGGCTTCTCCTGGGGAGATGCAGGATTTTCAGAGCTTGACTCTGTCTTGTACCGGGGGAGAAGGAGCCTCGAGTGCCCCCAACCCCCTTTTTCTTTTTGAACCTGAATTCTAACTGCAGTCCAAGCAATATTTCTCCCCTTAAGAGACCACCTGGTTCAAACAGCGAAGGTAGTATGTCTCCATTTCAAAGGTAGGAAAACTGAGCCTACAAAGTTAAATAACTTAGGGATAGGACTGCACAGCACTGTGTGTGTGTGTGTGTGTGTGTGTGTGTGTGTGAGAGAGAGAGAGAGAGAGAGAGAGAGAGAGAGAGAGACTGAGGAGAGCAGAGCAGTGCTTCTTCTACTATATAGAGAGTTGAGTGGTTTCAAAACAGGATGTAGATACAGAAGTCATGATCTGAGAGTCCAAGATGCAGGTCCTGAAGTAATTCATATTCGATTGCAGGAACTTCCCTCTCTGGGCCTATGGCTGGAATAACTTGGGCAGATGCATTTTGTAATTTCCCCCAGGACTGACTGACTGCTCTGCATGGGACAGCTCTGGGCTTTAGGGATGTGCTCCAGAGAGCAAGCCCTCCCTGGTGCCAGGAGGAGTTGAAAGGAAGGAAGGAGGAAACTTGGGAAATGGTTTTCCCTTCTCCGTCCTTGTCCTTGTAGACTGACAGTGGGAGTCGACAGTCTGGGCAACCTCGGGAGAGTTGTCTAGTCTCGGAGCGACCAAATCACCAGCTGCGACAGCCTGAGGGCCCCTGGATCTGTGCCAGTGTGTTCCAATTCTGTAAACACTCAGCCATCTTTGGATTTTCCACTGTCAGCTTTTGGCTTACAAATTACCTGGGAGGGCGGAAAGAAGCTACTGTGGCCAGCCACTGCTCAAAGAAGAATGCTGGAGAAGCAGGGCGGGGCTTCATCCCTGAGCTGCCCTAGCCTATCTCTGTCCTCTTCTTTTTTCCCACTCCTGACAATCAGAGCTCCCAAATCCAACAAGTGAATGTGCTGGGTGAATGTTTGCAGGCGTCATTCCATCCTCTCCCACCTCCTAGAATCCTCCCATCCGCCATCAGGAATTCATGGTTCATCACCAGCACAATCCCCCATATCTTCAGCCTCTTCTCTGTTTCAATTTCTTACTCTGATCCAAACCTGACTCTCCCTGAACATAACAGACCATGTTACCCACCACCTCTACTTAGTCCCACCATCTCCAGACCCTTGGATTATCCCACCTCATTCCTTGAAGATAAGGGCGCTTGGATCACTGTCACTATTCCCAGGATTAGTCCTGTGTATTTCTTATTTCCGCATCTACATAGTGGATTCTTCTCATACTCTGGTCTCTCACCTCTTCAACATTATCTCCTTTCCTTGCCCTCCTCCAACTATCCCAGCTCCCTGCTCTCACAGTGACACCATCCTTAATCTCAGTGTCAAGCATTCTACTCTCCACCCACCACCTCCTACCTTTCCAGTCTACACTGTTATCTTAATCCAATGTCTCTTTGACCCTCGCAGCACCTATGACTTGCTTATCCCATGACCTTTTCTCTGTCCCTTAGTCTCCTTATGACCTCTCTTCCTCCTTTATCTACCTTAGTTTATGGGTTCACTTTTATCTTTTCTCTTCTAAATATGCCTTCAGATTCATGTCCCCCCACCCGCTCTCTCCATATTACTTACCTGGAAAAACCACAACCCTGATAAAATCTGATTCTCCACTTTCTATCTGTCAGCACCTGGCTAAACATGATTGGAGAAGCATAGCATCATGTCTTATTTCCAGTTCATGATCACTGACCTCACGTATATCTGTTTACAGCCAAGCCGTCCTCTCCATTTGCCTGTACTACTTCTCCTTCTCCTCTCCTGTTACTATGGGTGAATATCTCTACTCGCATCTAAGGCCACGTCCTCCATTGTGGATCAGATCCTGTTCCCTCTCATGTGGCTTTTTCCCCTTCCTACCTAAATTACTAGACATTCCCATTAGAATACAGACATCCTACTATGTTCACTCTTCCTTGACACCACCTCCCTCCCCAACTACAGCTCCCAATTCTCAGCTGTCCTCCACAACAAAATTCATCAAAAGAATTGTCAATTCTCAGGGTGCCTGGGTGGCTCAGTGGGTTAAAGCCTCTGCCTTCAGCTCAGGTCATGATCTCAAGGTCCTGGGATCGAGTCCCCATATGGGGCTCCCTGCTCAACAGGGAGCCTGCTTCCTCCTCTCTGCCTGCCTCTCCGCCTACTTGTAATCTCTCTCTCTGTCAAATAAATAAATAAAACCTTAAAAAAAAAGAATTGTCAATGCTCAATGTGTCCACTTCTTTCTTTTGCTCTTAAAGGCAAAAGAGTTTCTAGTTCACCGCTCTTCCAAAGTAGCTCTTGCCATGGCCAAGACTGCCTTTGCCATTGCCAAATCCAATGGTCAGTTCTTGGTCTCAATAGTAGCTTTTGATCCATTGATTGCATGTGTGGATGGGCTCAGGTGACTGCAAGTTTAGTCTCCTCTATCTCCACATCTTATTGAGAAGCAATTAGTCTTTGTGTTCTAAGAGAGATGATCTATGGAGGATCTTGGTTCTGATGTGAGTTCCCCTACTGGTTAGTAATTTAATTTCTGCCAAGCTTTAGTTCCTCTAATAATGGAAATAATAATGAGACCCAACTCATAAGGTTGTGTGGTCAGAGCACAATAAACTAATGCACTTAGAGCCCCCAGAAGAGACACTGTTATGTTGTGAAAATCAGGTAATATATTAGTTATTGTTGGATGACAAGCTCCTTTACAACTGAGAAAAATGGGCTCTTTTCTTTCTTTCAACAACTTTGACTTGCCACAGAATATGTTTCAAGTTAAGGGCAAGGTCACATTGCCCTGACTTTTAGTTGCATTCTCAGAGTTGGCTTGTAGGTTGGTTAGATGGAGATGGGAGAAGGTTTTCCCCAGGGGAAGAGCAAAATAAATGTTCTACTTGGTGGTTGGGTTCTGAAGCCTGCCAAACTCTTCTGCCTCACCATGGCACATTCCCTTCAATTTGCTCTTATAGATGGATGCCTCATAAACCAAGAAATTTCCTTGCAACGCTTCAGTTATTTGTATTTCCTAATCACTCTAAGGTTAACAAAAAATTATGTTTCTTGTTTTGATATTTGCCCTTGAAAAATATTAAGTATAAGATTCCAATTTCCTCTCTTAGGAAGCAGAGCAGACAGTACTATTTCCTATTACTCAAACATTTTGGGGGACTTGACCATGCTTCCAGGACTGTGCTAAGCACTGCAGAGGCAAAGAGGACCAGAACAGGCTCCTGCCCTCCTGTCGCTTCCCATCTAATACAGGATTCCATGACACAGGATCTTACAGAACCTCAGGCAGTGTCCAAAGTGCCTACATAGGCTTGACTTCCATAGGCCTCTTATAAAGAAATGGTTCTGCTGGACGTCCACTGGCCTATAAAGGACAGTGCACAAACTAATATGTTGGAAGCTCAGCTCTGTTGATTTTTAGAAGGCACTCTCAGGGATGTTACTAAATCTCTGAGAACCTTGGTGTCATGACTTATTTCACTGGATGGTCAGGAGCTAATCAATAAAGTCTGAGACAGAGCCCACACTGTGTGTGCTTGGTAAATGTGCTTTTCTCTCCAATATAGAGGGCCCAACCATGCCAGGTCCCCTCTCTGGACTGTTCTGGAAGGAGAGCAATCCTCATGCACCATGGTATCTGCAGACAGGAAGATGAAGTTCCTTCTCCTGTTTCTAGGGCAGTACTTATTAGAGAGGGGGACATGTGGGGAGAAAATGGCAAGGAGGAAATATTTCTGGGACTCAGGTTTTCCATAGAAACAGATTACAAAAGGGACTAAGATCTAATGTCCACTCAGTATTGCTTGCTGCATCATGAGTTTGAATGGGTTTTGGGAGCTAACCTGGGAACCCAACCCTAGCTTTAATAGTCATATGAAGAAAAATATATATATGTGTGTGTGTGTGTGTATGTGTGCGCACATGCGCGTGTGTGTACAGTAAAGGAAAAACTACTTACTACAGATAAGTATAAACTAAAAAATGAATTCCTCTTTCCCACCCTATCCCAGTCTTCATCCCCAGACTGACACACCATCCACAGCCTCTTGTGTGTCCTGGGAGAGAAATTTCTAGGCATATTCAAATGTATCTATGAATTGTTTAACCAAGTTACATATCATACTACAGATTCCAAATTCAAGGCAATAAATTTCTAAGTGAAGTTTTGGTTCAATTCCAATCATAAGCTGGGGTGTGACTATTTTCTGTTTAGTAGGGCAGGAGAGTGTACAAAAACCAAAGAATAAAGATCCTATGCACCAGCAGAAAACAGTAAAATTTTGAACAAAATGTAGACATTGGAAGGATGATAGTTCAGTTATCCGGAAAGCTCCATCAGAGCCCTCATTCCTTGGTGAATGAAGTGTGGTCATATAGCAACATTGGCTCTAACTCTAGGATCTAAGGAATTCTTAGCTCCCTCTCTCAAGCCAAGAGCACACTGCAGATGTTTTTGGGGTGGCTAGACTAGGGCTGTGAGCACAGTGCCCATCACTAATACCCTGCTGAGTGGGCAGGGGCTGCACCTGGCCAGTCTATGCCTGTTGCAGTCTGGAGTGCCATCATCCTCTGGCCAACTCTGCCCACATGTGGCAGGGCCTGCCTTGACCGTAGGTTCTGCTTGGAGGAAAGCCACTGACTAGGCCCGTTGTTGTCTCCAACTGGCCTTTATAGGCTGCTCTGACTCTGGGGTCCCCAGGGGCTACACAACTCCTGGGTCATTGGACAAGAGGAGGAGATGAATGTCATACAGGTATAGATAGCTTCTTCCTCCAAGAAATGGGCAAGGGGCTAAATGCCGCATGGGGAGACTTATTTGCAGCTAAAGTCTGTTATCAATTCCCTTTGCAAGAAAGAGCTGTGCAAATTCCATAATAACAAGTCTGGACGATAGCCAGAGGCCTCTGGGATCTGTCCACAGCCTTCCCAACCCCAGCCCTTGGAAGGACACCAATTTCAAGCATGAAAGACAGAAAGAAGTGGGCTGAGCCCTCCCTCTGCCTTTCCCTCCTCCCTGGCATTGCCCTTTGCTCATCTTCTCGGCAGGTAGCCTTCTGTCTCCTGGAGGCTGTCTGCTAGTTAACAGCAGAGCAGCGATGCCATGCCTGCCCCTCCTCCCCCCCTTCTCCCTGGGGAGCGTGGGCAGGACTGATTTAAGAGGGAAGAGTGGGGCCGTGGCTGCCTGAGCACAGCACGACTCTCTTCAGTTATCCAGTCTCTTATCTGTGTCCTCTTAGGACAGGCCAACCAAGGACAAATGTATGCCTACCCATAATGTTTCATCAGAAAGAAATTTGGACTTAACCGGTCACGGCATTAGCTCCAGGGCTGAATCAGCCCAAAGGATATCTCCCCTCTTCCTAGGGTTTAATATATGTATATGTATACATATTTAATATATTTATATGTATATAAATATATATGCATTTTAAGCACAACCCAACTTCTTTATAATTCTTAACGAGACAGAGGAAGAAACCATAGTTGCTTTATTTCCCTTAAATGAAAATCAAAACCTCAGGTAACTGTGTTAAGTGTTTTATAGCTTTCAGAAGAAAGAAACGGGTTCCATGGGAAGAGTAGTTAACTATCTCGCCCCTGAGAAAAAGTCTTTATCCTCAGCAGAAACAATACAAACCAAGAGGGCGCCTGGGTGGCTCAGTGGGTTAAAGCCACTGCCTTCGGCTCAGGTCATGATCCCAGGGTCCTGGGTTCGAGGCCCACATCTGGCTCTCTGCTCGGCAGGGAGCCTGCTTCCTCCTCTCTCCTCTCTCTCTGCCTGCCTCTCTGCCTATTTGTAATCTCTCTCTCTGTGTCAAATGAATAAATAAAATCTTTTAAAAAAAAATACAAACCAAGAGTTGATAGGATGCTAAGTCTGCCGAGAGGTCAAGGATTCATTTTGGTAAAGATGTTAAATAAGTTCTCCGAAAAATCCGAAGGTCAATGCAGTAGATGCTACTAACAAGAGCAAAGTATTTCATGAAATACACAAACAAATTGTATCCATCCAGCCCTCCAGGATTCCTATTACTAAGTATGGAACAGAGATGAAGATTTAAAAGACTCCTCACTCAACGTCATATCAAAGGAAATAAACTCTGGCTGAGCCAAGAAACTACTGGAAGGTGTATGTGGACATGAATCAGAATAAAGAACCATTCCAAAAATACACACAGAAAAAGGTCCCTGCAGAGGAAAATCATACACTTCCAACTCACACTCAGTTGGATCTATTAAGTGAAATCAGACAAAATACACTGTGTTAAGATTAAGGGGGGGAAAAAAACACATTTGCTGCAATTGAAGTCTGTGACCAAACCATTAAAAAAGAAATCCATTGGATGCATGTGAGTCTCTGCTGAGACGTGGAGACCTGCCCCTTCTCAAATTTTCCACCTGAGTTTCCTGGACCGAGGCCTGAGAGGAACTCTCTCCTTTCAGAGACTGCAAATAGTCCTCTTGGCCTACACGGGGCCTCTCTTCTTTCACCTTGATATGGTTTTTCCAAGAAGCTATGGCCCCGCCAGTGAACATAGCATAGGGCCTGGAAGGAGCAGCAGAGGCCAACACTCTTGTTTTGCCACTAGTCTTTGGTAAGCCTCCAAACCTGCCAGACCATGAGCTCCTCCAGGAAATGTAAGATGAAACAATGTTTATGGAACTTGTTCAAACAAATGCCAATAGAGAGGACTGTGGGCAACAGATTTCATTGTGTTAGTCTTTTTACCACACCATATGCAAGAGGAATAGGAAAAAAAGAATCAAGCCTCACAGAAAGGTTGACATGCCAGATGGTGGTGTCCTTTGATACCAACAGACAGGGCAGCTCCGTCGGTTAGGCACGGACTCTGGGATTCAGCTCAGGTCATGATCTCAGGGTTGTGAGAGCAAGCCCCACGTCAGATTCCACAGGCAGTCTGCTCGCAGATTATCTCCGTCTGCCTCTCTCCCCACTGTCTCTCTCTCAAATAAATAAATGGTTAAAGAAAGAAAAGAAACCAACAGACAAGGAAGTAAAATGGACACAGCATAGCCTGGCAATAAAAAGACCTGAGTTCAAAAGCAACCTGGGCGGGCATTTGCTGTATGAGCTTGCCTCCCAAGGCTCAGTTTCCTCATCTGCAAAACAGGGATAGGCAATAACGCCTTGATGAGATCTTAGTGAGAATTTACATGAAATCAAATAATGTCGGCAGCAGCACTGGGCACACATGCCACCCCCAGAAAGAGTTCCTCCTTTCCTTCCTGACTGACGTTAACACTCTCCCTGACTTTGAGGGAGACCAGGAGGGAAATCTGCTGCTTCCTGTTTCTGCACCCATACTGAGGTCAGCACCATGGTCTTTCTACCACACACCTGGCCTAACTTCCTGCCTCTCTCCGAGTGAGGAGCGTAAGCAGGTTGAGGTTGAGTTCCCTAGGAAGAATGGAGGACAGTAGGATTCCCAGAGAGCTGAATGAGCACATCTGTGACAGGAAGAAGTATTTTAGAGAATCACTAAGAAAGGCTGCAGAGGGCGCCTCTCCTGTGCCATCCCCACACGTATGATGTGGCAGCTGGCAAATCAAGAGATCAGCTGGTGATGTCCCAGCCAGACACAGAGCTCTGGCCAAAGCCCACCCCACCCCCACCCCCGCTTCTATTTGATGTGTCAGGCACTGCAGACACAGTGTGGAAATGTGTTCCAGACCTTTACAAGGAATTTGAAAAACCACCCACCCAGATCCTGCAGGGTGTTTTTAGGAGTGTAGGAAGCAAGAGTGGCAGAGGGACTTTCCTCCAGAAACTCCATTTCACCCCCAGGCTTCCTGGGCTCTCCTTGCCAGCTTCCCGGTGGCTGTACCTCTCTAATGGCAGCCCGAGATGTTCCAAGGATAACACAGAGACAGATGTTGCGTGGATCTGGCCCCGCCTCCAGGCCCATGACTCACCAGGATGACAGAGCCTCCCTGGCAGATAGCACAGTTCTCAGAGGACTCCGTGAAGCCAAGAACAAAACCCCAAGGCTCGGACAACTCCAGGACTTTCCCTGGGACTTCACTAGAAATGGAAACTCTCTTAGCCCACACTGGTCTCAGAAATGGAGCTGCTGGTAGCAGTCAGTGGTGGGAGAGCTGACACAGGGCTTAGGGTGTGGAGGACAGATGCTCAGAAGCAGGTGGGTCAAGGCCTTGGGGTGGCCATAGGAGGGTCTTGGATGATAATCCACACATTGCAACAGCACTGTTGATTTTTTGGCCCTGCTCCAAGGCAATGCTCTTTTCTACTATGACAAAGAAACAACCAGCAATAAAAACCTGATACTGGCCCTCTGGACCCTTAAACCGAGAAGGCAGAGTAGGGAGTATTGGAGGGTAAAGTGAGGGGCAATAGCCTATCAGGGCTTGGATCAGGCAGATCCAAGTTCAAATACCCATTCCAGCATTCTGCACCGGAAGGACCCTGTGCAAGCCTTGCGTCAGCTTCTTTGCGCTGTTTCATTAATAAAACGAGAATAAGTCTGTGAGAATGAGTTGAGATCATCTCTTTCTATATGAAAAAGGCTCAGCGTAATGTCTGGTGCAATGTATATACCCAATGAATGATTATTCTGTGTGTGTGTGTGTGTGTGTGTGTGTGTGTTTACTCCAATTCTGAATTAGCTTTGGCCCAGCAGAGCTTCCCCTTCCTTTATTTCTGAGTGCAAGTTCCCATTTCGGTCCCCTCTCTAGTCCTCTCAGGACCTGAGCCCTTTCCCTGAACCCCAGCCCAGGCTTCTGAGAACCACCCTACTACCAGTTCTCTGAAAGGATTTCCAAGTTCAGCTGATTCTTTGTCATAGTGCTTCACCCACGTACCACCACACTACCATACTGTGTCTCAGATGCCTCCATCACTGCATACTGATTGACTGGAAAGGGACCACATATCAGGGTACATGTTGCCCACTAGAGCTAAGCTCCTCCAGCAGCCCCAGAAGCTTATCCCTTATCTGAGAAGAGGGACTCCCCATTAGGCAGATCTGGGACATAGTTCCACTCCCCTTCCTACTAGCCAGCCATGCCCCGAAGACGGTAGATACGTGACAGGGTGAACTCATGGAGGGATGCAGTGGTTTATAGAGTTGGTCACAATAAGCAGTTTTTAGCCCCCAGTCTGTCCCAGCGATCCCGAAAGCTTCTAAAATTCTATGATGGGGGCTTCTTCTTCTTTTTTTTAAAGATTTTATTTATTTATTTGACAGAGAGAAGAGAGAGAGCACAAGTAGGCAGAGAGGCAGGAGGAGGGAGAGGGAGAAGCAAGCTCTCCACTGAGCAAAGAGCCCGATGTGGGGCTCGATCCCAGGACCCTGGGATCATGACCTGGGTGAAGGCAGATGCCTAACCGATTGAGCCACCCAGGCGCCCCTGATGGGGGCTTCTATCACCTAGATTACAAAAACACCAGCAGACAAACCACACCTCTTTCCTTTCTCTCCTCTGCCTGCAGACTTTTGTGAACCAGCCTGGAGCTGGGAAGGAAATGCTAAGGGTATGCTGAACGTCCCGGGAAGTGATGCACTGGGGCCAAGGGACAGTTGTGCAAGGTCCAGTTGGGTTCACCCTATCGAAGATGGCTCTTGGGGAGGGTAGAGATACCCATGGGACATGGTCCTGCCCCCCGTTCTCTCATGGAGCACCCCGAGCCACCCGCCAGTAAATACACATGCATCAACCATTTGCCAGGCTGCTTGCGAAAGGGATGCAGAGGTGAATAAAGCGAGACTCGGCCCCAGGGACCCCGCAGACTGTCTGGGATAGGGACCTTCACGAAACAGAGGGGTAGGTGCTGTGACCCCGGAATCTGTTCTGTGGCAACGCTGAGGTTGGGCCTGGTGTTGACACCTAGGTGGGATGGGTAGGCGGTGGGGGGGAGACCCCAGAATAGATGACATCAGCTGAAGCTTCGGGGATGGGCGGGATCATGCTGAGCGGAAGGCAAGGGCTAGGAACCACCCTTGCAGGGGCTCCCAGTGTATGAGAGCGGGATGCATCCAAGGTTCCAGCGGTGGTTGGTACAGCGATGGAGGGGCTTGTGTTTAGTAGCAAACAGCAGGAGACGGGTCTAGAAAGGCAGGCAGGGGTCTGATAAGGAAGGGCTGTGTGTTGAGCCAAGGAGTTTCCACTCTATTCTGTGGGCGGTGAGGAAATACTGGCATAAAACTTCTAAAAAGTGGCAAGGGGGACAGTGTGACAGGGCACAGGACAGAACAACTGCTGGCTCTTTGCTGAGCTCATCCAAGTTTTCTCCAAGTGCTGACCTTCCCTGTGGGCAATCCCCACCCCCCACTGGGAACCGTAGCCTTGGCTGGAAATGTACCTAGATGCAGTGCCATGTAGGTGACCCCACTTCAGAGATGGGGCACAGCAGAATGTGGCCTAGTTATCGCCATGCCTACCTTGCTATCTGGTGTTCCCAGTGCTTGGCACATAGTAGGTGCTCAGTATTGGTTGAATGAATGAATGAATGAACAATGGGAGGCATAACCTTACTAAAACCTTCATGCGAATGCATTAACCTCAGTGCCCTTTATCTCCCTAGCCACAGAATGACTCCTATCACCAAAGTAGATCTCTCTTAGATTTGGGGAACAGTGGAGAGGGTAGACTCTTAGACCTGAAAGAGACCCACAGCTCTGTAGGGGAACTATGGTTCTTACATTTGTGTGAACTCTGAAACTTACAAAATCCCTATCACTTCACACTGAACTGTGTTAATCAGATGCTACGCAAAGAAAAGGAAGGGACAGTGAGCTGACCTACTCTGTTTATACTGATTTTATTCCCCTCAATGTCATTCTTTGCAGGACTGTTGAGAGGAGACAAGATAAGCAGGAATACAGGGGCTCTTGGGGGACTCTGTTGGAAGCATCCCACTCATGATATCAGCTTCACGTCATGATCTCGGGGTCCTGACTTTGAGCACTGTGTTGGGCTCCACACTCAGCGGGGAGTCTGCTTGAGATTCTCTCCCTCTGCCTCTGCCCTTCCCCCCACTCACACATGCTCTCTAAATAAATAAATAAATAAATAAATCTAAAAAAAAAAAGATAAGCAGGAATACAGTGCCTGACACATGTTAGGTGCTCTGAGGTGTATGACTAACCTCCTACCTGGCTAGGGTAAGGGCTCTGTTAATCACAGCTTGTACAAGTCATGGTCCTTATCAGAGCCCTACAAAGTAGGCATTCTTACTCTCATGTTAGAGTTGAGAAAATTATAAGCTGTCTCTGACCATGAAGCTTATAAGGAGGAAATTTAGGATCTGAACGCAGATCTGCCTGACTCCCAAGTCCACTCCTCTCCTATCCACCTGGCTGCTTTTGAAAAGGCAAACAGCATGGGGCACGTACTGAGCACAGCTGGATTGACACAGTGCGTGCAGGAGTTGAAGAGTACCACGTGTATCAGGGACATCAAAAGCAGCCATACCCCCTCTGGTGTTGGCAAAGTGATGAATTCCAGCATGAGACAACCAGGTTCCTTCCTCCAGGGGCCATGTTTCACTGAGGTCCATGCTTGCAGGGGACCGTCCTGTCTGCGGAGCTTTCGGATCGAATGGAATCTCCTGAAATAAATAGTGAGCACAAAAACAGGAGACGAATTACCACTGATGCTCTCCCAGGAAGGAGACTCTTTCCGGGAGGAAAGTTGTCATTTCCAGTTCATTATAGTTCTTTAGCATGCAAAGATTGCTGTCAAGATTTGGGCACTGCCCGAGTGTGAGATTTTCCAAGGAGGCTGTTCGAGTCCATGAATCAGGGTTTCCCTCCACATTCAGCTAACAGATGTTTGTGGATCAACCACCACATGCCAGGCTTTGAGCAAAGAACTTAGTGTGTTGAGTTCTGCATGGTTTACAAACATCTAGAATTTTAGGATAAGATACAGTAGAATCTCAAGTTCATAAAAATAAATGGGTATGTACTTCTATATATGCCTAAAACACAGATTGGAAAATTTTGGACTAGAAACCTAGAAGGAACACCTAAGGCATTGGAATTATGAGTGGTTTTTATTTTATTTGGCATTTTCCGCATTTTCCACAATAAACATGCATTACTCTTACTGTCTGAAAAAGGTATACAATAAATATTATTTGAAAGAAAAATACCAGGGCCAAGAAGGACCACAGAGGCCGATTTTCTATTTCCCCCTAGAACACCATGATAGAAAGTCATATGTCATGAGGGCTCTTGACTTTCATAAAAAGATCTCTTCACTGGCCAGCCTGGGGAATCTCTACCTATATCTGGGAAGATTACAGTTTACAGCCAATCTCTGGCTTACATTTCAAAGAGGTTTTCGTAAAGCTCTGCATGCAGCAGGTTCTCAAATGGACACAGCTGAATAATTGAACATGACTGATTGACTTAATCTAGGAATGCACCAAGTGGGATATCTACCACGTCAGAAATCCTGTCAGCCTGATTAGGATAGGCACCAAAAAAGATGATCATTTGTTGCAATCAGACCAGCTGGCTTGATTTCATCTCCAGAACGCTGTGGAAAATTGCTCTGCAGGTTCCCGCACTGCCCCACCCGACTGCAGACATTGCCTTGTTTGCCTTTTGGCTGTCTGCCTAGAGAAGTCTGGTACCCTTAAGAATTGCAACAAAGACCCAAAAATCACTCATAAAACACCAGGAGGTACCAAAGATCATACTATATTTTATTGGGTACTGGCTCTAGTAGGGATTTGATTTCCATCCAAGCACCCAAAAGTTTTAGAAGGGAATCCTAGACCAGAGGGGATATAGCACAATGCCAGAGTAAAAACATTGGACTTATCAATCGATCTGGATTTTAGCCCCCTGGCTCAGGCACTACTGGGTGATTGGGCAAACTACTTACTCTCTCTGGCTTCATTTCCTCAACTGTAAATGAAGGAATTAGGACCAGATGTTGTCAAAGGCTTGTTTAGTCTTCCAAGACTTGCAGCCTATAATAATACGCTTTACATACAAAGGCAATCTATCCACCCACATCCATGGGCGGAGAAAGCTGTGATATTTATCCATTAGCAAACTGAGACATCAGCCTGAATACGTGAGAAGTGGCTGATCAAGGCTAGAGATCATCTGCTATTGGAACAAGACCTGCTCTCTGTGCAAGACTAAAAATATGTCTGGAATGGAAAGCCAGTCCTGAGCCATGATCATGCTGGCATCATCATTTAATCAAACGACCTAAGTATTCAACATCTTTTATCTTAGTATTATTAACAATAATACTACACCCTTAAAAAGCAACATTGATTTCCAGTAGACTGGTCATTCGAAACCATTTCGTTACTCCTTGTGGTATCTTTGAGAAGTGAGTTGGAGATTCTAAAAGCTTTCTATGACAAAAAAAAAAAAATAGAGCCGTGCTGATTAATTGGATAGTGGTTTTCTCCATCCTTCTTGGCCCAGGCACCTAAGCATCCCCTGGTCCCCAGGAACCAGATTTGTAAGATGATCTCTTCTGGATGTGGGAGGCTAGATTCTGAATAAATCTGAACTACATAGGTTCCCATTGTTTCATTAACTTCAACCTACAAACGCTGCTGGTTTCTCTGATGCTTGAATTTCACACCTCAGCTTGGGAAAGCCACACACAAAGTGTGAAATGAAATTACATCAAACACAAGCATTTCGAGGAAGACTTTGATCAATCACATCTGTTACTGGCACTCTAACACCATCACTTCAGTCACGGGGAAGCCCTAGAGTTGTTTGTGAAAGTATGGAGCCTAGCAAACATTTTCCAGGCCTCTGGCCATAACTTACTCAGGGTTTTCTAGAAAGTGTTGAACCTCTATTCAAGACTAAACTCCCTCAGAGACTAAATCCATGAAGAAGAAACTAAAAAGACAAAATGGGGTGTGAGGAAATACTTTCACTAAAGGATAAAGTGGAGTGGTATGAGTGGGAAAGCTTGTTGAAATCCTACAGTTGTAGGATTTGAGAAGCACTTTTTCAAAGAACCATCTGTATTCCCATGTTCACGGAAGCATTATTTCCAATAGCCAACATATGGAAACAATGTGTCTTATTAATGAATGAATGGATTAATATGTTTTTTAAGATTTATTTATTTATCTGAGAGAAAGAGAGTGCAGGGGGGAAGGGCAGAGAGAGGGAGAGAGAAACGCTAGCAGACTTCGGTGTTGAGAACGGAGCCGGACACAGGGCTCAATCCCAGGACCCTAAGATCATGACCTGAGCTGAAACGAAGAGTCAGACGCCTAATCCAGGTGTTCCTGGATTAATATGTTTTATTTATACACACACACACACACACACACACACACACACACAGATCTGGAGGGCATTATGCTAAGTGAAATAAGCCAAAGACAGAGACAAATTCTGCATGATATTGTTTATATGTGGAATCCAAAAAGAAAAAAAGTAGAACTCTCAGAAAAAAAGAAGAGAAAAGTGGTTGCCAGGGGCAGGGAGGTGGAGAAAATAAGGAGGGGTTGGTAAAAGGGTACAAACTTTCAGCTGTAAGATGAGTAAGTTCTGGGGGTCTAATACCCCGCCTAGTGACTCTTGTTCGTAACACTATATTATATGAGTGAAATTTGTTAAAAGACTAGAACTTAAATGTTCTCACTGTAAGAAAGAAATGTAAGTATGTGAGGTGATGGATAAGGTACAAGGTACACATGCATCACCAGTGTACTCTTTAAGTATCTTACAATATTATTGGTCAATTAAACATCAATAAAGCTAAAAAAATACATAGAAAAAATAAAGAGAAGAACTAAACTACCTGCATCGTTGGACGCTGGGGTCTGTGGAATACCAGGATACCGTGATTCCATAATCAATCTTTCATGAATATCAGTTGATTGAACAGATGAGTAAATGACAGTGACCAGTGTGTGCAAGGACCCTTGTCAGGTATCAGACACTGTTAAGCTGGCAAAGGAGATCTGATCACATCGCCCATCGGATCAATCAGCATGCTTTTTCCATCCTAATTGTCAGATGTCTCAAGAAGACATTTGCTGGGCGCCTGGGTGGCTCAGTCAGTTAAGCATCTTCCTTCAGCCCTGGTCATGATCCTGGGGTCCTGGGATCAAGCCCCACATCAAGCTCCCTGCTTTCTTTTTTCTCTCCCTCTACTGCTTCCCCTGCTTGTGCTTTCTCACTCTCTCTCTGCCAAATAAATAAATACAATCTTAAAAAGAAGACATTTGCTTATTTCTGTTCTCAGTTCGGCTACTATTATCTCCCACTGAATGCAACAATGTCAGTGGGTCCCCTACCCTGCCTTTCCTCCAGCCCAGTCTCCACAGTGATGTTTCTAAAACACACATCTGATCATGTCACTCCATGATTAAATACTTGATTAAAATACTCCAATGATTCATTATTCCCAGAAAATGTCCCAACCACTTCATAGAGAAGGGTCAACTATAGCCAAGTACTTACAGTCCCTGCATAAGCTGCCTTCTTTAGTCTTTTGTATGTTCATTCAGTCATTCTAGAACTCTAGCAAGATTGTCCCTCCCGGGGCACCTGGGTGGCTCAATCGGTTAAGCAGCTGCCTTCAGTTCAGGTCATGATACCGGGATCCTGGGATCAAGCCCTGCATCTGGCTCCTTGCTTGGTGAGGAGCTTGCTTCTTCCTTCCCCTCTCCCTGCTACTCTGCCTGCTTGTGCTCTCTCTCTGTCAAATAAATAAATAAAAATTATACATAAAAAAACAGCCTGTTCCTCGTGCCTCACCTTGCTAATTACAGACTGTCCTTTCCATCTCAGAGTTGCTATGTTCCCCGCAGACTCCCCTGTGCTGGCTTCTTTCCAGCATGTATCACGTGCTATACTGTATTTGTCTGTACTGTAGTTGTCTGTTAATACAGAGAGTTGAGTTCATAGCTCATGTACCTGAGAGCAGAGACCTACTTATCTGAATCCCCAGCAGTGGGAAGAGTGGCTCTCCCAACGTAAGCGCTCGATATCTATTTGTCGAACATATCTCCATGTAACACGTTCCTCCGGCAAGTATTTTCTTTGAAACCTCACCCACCTCCTCTGCTTCTTTGGCAATTTCTCCACCTAAAAACCACACCTTCTCTGCCTCTGCTTCCTGGCCCCATTCTGACCTTGTCATCCAGTCTAACTCGCTGGGATTCTCCCACTTACTCTCCCACTTGACTTTGCATTCTTGCTCCTCTGCCTGGAGTGCCACTAGAGCCCCTGCCCTTCCTCCCCATGCTTGGGCTGAAACTGCACTTCTGATTATCCACAGAAGACCTGCCCACTTAATGCAGCCGAGTCACACCTAAGCCCTCTAACCAACATCTCAAGGGGCATGGCTGGCAGTGGAGCTGGATTTAGAAATACAAATTCAGGAAAACCCCGGCCATACCTTGACTCTGCCTACACTGCTATAATACAGCTCCAAGTGCAGAGAAGGAATAAATTACACAGAAGTGCCATATGTGGGGAATCACATCGCATATTGCATTATCCAGGTGTTCAAGCAACCAAGGGTTGTAAGGAATATGAACACCCTCACAGCAAGCAAGTCCACTGGCTGATGACTTATACTACCAATCAAGATATAAATAACTATACTATAAATCGAGATGTAGACATACCTATTAATATAGATATACAACATTAGTTCGTTTATTCATTTGCTATATGTTTACTTGGTATCTCCTATGTTCTAGTCACTGTGCTAGATGCTTGGGATAGAATAGGTTGGATAGCATTCTTCCTTCAAGGAGCTTTCAGCTTTGTCGGGGAGACAGATATCTGATCATATCATTAGAGAATAACGTAAAAAGCATAAACATAAAGATATGCACAAGGTAAACCAAGAATTGTCAAATAATAGAATCTAGAATTTGGTAGGGATCTCAGGATCTTTAGTCCAATGCTTGCCTTATGCATGGCTCCCCAGTATATGACTACCCAGCCTGAACTTAAATATTACCAGTGGGAAGGACCGTCCTTTCTCACCAGGCAGCCCATTATATTTGTGAATACTTTTGTCAAGCACTTCATTTTAAATTTAAAATACTAATATTCATCGATAATCCTCAATACTGCTGAGCTGTTTTAGGACTCCTACCCCTTCTTCTGTTCTTCAAAGTCTGCTTAAAAAGGAGGCACTCTTGCCATAATATCCCATAAATATTCCTGATTTTACCCCAGTTCTGATGCTCTCCCAAGTCTTACAGAACTGGACCTTGTTCTTCAACAAGTCAGGGATCAGAAGGAGCATTCCGTCTTGGTTATGAGTAGAAGGTGTGAGTCTGTCTTGTCACACCCAGAAAACAAACCAAACAACTAAATGGAAGCACAAGAGAGAAGAGGTCCCATGATGGGATTTTCCTTCTTAACTAGAAATTTCTAGCTAACACCTCCATTATCTAGGATCTAGGTGTCTTAGTTTGGGTTGCTATAACAAAGTACCAAAGGATTGCAAGGCTTATAAAAACCAGAAATTTATTTCTTATTGATCTTGAGGCTGGAAGTCTAAGATTAGGGTGCTAGCATGGTCAGGTTCTGGGAGGACTCCCTTTTGGTTACCGACTGCTGACTACTCATTGCATCTTTACATGGCAAAAGGGGCTAGAGAGATCCAGCCTCATGACCCAATCACATCCCAAAGGCTTCACCTCCTAAGACCCTCACATTTGGGATTGGGACTTCAACTTGTCAATTTGGAGGGGCACAAATATTCAGTCTATTGTACTATATCATCCAATCCAATCACTAGCAACCTTATGGATCATGGGAGCAAAGAGGGCAGTCTCCTCTTGGGCAGCCCCAAGAGTTTGGCTTTGATGAGTTTCAATTTCTAAATTTGGAAGGTTCTTATCTTTCCATCTCCAAATAAACCAAACACATCAGAGTCTACAACTGAGCTCTTACCATTTAAGTGATGAAATTCAGCAGCACATACAAGACTCTTGGAAAAGAAGAGTAGAATGCTCTTACCCATTGTGTAAGAAAATATCTCTTTACATGAATAAAAGGGCATTAAGTGCTAGAGATACAGAGTTTTCCCCTGTCTGAAATGGCTGATGTTTAGAGAGTTGACACAATTATTCTGGGATTCTTATTTATTTACAAGTATTCATACTAGCTTTGTAGAATTGGAAAGTTGGAGTAACTTAAAAATCATTATTTCAAGTTGGCTCATCCAACTAGGCAGAGTATTTGTGAAGGTACCATGGAATTTATTGATGTTAATAGTTTAAGTACTCCAATAAATAATTTATGCTACTACTCTCTAAGGAGCTATGGCAACAAGCATATTTTTAGGAAACCTAATGAAGTTATAAAATTATGAGGCTCTTTGCAGAACTCTCAGTGGCTCAGGCTTTTCATCTCTAAAGTCCATCCATTGAGACCAAGCTCACAAGTCCCTTCTATCAGGAAACCTTCCCAGTCAGTTATTTCTCCTCCTTTTGTGCTTTGCAAAACTTTTTATATTCCATTAGGACCATGCTTTTCTGTGGATGATAATACTCTCTTTACAAGATGATTACCATGTCCAGCAGGAGATGGTTTCTTTAGGACAAAGTAATGTCTTATCCCTCTTCCATTGCTACCTTCCACCCAGTAGCCCCATGCCTGGCTAGATGTGGAGTCAGGCAATACTTGTGGGGTGAATGACACTGGCATTCCTACAACTGGGAGACTCCAATGAGTCTGTGCTGGCAAACTCTTTACATAACTCAAGGCTCTATCAGCAATCACAACAAAACATTTGTCCCCATATCCTGCCATCCAGGCAACGCAACGCCTAAGTACACACCAATGGAGTAGGAAAATGGAAAATAAATCTTTCAAGAAAATTGGGTTCTCACGTGGCTTGGGTTTGTTTCTTCACTTAGTGACCCTGGACAAATCACTTCAACTCCCTGGAGCTCAGTTTCTCTAGTGTGTGAAATAGGACTCATAGAGTCCATTATTCTAACTTTCACAGAGTTTTGTGAAACTCATACATCAACTCAACAATCATCAAAACAGTATGCAAACACATAGCACTGTCATCCTGCAGCAAATTTGATTAGAGGTATCACCTGCTAGGCAGCATGGAAGTCCAACTTGTAGTTGCCTGGCTTGGGAGGCAGCATTGTTTGTGGGAGGCAGTATAACTTTACAGTCTAAATTGGGGGTAAGAGCCAAGACTTTGGGGACAGACGTAGATTTAAATCCCAGGTCCCCATTTCCTAGCAGTGATCAGAGAGCAAGGTATACAACATTGTTGAGTCTCATTTTCCCCATCCCTAATAGGGGATGAGACCTATCTGTAATGTCCTAGCATAGATCCTGGCCAGTAATACAACTCAATAAATAGCAATAGTAGTTGGTTCTATCAAAATCATTATTAATTTGTGAAGCAGATACATTTCCAGAAGTGACTCAGTCCCATCTGCAAACTTCATTCCTGGGGGAAACAGGATGAATTTTGATGGGGCGTTAGGAAGCAGTCATCCATCCCCAAAGCCAGGTGGCTGGCTGCAATGCACTTGCAGGAGAAGGACACGTGTAAAAAAGTGCCTGAGAGTACACGTGTGAGACATCTGCTATGTGCCAGTCCCAGAAAGGAAGGGGGACAATGAGGCAGGAAGGAGCAAGCGAGGCGAAGAGGCGGAGAAAGTTTCCAAAAAGACTCACCCAGGCAGAGCTATAAACAGTGCCACCTGGATGTGGAATATTGGGAAACCACAGAAGAGAATTAAGTGGTTCTATCTGAGAGCAGGAATTGGGCTGCAGCCTATGGGACAGAGACAAAAAGCCAGAATAAGACAGAGGACCACAGCTCTGATGATGAACCAAACTGCCACAGCTCTGAGAACCGGGTATTGAAAGGGACCCCACCGCACCCCACTGCTGTCGTTCATATACAGATCTTTACACACCTGTGCAGGGGGAAATGTCAGAGTCACCATCTTTTGATTTTTTTTTAAGATTTTATTTATTTATTTGACACAGAGAGAGAGAGCACAAGCAGGGGGAGCAGCAGGTTTGTCAGGAAGGCTGATGTAGGGCTCAATCCCAGGACTTCAGGATCATGACCCTAGCCGAAGGATGACGCTTAACAGCCTGAGCCACCCAACTGCCCCTTGGACTCACCATCTAATCCAACTGTCCATGAGAAAGTAAACATGAGCCACGTGTATAATTAAAAATTTTTTTCTAATAGCCAAATTTAAAACAAAGTAATAATACAGGTGAAATTAATTTTAATAACATTTCTTTAATCCACTATCAAAATAGTATTTCAACAAGTAATCCATAGGGGTGCCTGGGTGAGTCAGTTGGTCAAGCATCTGCCTTCAGCTCAGGTCATGAACTTAGTGTCCTGGGATTGAGCCCTGTGTCCGGCTCCCTGCTCAGCAGGGAGCCTGCTTCTCCCTCTCTCCCACTCTCTCTCACTATCTCTGACCCTCTCTCTCAAATAAACAAAGAAAATCCTTTTAAAAAAAATGTAATCCATCTAACAAAGAACTAATGACAACATTAGATTTCTTTTTTTCATACCAAGACTTCAAACTCAGGTGTGTATTTTCATTTAGAGCACCTATCAATGTGCACAAGCCACACCTGGAGGGCTCCGCCGCCCCCTAGGGCACAGACCTAATTCCAAGGGAAAATGAATTCCGTTCTCCTGAATTCCTAGGCTGTTAAGACCTTTTAAAAGCCCGAGTGGGTAGAGCTAAAAAAGACCTTTAGAGATATTCAGAGAGCAGGGGACACTGACCCAATCCTGACACTGCCCCTTAGCACTTTGGCTTGAATTGAAGCAGCTTCACACCCTGTTGGAAATCATCCTCCAATGCGACCTTCATTGAGGACTCACTTAGAGCTTGGCCTGTACAGGGGGTATTGAGATCCATGTTCTCTGCACTCTCCCATTCTAAGGGAAAATCTCATGTACTCACTTTTCTTCCCCATGGCCTCGCTGGCTCGGGTGAGCAGGGGTAGGCAGGCACAAGACTCCATGAGCCATTCCATCCATCTTTGTAGTTACCTGGTGTGAAAAAGCCCACCTAACCAGAGACAGACCATCGAGGAGGAGCTGATTGACTCAGAGGGAACATGGAGGCAGAATCAGCCAAGTGATGGGGAGAAGCATTCGAGGAGACACACGTAAGCAGCAGAGCTACAATAATATTGGGTTTCCAGTCAGTCCTTGGGCTTCTTTAATTTCCTTTTTGATCTGTTTCCCAGATTAGGCTTCCAAAAGCCATTTCATTTTAATAAAGCAATTCTTCAGATGAAAGAATTTTGAAAGTCTCCTATGGGAGGGCCTCCGAGGAACCCTGGCTCCTGGAGCTCTCTTGGAACCTTCCAGAACCAACCGCATTCTGGGCTCTTGAGGCACAGCTGTTGTGTTTTTGTTTTTGTTTTTCATGACATTCTTGAATCTTTTATGGTCATGATGATTTTAAAAGAATCTCTTATGTGTCGAGGAAGCCTGAAGGAGTCTAAGCCTTTCAATAAAAAGGTCTACCACAGAGATGGATGCTTTCACACACATTCAAGCAAAGCTCTTTTCTGCCATTCCCCTCCACACTTGTTTGCACTCAGTCTCATGCCAACACTTAGCTTGACAGAGAAGTGATGGATTACTTTGGGTTGCATTCCCAAGTAATTATATTCTGAAAAAGACCTCATCACAGTGGCCTTCTGGGGACCCTTTTAGGCCTCATATCATCTACAGCAATGGTTCTCAACTGGGACTGGTATCAGCACCTCCTGGGCCCCTTTTAAAATATGCTTATGCCCAGGCTTTCTCCCGGAGCTATGAAAACACAACCTCTGGGGACAGGTCTCTGGACAACTGGACTTTTTAAAAACTCCCCAGGTCATTCTAATGTGGAGCTCTGATTGGGAAACACTGATATACAGAATATGCTCTTATTCAGGCTTGGGTTTTTGGCAGAGAAAATCATATACTGTTCTTAATTATGAAAGAAATGCAAATTTTTTCAAGGATACATAAAAGGTGGGGAATGATGCAAAGTGAAAAGTAAATCTCACTCATCAGTAGACTCCCCAACAGTCCCACTCCCTAGAGATAATTATGACAGGGTCTGGTGTGCCCCACCAAGAGTTACCTGTGCCTATGCAAATATCTACATAGTATGTATATGTACACAAACGTATATATGCATGTATGTTTTCATACATATTTATATGTGTATACATGTATTTTATGAATATGTTAATATATATACATACACACACTTGCATGCATACACAAACAGACACATGTCTTTTCTTGTTGTGGCTGCCTTTTTCCTTGACTAACCTATCTTGCTTATTAACGTCGAAACTGTCGATAAGGAAAAATACTGACAGGATTTGAGAGGGTACCTACTTTCCATAATACAACAAATTATAAAGCTTAAGTAATTAAAGCAAGGTAATTTTGTTGGTGGAATAAATTAGTTATCCACATAGATTAAAAAGTTTAAAAAATAATCAATGAAATTGATTTGGCATATGGGAAAATCAGCATTTCAAATCAGTGGGGAAAAGATAGACTATTCAATAAAGTATATGGGGTTAATCGGCTATTTTTTAAGGTAGACTCCTACTTCACAGGATATATAAATTCAAGATCAAAACAAAATAAAAGATCTAAACAATAAAAGCAAATCCCTAAGCATATTAGAATAATTTTATCCTGGAGTAGGGAAACTTTGCTAATATATGAAATCTAGAAGCCATACAATAAAGGATAGATAGATTGTACTACATAAAATTAAAACTTCTCTAGAAAGACACAATAAAGAAAAGTAAAATAAAAACAAGTGAAGGAAGACAATATTTACAGCATGTATAAAAAGACTAATATCCAGACTATAAAAGAATTTCACACAGCAATAGGAAAATGACAATCAACAGAGAGACAGGCAAAGCTATAAACTGACAATTAACAGAGTAACAGACGTGAACTATAAACATATAAAAATACATTCAATCTCAGAATGCAGATTAAAACAATGCTGACTTTTTTCACTCATCACATTTTCGAAGCATTCTAAAGCACTGGTTAATATGAAGAGACTGTGACTTTTTGAAGAAATAGGTACCTCCCATTTTGGTAGAAGAATAAACAGAGAGATCTTTTGAAATGGCAATTTGGCATATTCTCTAATATAAAATTCATGTGTCCTTTGATCCAGCAATTTCACTTCTGAGTATCTATCCTACAGAATAGAGTTGTAAAACAAGTGAACTCAAAGATATAGATAATGCAGCATTCCTTGTAATGCAAGGAAAAAGGAAACCTCGAAAGCCTCTCGATAAAGAGTTAAATAAAATAAGGTGCAACGACACTGTATATCCTATGCAGCCATTTAAACAAATAAGATGACTCTGATAGTCGATATGAAAAATCATGATGATGATGTCAATTGTAGACAGCCAGGTGCAGAACCATTTGTAAAGAGGATCCAATTTGTATAAGAAGGAAATACATACACATACACACACATGCACACACATGCACACTTCTAATCACATAGAGAAAAAGCTGAGCTTTGCGCAGTGGCAGTATCGTAGCCAATGAGGTTTATCCGAGGCGCGGTTATTGCTAATTGAAAAAGCTGGAAGGAATTGCAAACTTTTCATAGAGATTATTTCTAGGGAAAGAAGAAAGAAAGATTTCAGGCTTGGGAGGGTGTCATGAGGCTTTGAAGAAAACATTCATTTAACATTATATACTTTTTATGTTTTTTACATTTTTTATGATGCACATTAATTTTGTAATTCTTTTGTAATAAAAAGAAGCAAGTTTTCTCATTTTTAACATGTGCTCCTTAAATTGGGGACTTATCATCCCTTCTCAAGTTTATTGGCCATTTGCATTTCTTTTCTTCTGAGCAGTATGTTCATGTACCTGGTCCATGCTTACTGTTTTTCTTATTGGGTATACTATTTAAATGTTGGGAAATTTATATTTAGGAATATATATTCTGCTATGTTACAGAGGTTCTGCAAATAACTTTCCTATCATTCATATTTTGATGTCATTTATACTGTTTTCATCTATATGTTGCACATTTTCTGTATTTAAATGTACCAATCTTTTTCTGTATAGTGCTTGAGTTTGGTACCATGCTTCAACCCAAATCTGACACCTTATACAAAAAGTATCTTAAAACAGATTATGGGCTTAAATGTAAAACTATAAAGCTTTAGGAAAAGATAAGATAAAATCTTTGAGGACCAAGAGCAGGCAAAAGTTCTTATACTTTGCGCTAAAAGAATAATCCACAAAAGGAAAAATTGATAAGTTGGATTTCATCAAAATTCAAAACTTGTGCTCTATGAAAAATCCCGTTTTCAAAGGGGAAGGAAATATTTGTAAACTGCACATCTCAAAAAAAGACATGTCTCTAGAATATATATAAAGAACTCACAAAACTCAACAACTCAATTAGAAAATGGACAAAAAACATTAATAGATATTTCACTGAAGAAGATACACAGATGGCAAATAAGCACATGAAAAGATGTTCAACACCATTAGCCATTTGAGAATGCAAATTAAAATCACAGTGAGATATCATTACTGACCTATTAAAGTGGCTTAAACACAGTGCTAACACCAAATGCTGACGAAGATGCAGAAAAACTCCATTACTCATACATTGTTGGTGGTAATGCAAAAGGTTATGTCCACTCTGGAAAATAATATGGTAGTTCATTTTCAAACTAGAAATGGACTTACCCATAAGACCCAGGTACTACACTCTCAGGCATTTATCACAAAGAAATGACAATTTACACTCATGCAGAAACTTGCACATAAATGCTCATATCAGCTTTATGTGTAACAGCCCCAAGTTGGAAACAACCCTAATGTCCTCTGTTGGGTGAATGATTAAACAAACTGTGGTACATCTCTACTGTAGAATACTACTCAGCAATAAAAAATAACCGACTATTGATATAACAATCTGGAAGAAACTCAGGGACATTATGCTGAGTGGAAGCAGTCAATCTCATGCATGTAAATACTGCATGATTCTGGGGCTTCTGGGGGGCTCACTTGGCTAAGTGGCCACCTTCAGCTCAGGTCATGATCCTAGGGTCCTGGGATAGAGCATTCCTTTTTCTGCTCAGCGGGGAACCTGCTCCTCCCTCTCCCTTTGCCCCTCCCCGACTCCTGCTCGAACTCTGTCTCCCTCTCAAATAAATAAATAAGTAATCTTTAAGTACTGCATGATTTATTTATATAATGCTCCTGAAATAAAATTACAGAGATGGACAACAGACTAAGGGCTTCAAAGGGCTAGAGGTGGGAGGTGGGTTCAAAGGAGTTGTAGAAGAGAGCCTTGTGGTGATGGTATGGTTTTGTACCTTGACCATGGTGGTAGTTACATGAAATTAACAAAATTGACAAAAATACATGTGATTATATACATGCACACAAATGAGTACATGCATAGCTGATAAAAATCTATGATAAAATCTAACTGATAAAGTCTCTGGACTGTGCTGATGTCAGTTACCTAGTTTTGACAATATGCTATAGTTATACAAAACGTTAACATTGAGGGTGGCTGGACCAAACAGGCACACACTCACGAATCTATAAATATTTCGTAATACAAGTTTTTTAAAAAACACACAATTCAGCTATTCTTTAGCAGAATGTTCGCATTATTCTTTGTTTAAAAAAATCCACATGCCTGGACTAACTATAAATTTCACAAGACAAGTCTGCCTAACATCAGCGCATAGATTCAAGTTTTAGTAACTCCTATTCACAAAGCATAAATAAAGCAAGAGAACTTAACGCTCAGATTTTGCTCTCAAGAATCATGTTATCCTTCACCTTGACTGTCCTATCAAAGTGGTGGCATCTGGAAACGGGTAACCTTAAGATTTCTGGAGCATGCTGCACTCAGGATCCCAGCATAAGTCAACCAACTTCAATTTGTCCTTAAATAGAATTTTTAAAATAATAGTTAAAATGTATTGAGCATGGTGAGCACTGAATGACTCAGCTACCTATTGCACAGTAGAAGATATGAAGAGGACTCACAAGAAATGAGAAAATATCGTCTCGGTTCATACTGCACACTTAATGGAGAAAAATGCATACTTATGCTCATACTTATGCTTTTGAAGTCCTTGAAGTTTCTCTGGGGGATGATAAGAAAAAAAAGGTCAGAGCGCCTGGGTGGCTCAGTGTGTTAAGTGTCTGCCTTGGGCTCAGGTCATGATCTCAGGATCCTGGGATAGAGCCCCATGGGGAGCTCCCTGCTCAGTGGGGAATCTGTCCCTCCCTCTGCCCCTCCCCCCACTTGTTCTCTCTCTTTCTTTCTCTCTCTCTCAAATAGATAAAGAAACTCTTTTAAAAAACAAGAAAAATGATGCTAGAATATTCCAAATACAGATATTCACTCTGATGTAAGTATTTATTGAATACTTACCTTGGGCACCTATTGTGAGACTGATGGACCGGAGTGCAGGGCTTACCAAGGAAGCCGTGGCTTTGGAGCTTGTGACAACAATGCCACCAGTGTGACACCAAAGCTATCACTCCTACTAATGTTAACTGCTGCTCATTCAGCACATCTTTAGGTTTCTACAGACATCATCGAATTTAATCTTCACAAGAACGTTGTGAGATGGCATTATTATTCAGATTTTAAAGATGGAGAGACCAAGAGCGGAGATGTCAAGATGCTTTCCGAGGTCAGATTGGAATCCAGGCCATCTGATATCAAAATTCATGCTTTAACCACTCATCCATTTGTCTTCCCCAAGCCTCCTGTTTTAATTCCTTTTTGCTGGTCTTTTCTAAGGCTCTCAGTGGCTTTCAACCAGACCTCAGGATTGGCATTTCCTTGACTTCTTATTCTTCTGCTCTGTCCCCTTCCACCCACCCACCCACCCCCACCATCCCATGCAGAGGATGAAGCGGATCCCAAGGAGTAGGTAGTGATCTTCCAACAGAGCTTCGGACAGTGACAGAAGCAGGTGAGAAAAGCATGTGTACACATCTAAGAGCATTGTTTTTCACTGATTTAGTTACAACGGTAAAACTAGTTGGTGACGTGGTTGAGTCTCTTCCTCAGGCCTTTTTAACTAAGACATTTTCTCCTTGGTGATCTGAGGCCTGAGACTGTGCACAGAGAATTCTCTAGAGAGACTCCTCTGCTCCTCCACACTCCCTTGGGGGTTTCATCTAGGCTGACTTCTGCAGAAACAAGACGGCCAGCTTGTTCAAGTTATCTTTTGCTTCGAGACAACCAGCTCTGAACTTAGATGATATTAACTGTTATCTCTCAGGGCTCTGCGGGTTGACTGAGCTGAGCTGAGCAGTTCCCAGACGGGGTCCTTCCTAAGCGGCACTTTCCTAGTGGCCAGGTTTGGACACCTCTGAATGCTTCATTCCTGGAGCCTCAGTTCAAATGGCTAGAAAATCTGGGGTTGTTTGTGCTTCTCTCCATGTAGCCTTTCCACCTAGCTGGCTTTCTGGTAGCATGATAGTCTCTGAGGAATGAGCAGCCACATACTGGGGCCAGCTCGCACCCACTTGTAAGAGCTCATCTTTGTCTTCCTTTCCAACCCCACATTCAGTGCTATCCCTTTGGTAGCCTGAAATTGGCCATGATGGGAGGGAGCACTTATACTATGAAAACTGCCAAATGCTACACATCAGGGATCCCCCACTCCCCTCCCCAAGAGCCAGGTTGCCAGCATGTGACTTTACACAACGTTGGCTTCCCCCAGCGTGAGTAAGCCAAGAACCCCCAGCGGGAAGCTGCAAAGCTTCTTAGAAGCTAACCATGGATATCCCCAATGTCACTTTCTTCTTGTTTTATTGGTCCAACAATTCCCCAAGGCTAGCAGTGATCCAACAGGAGAATCATCCTCTGTGTCCCGGGGAAGGGTTGTAAAGCAATCGTAGAGCGTAGGACCCGGCACAGAGTTGGTGCTCGATAAATGCTGGACGATAAAATGCATGAGTAAAGTCACTTCACACACTGCATGGCACTTAATCTGTATGTCCTTAAGTCACTCTAAAAAGACAAAGTCTTCCGGGAAGTTTTGCTTCAACATCAGAGAGGCCAATGATTCTGAAGTCCTCAACAAACCAAAATCGAAAATTGCTGGATACAGATTTACTCAAACTCTGTCTACAGGTATTCACAAACCTGTTTGCACAAGCCCTCCCTGCTTACATACTCAACCGGTACGAGACGCATGGCAACTGCAGAATGCTTGTTTTATAGATGTTTTCGTACTCCTGAGTTTCGCTCTGCCTCCCTGAGCAAACTGAAAATTATTTTAAGAGAGTTCTCATGTATTTCTTTGCCATTCCTTCTTTCTACTGTGCCCAAAGCAGATAATTATACACACACACACACAGAGATACTTGCAAGATACATGATAGTTAGAGCTTATAAGCCTTAAAAAGAACAGAAAGCAGGACAGGAACTAAAAATTCTTAATTGCTAGGTTTCAGAGCTTTTCCATTTAACTGTTACATTCACCTAGTAACGTTGGCATTATTACTTCCATTCCATTTCATGTTTGAGGAAAATGAGTCTCAAGAAGGCTTACCAATTTGGTCAAGGGCACTCTAGGAAGCAGAGCTGGGATTCAACTGTAGACATGCATGGTTCCCAGGCATGAGCTTGACGTATTCCTCAGGCCATCGCCCGCTGCAATATACATGCCCCCACCTTCCCCCATTCCATCTGCCTTCCTCCTTGAAGTATCTACAAAAGTCATAAAAATGCTGATGCTTCTACACCCCAGATAGAGCAATAAGTGTTTCAAGTTCTGCTCTTGTACAATATGTCCTTTAAAAGCTTGGAAACATAAGAAGTGAAAAATGTCTTCTACTGGGACAGGAGTGAGCCTAGCAGCAGGGAAGTCAGGCTAAGAAGCTACCACGATAACTCAGGGGAAAGGTGTTGGTGGGTCGGACCAAGGTAGTAGTAGTGAGAGGGACAGATGTGAACACTTTCGATGGATTGGACTCTGCAGGTGCCGATGGACCACTGCAGGATCATGCTGACTTCACTGGGAAGGGGAGAAGAGAGGGAAAGCCTCAAGAAAAGGCTTCCATATTCCCGGAAGGAGGTGGTCCTGGCTTAAATGAGGAAAACAGCCATGGAGGTGGGAGAATGGATGGCTTTGAGAGGCAACGTGGAGGCAGAATCTGCAGGATTGGAAAACTAGATGTGGGGATCCAAGGATGAAGGAAGGGTCCAAGATGAAGTTCAGAAATCTGTCATGGAAAACCAGGTGCTCTTTGCTGAGCTGGGGGACACAGGAAGGGGAGCAGATTTCAGGTAAGGATGAATTCTGGACTTGCCAAGTTTGAGGTGCACATGTAAGCCAGAGCTGACAGCCAGTAGGCATTTAAAACAAAACAAGCATCTCATGGAAATGAGATTCTTTGCTCCCTTCAAAGGTTATAGACGAATGCATAGACTGTGTGGCAGGGTTCCATGTCAAGGAATCAAGGGGCTCCATAATTCTCAAGGTTTTCACTCCACAGAGGTTCAATTCTCTCCAAAAGCCATCTATCGCCCTGCAGTTGCCTCCATCATAGCCAAGATGCCTTTATTGAGACTTCCAGAGCTAATAAGAGCTGTATGGTTCAATCAGTGAACGAGCCTGCTATAACTCATTGCAAGTGTTGCAGGAATTTTCCAGTAAGTCCCTCCTAGGACCATAGGTCTACCCACACAAGCACAACCCAACACTCATGCTCCCTTCCTGCAAATTCGTATGGCCAGGCACTGAGACGTGTTCCTACACCTCTGCCCACACAGCCGCTCAGCCATTGTTTACACAAGGCCCCTGCATGTTACAACAGGGAGCG
>LNAC01000484.1:989530-1073312 GCA_002007465.1 Ailurus styani
CCTTTGTCTGCTGCTGTACTTCATCCAGGAAATGAAGGCTCTCCAGAGAGCTGCTGCTTTTCTGCACATCAGCTTTTAACACGGGACCCTAGGAGGGTCCTACCCCAAATGCAAAGCCCGTTGTCAGGATGGACGGCCCCAGCCCAGAGGAGACCACTCATCGCCGCTTCACCAGCATGCTGGTTATACAACAGGAACCTGAAACCAAGCCCGGATTCGATTTCCATGCCCTGCTGTGAGAACCAGCCACCGCAGTTCGGAGCTGAGTGGGGGTTCTGCTGGCCCAGCTCAGAGTCTGCCAGCCCACCAGGTGGACACCCGCTGGCGGGGACCCAGCCATCCTCCTCAGCCAGCGTGTCCCTTGACCTGCCTCCCACTCTACCCAGAGATGCCCTGCAAAATCCCCCTCAAAGCAAGCTTCCCCAGATGGAAACCCACAAAATCAGAGCTTCCTTACCTGGGAGAAGGTCCTGGTGACCAAGAGGAGAAAAAAAACACCACGTTCTAACAGAAGGGACAGGGACTTACGGGGCCAATCTGTTGGTTTTAAAAGAAGAAAGGTGACTTCATCCCCTGGTGCTGTGGAGTTTAAAAGAGCAACGAGTGCTCCCTAGCTGAGCCAACTCTGTCTCATCGGTGATGACTCCATCCAAATTATGCAGCCACTGCCCAGACATGCTCAGCCTTCGGAAGGTAAATTGCTGGAATCCGACCAGCCCTGTTGTTTTCAAAGAGCTTCCGAAAGCCCTGAACACCAATCACCTTAACTGGCACCAGAGATAAACAAGCACTTATTTTCCCTGAGTCGTATCATTACCTCCTGAGAATCCAACTGTCTGAAAAATAGCGTTCTAGGGAAGGGAAACAGATATTTAAATTTCTGAGAGGTCAAAACTCTTGGGGAAGGAGAAGAGACAAAGGACAGAGAAGAAACAAAGAGATTTCAGTCAGGAGGAGGGGCGGTGAGCCACTAGGATGATCACCTTGCCACAAGGGTTTCAGAGCTGGTGGATTTGTAAACACGTAAAGGTGACAAAGAGGTGACAGTCTGGACGTCGTCGCAGAGGGGAAAGTATGCAGTGAAGCCAAGGGATGAGTCACTGTATGGAAAGAAAGCATGGTTGCCTTTCTAATGAAGGCTACTGATTTTTATTTACTTTTTATTGAGTATGGTACCACTCAACCAATTCAGGGTCAACTATGACATAAATAGTCAGCTCAAACATGCCCACATTCCACCAAGAATGTTGGGGAAAACAGACATTTAAGGAAAGAATTTTCTCTTTTGTATGCTAAAGGTGAGATTGGAGCAATTGGATTTGTAACTTGGGATTCAAGGTCGTGTCAAGCAACTGAGTAGGCTAGTCACCTCTCCTTGATGTTGTGTCCCCAAGCTCAAATTTGGGCAGGACTTCTGGCCTAAGGAAGGAATGGTAATGGGTGTGACCTGCTTTGGCAGTGGGGCAGAGGGTCGAGCTTTCCAGCCTACTACACTTACTCTCTCACGCCTCTACTTCAGAAGAGCATAAGGTGACTTGGGATCACTAGGCATGTGTCCAATATCTTACTGAGCTATTTTGAGGCTTTGGGGATCATCTTGTGTTAAGTTTAACTCCCAAGAGGGTAAAACAAGAAAAAAATCTCTTCTGTTGAGGTAGAGGTATTCAGGCCCAAGATTAGCAAAGAGCTTTTGAACTGAGAGATTGAAGAAATATCAACAAGGCTCGTAAAAGGAATTTGCAAGTCTTCTAGTCGGAGTGTCAAAAATAATGACAGAAGTAGAGGAGCAGACTTTATCAATGGTAAGATCAAAAAGGGGCAGGAGCCATTTATATTCAGTTCCTCATAGTGCCTTCAAAGCCTGACACAGAGAATAGCACACAGTAGGTGCTCAGTAGTTAGAGAGTAAACAGCATCCGACAACCCCTCTCTGTTCCAGATTTCTAGAACAGATCCTTTGAGAACTCTTCAAAACCACGGACTGCAGAGAGCATTACCCAGTGGGTCTTAGGAAATGCCTCAGCCCCTAGGTTCATTGCCAAAGTTAGAACAGAGCAAAGAAAGCCAATTTCTGGACCCAGTAGCCTCCTTAGCTTGTTCCCCTAGACATCAGCTAGATTCTAATGTCTTTTTCCAGGGCCAGAACTCCATCTTATGGGCGATTTGCCAGTTAGCCTCAATTGTCTTTTGTTCTCAACATTCTATCATAAAATTTCCAAACATAGTTTCTTCAGTTGACATTTTACTATATTTGCTTTATCATATATTGATTCTCTATCCATCCAGCAACTCATAATTTTATGGCGTTCCAAAGTAAGTTGTAGATAATGATACATGCCCCCAAATACTTCAGTATTATTCACAAAAATTCACTATTTCAATTCCAATATTAGTTTACAATTTCTTTTCAGATAAAATTCATATATGATGAAATGAAAAAAATCACCAGCATATCATTTGGTGAGTTCCTATAAATACATACACCTATGCAATTCAAACCCCTACCAAGGTACTGAACATAAGTATCACCCTAGCAATTTCCCCCACATCCTTTCCCAGCAAACTCCTGGTTCAGCATTGCTAGAGGGAATGAATCTTATTTTTTTCACCATACATCAATTTTGCTTATTCTAGTACTTCTTATAAATAGAATCATAAAATTGGTATTCCTTTGTGGAAATTTTTGTTCGGTCAGGAGGTTTTTATGATTCATGGCTCCATTTTGTCACTTGTATCAGTAGTTCGTTTCTTTCTTTTTTTTTTTTTGATGAATAGTTTTTTCCTGTATGAATATGCCATGTTTTGTTTATTCAGTTTTTTGTTGATGGACACCTGATCTTTCAGTTCAGGGCTATGATGAATCAAGCTAATAGGAACCTTTTCAGACACATCCTTTAGTGTGTTTTTGTAACCCTTGGGTCAATACTGAAGAGTGGAATGGGTGGGTCTTAGTGAAGATATGTATTTAATTTCTAAGAAACTATATAATTTATAAGAATTTACATCTTTTCCAATGTTCTCATACCATTTTCCTCCCCTACCAACAGTGTATAAGAGTTTTAATTGCTTCACCAAATGTTCTGACAACATTTGGTGTTGTCAGTGTAACATCAGCCATGTTGGTGAATGTCGCATGGTATCTCACTATGGTTCTAACTTGCATCTCCTTGGTAACTAAAGCTGTTGAATGCTTTTTTTAAAATGTGTTTATGGACCATTCATTTACCATCTTTTGTGAAGTCTCTCTTCAAATCTTTTAGCCAGTTTTAAGTTGAGTTGTTGGTCACTTTAGTATGGAGGTTTAGGAGTTCTTCATATATCCAGGATACCAAATTTTTGTCAGAGACATTTCTCGAATATTTTCTCATGGCCTCTGGCCTGCATCGGCAAGACATTTTCTTAAGGATGTTTCTTCTGATGAACAGGGATTCCATTTGGACTATGTTTATTTATTTTTTCTTTTTTGGTTTTTGTCTTCCCCCAAGGCATAAAGATATTCTCCTATGTTTTAGCCTTTATATTTAGGCCCATGGCCCATAATAAATGGATTTTTGTGGGTGGTATGATTTAGGACCAGGTTTATTTGTTTCAATGTGAATATGGAGTTATTTCAACACCGCTTGTTGAAAGCCTTTCTTTCCCAGTCGGGTTGCTTTGAAAACTTGGTCAAAAATAAAATAAATATATAAGTGTGGGTCCATTTCTGTCTGGGATTTTTATTCTGTCCTACCAATCTGTTGATCCTTGTGTCAACACCACACTGTTTTGATGACCGTAGCTTTAGGGTAAGTCTTGAAGTCAAGTGGTGAAGTAATTTTGACTTCTTTTTTCTAGACTGCTTTGTTTAGTCTAAGTTCTCTGCATTTCTCCAGAAATTTTAGTATCAGTTTGTCAATTTTTTTAAATCTTTTTTTTAAAGATTTTATTTATTTATTTGACAGAGAGAGAGACAGCAAGAGAGGGAACACACACAGGGGAAGTGGGAGAGGGAGAAGCAGGCTTCCCACGGAGCAGGGAGCCTGATGGGGGGCTCAATCCCAGGACCCTGGGATCATGACCTGAGCTGAAGGCAGACATTTAATGACTTAGCCACCCAAGCACCTCTCAGTTTGTCAATTTTGATTAAAAAGCATCATAGGATTAGGATTAGGATTAGGATTGTGCTTAATCCATTGATCAGTTTGCTGATTACCATTTTAACAATGGTGAGTCTTCCAATACATTAACTTGGCATCTCTCCCCATTTATCCACAACTTCGATTTTCTCACAGCATTGTTTTGTTGATTTTCTCTTTGTCATTGATTTTCACAGTTTGACTATGATTCGCTTAATTGTTATTTTTGTTTTGTTGTGCTTTTTTTAAAATATAAATCTTTCCTTGTGTTTATGAGGGTTTTACAGTCTATAAATATATGTCTTTTACCAAATTTACGAATTTTCACCTATTATTTATTAAAATACTTTTTTGGGTCATTCTCTCTCTTTCTCCCCCTCCTTCTAGGACCCCACTTATATGTATATTAGACCTTTTGATACTGTTGCAAAGATCTATGAGCCTCTGCACATGTATTATTAAATCTCTTTTTCTCAGTTTGGATCATTTTTGTTGATCTGCCTTCTAGTTCATTGACTTTTTCTTCTTTTAGCTTTCTGTGTTTTTAAAAACACCCATTACATTTTTATTTAAAGATATTTATTTTCTAGTTCTTATATTTCCATATGGTTCTTTTTTATAGTTTCTTTTTTTATTATGTTCAATCTGTCAACATATAATAATACATCATTAGTTTTTGAGGCAATGTTCAACGATTTATCGGCTGCATATAATACCCTGCACTCATCACCACACAGGCCCTTTTTTATAGTTTCTATTTATCTGCTAAGATTTCTATACTTTTATTTATTATGAACATATTTTCCTTTATATACGTGAGTGTAGTTGTAGTAACTTTCTTGAAGTTCTTGTCTACTAACTCCATCAATCCAGGTCATCTCAAAGTTGGTCTCTGCCACTTACCTTTTCTCTTTAAAATGAGTCATGTTTTCCTGTTTTGTTGCATGTTGAATAATTTTGGAGTGTATCCTGTTTTGGAGTGTGAATGATATGTTGCAGAAATTCTGGATTCTATTCTGCTTTTCTGGGGAGTATTGACTTTTTTTAAATTATTATTTATTCAGGCCTTTAACGTGGTTGAACTCAAATTGCAAGACCTTATCCCCCCATGTAACATCCAGAAGTTCAGGTCAGCTCTTTTAGCCAGAGCTGAGATTTTTAAAATCTTCCTCTTGCCTATGTGGTTCAAGGATCAGCCAGAGATCTAAGTAGAATTTACCTATTGAGCTAGAGGGCTTCCCTTCTGCTCAGCATATTCATAGATAGGGCTCTGTTCTTATGCTAAAAGCTATAAGTCAGGAAACTCATCCCCTATCTGTCTCTTCTTCCACTGGTTTAGTCTCCTCTGGTTTCTGTAGAGTTTTGTTCTCTCTTCAGTACCTTCAACTGATTGTTCTTATATTTTGTCCAGAATTTATAGTTATTCTCTATAAGAAGTATGGTCCAATAGGAGCTACTTGGCCATACTAGGAGGCTTCAATTACCTTTTGAGTCATTTAGTTTACCCTCAACATGATAATTCATAGCTCTTTCTTGGGATACTAAGTATGTTTCATTTGAAGCCCCACCTCACATTGGTAATATTGAAAAGGATACCGAGTCTCAGCAGAAAAGCAAGATGTAATCAACAAACAATGTCTGCCTTGGATATAGGAGGGGAAGTTTAACCCCAATCTTTGTAATTTCTGATATAGTTATTTACAAAGCAATGCATGATACTTAGAAGTCTGTGCCTACTAGAACATCTCCCTGAAGTCAGAGTACTCTATTTGTTTGTCTGATGGTCAACCTTCTTCGTTAGATGTAAACTTCATGAGAACAGGAATTGTGTTTGTGAAAGTCTCTCTTCTACGCCCAGTGTCTATCACGTGAGATGGTGGGCTTCCCACTACTCTGGAGGCTGCCTAGAGGAAAGTGCCAGAACTTATGCTAAATGGGCTAAGGTTTGACTCCCTGCTTTGCCATTTACTAGCTATGTGATGCTGACTAAGTTATTGAACATATCTGACATTGTGTTCAGGTAAACAGTAAAAGAGGTGAAACGACAGAGACTACCGGTGAGACCCCAGGAGGCACCACATGCAAAGTATGTGTACCTAATAAACATCTGCTCCCTTCCCTCCCTGCAACTCCCACCATCACCCTACCTTAGCATTGCAATAGGAGCCACAGGCAAGCTCTGGCTTGGTGTGGTGCTGTTTCTCCTTGATCTGACCGTGACCATGACATCAGTCTGGATTTGCAGCCCTGGTCCCTGAATCTGGCCCTCTGATCCCAGCTTCTGAACTTGATCCGGCTCTTTTTTCCTGCCTTGCAGGTTCCGGGCCCAGTTTCCATCACCTGTTTCTGTTGCTCAGCAATAAACCCTAAAGGGATGGTTTCTAAAAGTAACTGGCCCCATGTTGCTCCTGCTAAGCTTTAGCACCAGGAGGGGGTGGGGCTAATTTTAGACTTGTCCTGGATTAACATCTGAGAAAGGCAAGGCCAGGCAAGTCCAATCTGCCCCTTAGTATCTGGGTTGGAGTTTACAGAGAAAGGTTGGGGAGATTTTGCCACAGGCTTTGTGTACCTGTATCATGCCAGGCACCTTATTTGGAAATATCTTAAACCATTTACCTCAAAATCTATTTGGATTTGTGCCACAGGTGCTGTGCTGACGGGAGCAACCACAATGTAAACCAGGGTTTTTGATATGCTAATATCTGTATGGAGCTAGGATGAACTATTAGCTAGGTTTACCTCAGGGACAGGATTCAACAGGTATGAGCTGGGCCCCAGGCCTGAGACCCTGCAGGAAAGAGGCTCATGAAAAAAATAGAAAGGGTTATTGCTGTATTTGTGTTTTAGAGAAACTGAGAGAGAAATGAGAGGGAGTGGGTCAGTGATAGCCTGGCTGAGAGAAGCAGGAATGGCATGGAAGCTTCCAGAACAGGCTTGGCCCAGAGTAGACGGTAATGTCCACTTGTGGCCTGAGTGTGGAATGAGAGGCTTCTAAGTCGGGAAGAGATGCTTTGAGGAGGCCTTGTGAGTATCTTGTGCTTTGGAAGGAAGGGCAACTAACTTTGGGTGTACAAGGGCTGTCCAGGGAACCCACAGCATCTGGAGGGATTGGTATCCTCTGGGTGAAGGAAAAGCGAGAGGGAAATGAGCTCTTCTGTGATCAGGAGTATTGGCTAACAACAAAGAAGGGTTGACACAACACCCCCCTCCCCATTAAGAGATAACTACCATTCCACCACTTAATGCAATAATCTTGTGCAAGTTACTTAATTACTAGGAGCCAGTTTCCCCAGCTGTTTATTCAACATTCACCAACAATTTATTGTGCACCTACTACGTGTGCCAACCACTTGGATACTGTAGTGAACAGACAAGCTTCTTGCTTTTAACAATTTGGTGGGGAGGCAGACTAGAGAAAAGGATGGTCATAAAGACAGGTGGTACTACAGGCTATAAAGGACACCCACAGGACGACTTCGTGGAGAATATTCTGGATAGGGAAAGCTTCTGTGAGGAGGTGTCATTGGAACTAAGCCCTCGACGGTGAGAGGAAGCCAGTTCTGAAGAACATTCTAGGCAGAGGGAAGAGCAAAGGCAAAGAGCCCCAAACTGCAAAGAGCTCGACCAGTCTGAAGAACAGAAAGGAGGCCAGTGTGGATGGAGGACAGTGAACTGAGGAGAAGGGACCAAGGGAAGGTGAGAGAGAGGGACGGGAACATGCAAGGCCTTTGAGGAGAGTGATTTCCATCTCTCGGCGTTGAGCACAGGCAGGGCAGGAGGAGGACGTAACTGTGGGTCAGACTCTGAGGGCAGAGGAGGTGAAGCATCTGTGATAGGGGAACTCTTGGGACCTGGATCCTTAGAAATGCATCCTGAAGCCAGCTGGGGCCAGAGAGGTTGGAGCCCTTGCAGGAGAAAAAGACACTTTAAATCAGGTCTAGGACAGAACCTTTTTGATTGATGTAATTCCAAATCTACTTCTGGGAGGAAGTGAGCATTCCTGATAAAATGATTAACCAATCCATTTTTTTACCAACTTGAAAGAGATTAAGCTTTGTTCTGGGAATCTAATCACCCAAACCTGTATCTGCTGACTGTCAATCAATTGTCTTAGTGTTTAGTCAATTGTTAAAACAAACGATCTCTTTTTTTTTTTTGTATCTTAGACTAATAATGAACTTACTGATCTCTTTTCCTATAAGATGTCCCTATAGAAGTGGATCTTTGACTTAGCCTATTGGAGACCTTTTCACTTGCAGCAAGATTGTAATAAAACATTGAAATGTGCAGGGCATCTACGTGGCTCAATCGGTTAAGTGTCTGACTCTTGATTTCATCTCAGGTCATGATCTCAGGGTCCTGGGATCGAGCCCCACGTGGGGCTCTGTGCTCAGCTGGGAGTCAGCTGGAGATTCTTTCTCTCTCCCTCTGCCCCTCCCCTGCTCACGGTCTCTCTCTCTTTAAAACAAAAACAAAAACAAAAACTGAAACAAACAAAACATTGACATGCCCCTTCAACTGAATTTCCCTGCCTATAACCCCACGAAACTTCCTCATTTTTTGTGAGTGGCTGTGCACTTGTTGTCTCCAGCAGCACATGGCCTAGCCATGGGACTTGCGCCCAAATCCAGTTCCTACAGCCCTTGCAGCTTGATGAGGAGTAAGAGGAAGGCTGCATGGGTTGACTCGTGTCTCTGGTCCACCAAAAGCTACGCTGAAGTCTGAGCACCTAGTGCCTCATAATGTGATGTCATTGGAGATAGGTTCTTTCCAGGTGTAATAAGTTAAAATGAGGTCAGTAGAGTGGGCCCTAACCCAGCATGACTAGTGTCCTTATAAAAAGGGGAAATTCAAAGGCAAACCTATACCCAGGGCGGATGTCACATGAAGATGAAGGGAGAGAGGAGGGTGATGTTTCTACAAGCCAAGGAATGCCAAAGATTCCCAGCACATCAGCAGAAGCTCGAGAAGCATACTACAGTCTTCCCCACCATCTTCAGAAGGAACCAATGCCGCCAACGCCTTGGTCTTGGACTTCTAGCCTCTGGAACAGAGAGAGAGCACATTTCCATGGTTTAAGCCCCCCAGTTTGTGGTCCTTTGTTATGGCAGCCCTAGCAAAGTAATACAAGGGTCTTAAAGGGAACATTACCAAGCCTCCTTCAGCATCCCCAGCATGGGGCAGCCCAGAATCTCCACCTACCAGGTCCCTGCCTCCTCTCACATTGCTGGCTCTTTCCCCCTGCTTCCCCTATCCCCCCTCCCTGTCTCCCTCCTTCTCCCCCGACCCCTCTCCAAGAAAAGCAAATGTATCTTCTTATAGGACACATAAGAGTCTCACTCCCATCTGAAAGAGCTTATCAAATTTTTTAAGTAAATCTTTACAGAATCATAACATAGATCCTCAAATCTTCAGGCAAAACTCGAAGAAGCCCAGCTTCCTGCTGAGGCTTCCTTCCCCCTCCCTCCCTGTCACAGTGGGTCCTAGACACTCAGCATGTTGCCCGTGCTCGTCAGCACTGCCACTTCCCAACCTTGAGGTTCTCCTTTCATCCAGAGAGGCCCTTTTAATTTTAATCACCCAAAGAAAACAGGCTGAAGGTATATGTATTGAAAAAGAGAGAAATGTGGGGAATTAACAAAGATGAAGGGATCTTTCGGTTGCTTTTTTCCAGCTCCTGACTCACTTGACATGAGAAGAGAAAGTGCCTCTGGATTTTTGTCTTCTCCTCTTATTCCTGAGGGTGGCTCACACCTCCCAGACTTCTAAAAAGGCATTTGACCCTTCTCGCATTAAGGTTCTTTTCCCCAGCACAGGACCCGTGAAGCAATTAGAGCAGGAAAATGGGTGCCCCATGGGTTGAGTTAAATGTGACAGAGAGATAGACCTTGAGAGTTAGCATGCAATGTGAAAATTGCATAGAATTTAAGATAGCATAGAAAATCTCTTAGAAAGGTATCATCTTGAAGACTGAGATAATATTTTCCAATAAACCAAATGTTGTAGTTGCAACCTGGACCCCCGTTTCTTCGGGTAAGGCGGCCGGCTTCTAGGGGCCGTTTTGCACACACACTGTCGTTATTCTAGAATTGCATTCAGTGGCAAATAGGTCTCCCTGAAGCTGACCAAGGGAACATAAGGTTCATGTCCCCCATCTCACATTCCTTCTGGACCACAGCTTTATTAAGCAGAATGACTTCTTAAGCAGAATTGCCCACAGTATTTAAATGGTTGCTTTCTTTCTCTAACCTGAAGTGATTAGTGGTTAGATTTGCTTCATAATGGACCTTTACTATATGATAATTCAGGTAAATTTTTATCTTGTGAAATCTATCCAGAATTTCTCTTTTGGTGAAAACCACCTTGAAGTGGAATTAAAACACACACACACACACACACACACACACACACACACACACACACACAGAATAACTTTAAGCAGGCCAAACCTCCCAGTGACAGACAAACAAATGACAGAAAAGCTGGACTTCAAAACTGGTGGAAGGCATTCGAGTGTTTTCTGAGGAGCTGGACTTGAGGGACCAAGATCTCTGAGGGAAGAGGAAACTCCTTGAGGGGAGATTGACCATCTAGGCTGCTTTTCTCCTCAAGGAATTTGCCAGCTCATAACCATTTTAGTGAGTCCAATCCCTGACTAGACTGCTCTGGAGAAGTCATTTGGGCTGTAAGCTCACTGATGCCCACTGACCTCTGGTTAAAAAAATAGGGAGAAGCTCTAAGTCACCTCAAGAAGGCAGCCCTTGGCAGGAATTCTAAAGGAACTGCTGTGCTCTTCTTCAAGCTTGGTGGTCCCATGAGACATGGTTAGCAGCACCCTTCCCCGCATCAGGCACCACCTGAGTGCGGTTAATTTGATGCATCCCTGTCCTCAATGGGCTCACCATCTATAGTGGGAGACCAACAAGCAAAGAGTTGATGGCTGCCCAGTGTAACAAGGGGTATGAAAGATTTAAAAGGATGTCCTGGTAGCTGAGGAGAGGGGCTCCTAATCTATCCTTGAAGTGGTGGGGGGGGGTAGGTGAAGCCAGAGGGGGCTTCCTGGAGGAAGTGGCACGTCAGCTGAGTCCAAAGGACCCAGATTTTTCCCGGGTGAAGAAGATGAAAGGTAGTAAAAGCCGAGGGAACAACAGGTGTAAAGAGAGAGAGAGAGAGAGAGAGAGCATGGCTTGTCTAGCAGAGAGAAAATAATTCTGTTTGATGACCGTGTATTGCTTCGGGAGAATCAAGAAGGAAAGCTCGAGAGACAGGCAGGAACAAGACCCTAAAGAGCCTCTTATCCCAGAAGTTAAGGAGGTCCTCAAGCCACGCCCAGTAATTTCAACAAGTCTATTTGAGGTAGACCATCTACCTAGGGCAGTGCTGCTCAGGACCACATCATTTTGTTCCCCCTGGGAACTCTGTTTATCCTCCTACTTTGAGCTCTCATTGTCAAAGGCACATGCCTTCGATGAATAAGTTAATCATCAAAGAGGCTACTCTTGCAACATAGATGGCATATGTAATGGCTTGAATCGGTCTGAAGTCTTGCGAAGGGAACAGATAGGAACTATTTTTTTTTTAAGATTTTATTTATTTATTTGACAGAGAGAGAGATCACAAGTAGGCAGAGAGGCAGGCAGAGAGAGAGGAGGAAGCAGGCTCTCTGCCGAGCAGAGAGCCCAATGTGGGCCTCGATCCCAGGACCCTGAGATCATGACCTGAGCCAAAGGCAGAGGCTTTAACCCACTGAGCCACCCAGGCACCCAGGGAACAGATAGGAAAGATATTTGGGAGCCAGACCCAACCAAGTGGCCTCGGTAGATGAAGAACAGGGGGAGGAGTCAAGGACGACGCCTAGGATTCTAGCTTGGGCGATTGGATGAGTTTTCTTATGAGAAATAATTGTAGTCTTGTACCTGATTTCATCTCCTTTCTAAAGTGAAACCATGAAGGAACCTAGAACCACAAGAATTTGTGGAATACCAGCAACTTCTCAGGCACCTCCATCCTCTCATTCATTCTTCACGACAACCCAAGGAGGTTAATATTATTACTTTTACCATTTGGCAGATAGGAAAATGGATCGAGATTCCCCCAGACTATGAATAGATGACTTAGAATTTGAGTCCAAGTGTATGTTACCCTAGAACCTGAACTGTTAATACTAAGATTTTCTAGGCGATCAGACTTGTATTTGAACATAGGACTGCTTTGAGTTGGTTCCAATTTGGTGTGGTTCATAAAGCTGGCCCCATATTCTATGGAATGAGCTGGTATTTCTAGGTACTCGTATGCTGGGGGCCTTAGATCCTGCATGGATGGAGCCTGTTCCCATGGTTAAGGTGGGCCCAGCCCTGGAAATAGAAATCCAGGGGTCTGGGACAGGTTCCTCGCCTCCTCCCCTTCGTGGGTCCCATCCTGGGAGGCTCGGGAACACGGGCTCTTCCAGCCATTTAGTGCTTCTGCTGAGCTGCCAAACTTATGCTGAGAACCAATTAGTGTCAGCTGGGAGTGCAGGTGCTGTGCCTGGGAACGTGGACTGCACTCAGCAGCAGGGGGATGGGCAGGGAGCTAGTCGCCGCAGAGTTCTATGACATCTCTTTTTCTCCAGAAAGAGCAGCTGGAAATTCTCTATTGCATACCTCTCTGAGAGTCTAGCGGCCCCCCTTTCTCTCTCCCCCTAAATATGGCAGCCGAGGACATTGTAATCAGGGTCTCCTGACGATCCTATGGCTTATTTCCTGCAAATTGTCCCCAGACTCTACCTGGCTTTATTTCCTGGGTCTCCTGGCCCAAACCAGGGAGTGAGCATAATAATACTAATAATCTGCAGCAGTGTAATCACAGCTCAGAATTTGCAAAAACACTTTCACTTCGGTGATCTCATTTCATCATCGCCACGGGCTTATGAGATGGGCAGGGTGGGTTTATCCTTCCCATTGGTTTACAGCTGGGGAGACTGAGGCCAGAAGAGTGCAGTGAAGCTGGTGCATGGCTGGTCCAGAGCTAATGCTGCTTTCCCTGGATCCCTTTAGAACCAAGTGTAAAGGGAGGCAGGGCACACGGGCTCATGCAGGCTAAGGGCTCCAAGCCAGCCAGCCAAGTTGTGGGGGAGGGGTACTTCTCAAAGGCTGTAGGAAGGTGAGCATGTGGGAGGGGGCAGGGGCCGAGGTGACGCTGGGGTGATTCCTTGGAAAAGGAAAACTTCTGGGCTGTTGCCTGCCCAGAAGTGCCTGGAGGAGCTCATTTTAGGAGCTGCCTGGAGCCGGCCTGAATGTGTCCATACAAGCCTACCCCAGGCTCTTAAGCAGCTTAGAGGGCCAAGAATCTACACCCACAGCTGTTGGGACAGGTCTAGACACCACCCCCCACCCAGTTAGCCTAAGAGAGGGGTGTCAGTCATCCTCCAATGCTATGCTGACAGGCCTGAAGAGAAAGGACGGGAAGTGAGCACCTGCCGCATTTCTCACCCCCAGGAGCTTTGCACCTTGAGTCTGAATGGCTTCTAACGCAAGACAGGCAAACTGAAGCACGTTCTCCTTTAGAGCTGAGGACTGCTCCCCTTTCCATGCACATTCCTTGTCTATTTGGACAAAGCTTATGTGTCTATTTGAAAGACGCACATTTCTGTCTCCAGAGACAGCAGAATGCCAGCTCCCTGCGCCAGGCCCCTGAAGCTCTTTGTAAGGTCTGCGTCTCCATTGATGACAGCTCTCCTCACCTTGGATTAAGTCCCCTGCCTCCAAGCCCGTCTCTGTATTCCCAGCTTTCCAGTAGGTGGAAGGAAGGGAAGGAGTGAGGAGCGAGGGCCCCTGGTCAGTTACATGGTCAGTTACATAACCTTCTTCTAGCAGGGGCAGCAATACTGTTTCAAGAAACCAGCCCTTGGATCCTACTTCTGCCACTCAGTTCCCTGATCATGACCAAGTATTTCCACATTTCTGAGCTGGCTTTGCCTCGCCACAGAATGGGGATATTAACACGTGCCCTGCCTAACTCAGAAAGACATTTCGAGCAAGGATCACAACATAAGATAAATCAAGGCAGAGGGCCTTGGTGTAAGCCTAGGACAGCCTTGCTGCCGGCACTGCTCTGTCGGGAGTTCTGATGGGGAAGGCTCGGTTATAAACCCCAGTCGGGTCGGGGATTGAGAAAAGCAGAAAAGAAGCGTTTGCTCAGTGGTCATCAACTAGGAAGGCAGGCAGGCCTGGGGCACGAGGACAGAGGAAAGCTTTGCTCAGAAATGCCATCTCCCACAAGTTCAGCTTGCCTCTGGGCCTCCAGCGTTTCCACAAGCGCTGTTCCATCTATGAGCTCACGGAGCCTCACACAACCCTGGAAGGGGGAAACCATTAACTGATGCACTGCAAGGAGTTATGAGATGGGATTAAGAGATGTTAAGAGAAGACCAAACACCATGCCTCCTGAGGCCGGTGCTTGCACCCTTTCTCCATGGTGGCCGCCCTGATGGGGAGGGAAATTTTGACTTGGGGATAGAGAAAGGAAGGCTGAAGTTATTTTGGAGAATGGGCCACTTCAAGGAGATGAGGCCTGAGGTAAGGGAGAGTGCATCGGGACATATGTAAGAACCACACAGAAGAGAGTGAGGGCCCTGGCTGGCAGAGCAGAAAGTAGAAGAAGTAGGTCATTGATTGATTCATTCATTCTGATGGCCCTTCCAGACCAGTGAGTGGCAGCTGAAACAATCAGACCCAACCTGGCAACTCGGGGGCCAGAGTAGCTCCCAGAGTGGGGTGGGGCTGAAGGTGGGGAAGGGGATGCTCTTGGACCCCCCACAGGGGTTATCACAGGTATTGGGGCAAGACTGAAATAATAACCAAGCTGTTTGCAGCCAGATCGTGAATTCGAAGGGACTGGTCAGCGAAAGATCTAGTTCCAAGGAGTCAGGACTGCCACTCGGGACTCCATAGCAAAGTGACAGGGTTTTCGAGGCTGTGGTTGGGCACGAAGAAGGTCGCCTAAGAGCAGGAGTGAGTGGTGGGAAGGGGCTGGAGAGGTGAGGAGTCAGATGAGAAAGATGCAGATTTCTTCCTGGGACACGGGAAACCACAGGAAGCTTTCAGTAATGGAAGACCAAGTGTGTGTTCTAGAAAGAGCAGTCTGGCTGTTGTATAGGGGATAAAAGGGAGGGGTCATTACAGGGAGGACAAGGAGTTCGAAGGCTACTGAGGGCCTGAACTGATCCAGGGACAATGGCAATCAGGAGAAGTGCAAGGTATTAAGGATGTGGAGTCCATTGGATTTAGTACTAATTTGCCTGTGGGATGACTTGTGAAGGGAAAAGAGATGACAAGAGCTCCTTCAGCTTCCACTGACCTGGAGGTTAGAGAACTCAGTTCAGGCTGCACGTTGCCGTTACTCTCAAACTTTCAGAGCATGGGGTCACTGTCCCCTGTAGGTCTCTGCTTCTACTTCTGGGAACAGGAAAGCTGATCTAGAATAGTGGTTTTCTAATTATAGCTCTCAGAGCCCTCCTGCTGGGTATGGCTGGGCCTCGGGGACAGAGCCCTGGGCTGGAGTCAGAAGGTCTGGCTGTGTCCTCGCTCTGCTTGTGACAGTAGGCAGGACACAGCTATTTCTGAACCAGTGTCTTCATTTGTATAATGGAAATAATTTATTCATTTGATCAAGAAACAAACATTCTAGGCAAAAGATAAAAAGAAGACTTGCTCACAGCCCAGGAGGAGAAGCAGACATCTAAACAAACAATTACAAAAGGAGCTTGCTAAGTGCCATAGTGATCAAAACCGTATGCAGAGGGAGGTGGCCCAAAGGAGGCAGGGACCAACAGGTGTTGCTTCTACTAGACATAGGACAAAGGGTACCCAGTGGATCAAGGGAAAGTATGATCTGGATTGAGAAAACTAGGTTGTTCCCCTTCCCCCCTTCTTGTTTTGCCCTTCCCTGACCCTTACCTCTTCCTTCTCTCCCTTCTCAGTAGCAATCCTCTTCCTTGCCTGCAGGTAAGGAGCCCCCTGAAGGATTCTTCAGAAAGCAAGTCACTGATCAATACCAAGTTATTAACACTCAGCCAGCAGAGAGGTGGGCTAAGTCCAACATTGAGTGTGGCGGTGCCAATGACGGACTTCCAGGCATCAAAGACAGGCCTTATCCAAATTCTACAAGCTCATACCCTCATACGTAGACTGCACTGCAGGTTCTAGAAAGAAGACACCACAGTTAGTTCATAGTTATATCCCCAGTGCCTTGTGACATGCCTGGCTCATGATAGGTGGTGAAGAGTTTAGTTGTGTTTGAAATGAATCAAGTTCCACAGAATCTTTCCACTTCAAAAGTCATTGCCTCATGCAGTTCTCAGCCTCCAGGAGGGACTGGATCTTGACCATCACACCTGGAGCCTGTTGAGAATCTTGAACAGACGAGATAAAGAATTCTCCCAGCACTGCCTCCTTCAGTGAGGAAGTCTTTCTATAAACAAATTGTCCTCTGACCTAAACCGTGTGTTTAGAGACCATTGATTTACATTCTGGCACAAGCTCCTCCTTGGAATCAGTACCAAATCGTTTGTAGATGGGCAGCTGGTCTACCAACCACACCGCTGCTTTGCAGCTTCCCAAGGGTTTTCATGCAAACTCAAGGGTTTTTTGGCCCTCGGAAAAATCCTAAGAAATCAGCAGGGCAGGTATCATAATATTCATTTTACTGGATGGAAATGGAAACTCAGAGAGGTTAGGATTCATACCACACAGCAGGTAAGCAGTGAGGCCGAGATTCGAAGCCTGGAGTCCTCTCTCAGCCCTCTAGTTTGTGTAGGAAAGGACCACTACTCGTGAGGCAGCTCAGGGCCAGCAAGTCCCTAGGAACAGATGCCAGAGAGGCCGGTATAGGTGGGTCATGTGTGTGATCTCACATGGCGTTTCTTCTGTTCCTCTGTCTTGTATGACTGTCATATCATAAATAGAGGTGAGATGACTCTTCCTTTCCATCCAGCCACCCTGGAGCCACCCTCACCTGCCACCCCAAGGAAGCTTCCTCCAGCTCAGCCCTCTGGTTGACATTTCACCACCTGAAAGGGCTTGTCATTGGTCCCATAGGGTAAGATGATCTCATGAAAGATACAGCAGGCATCTACTCAAAAGAGGCTTAGCTTTCCTCAAATGCCACTCTGGGGCATGTTGTTCTTACCCAGGCCAGGTGGGCCATGGTGCCATGGTGAGCTGTCCTGTACTCCCTGGGGATAGCCTTTCTTTTTTTCTTTTTTCCTTTTCTCCCAGGTGAAGAAGCCAAGAGCAAGTGGAGACAGATACAGGAAAAGTCATGGCCAGGAAGAGGAGAGCCTCCAGGCCTCAGGAACCATAAATTGGCAGCTACAGACTGGCCATTCCCCCAAGCAACAAACTAGTGGGGAAAGATCCAGGGGCCCAGGTCTGTGTTCCAATAGCCTTCTGACTATGGGAACATTCTGTGAAATTGGAGCAAGCGTCAAAGGGTCAATGGCTCTAACACCTGGCCTTTTGGAACACAGCCATGGGTCCCGTCTGAGAGAGGTTCATGCTTGGAAGGGGGCTCAGACAAGGCCCCTCACATCTGCAGACCCTCAGCTGGGAAGCAGTCTGGGTCTCTAGCCTTCTAGTCGCTGAGCCTCAGATACCTGGGGAGGGGAGAGGTGGGGGGGGCAGGTAAAGGAGTTAACTATCGGAGAGATTCTCGCTATATGTATCTTTCCTTCACTTTGGCCTGAGTCCCACATTTTGCAATAGTACTGTAATGGAGAAGGGAATAGAGCACTGGATGGCACTCAGGAGACTTTTTTTTTCTTTTTCTCAAATTTTAATTTTAACTCTAGTTAGTTAACATACAGTGGAATATTGGTTTCAGGAGTAAAATTCAGCACCTACCTAAAACACCCAGTGCTCATCCTAACATGTGCTCTCCTTAATACCCATCACCATCTAGCCCATCCCCCACCCACCTCCCTCCATTAACCCTCAGTTTGTTCTCTATTGTTAAGAGTCTCTTAAGGTTTCTCTCTCTCTCTCTCTGCCTCCCATATATTCATGTTTTATTTCTTAAATTCTACATATGAGTGAAATCTTGTAGTTTTTGTCTTTCCCTGACTTACTTTGCTTAGCATAATATACTCTAGCTCTATCCACATTGTTGCAAATGGCAAGATTTCATTCTTTTTGATGGCTGAGTAATATTCCAGTGTGTGTGTGTGTGTGTGTGTGTGTGTGTGTGTACACATACACCTCACATCTTTATCCATTCATCAGTCAGTGAACATTTGGGCTCTTTTCATAGTTCGGCTATTGTTGATAATGCTGCTATGAACATTAGTTGCGTGCACTCTTTTGAACCTGTATTTTTGTGTCCTTTGCATAAATACCTACTAGTGTAATTGCTGGATCATAAAGTAGCTCTAGTTTTAACTTTTTGAGGAAACTCTATGCTTTTTTCCAGAGCGGCTGCACCAGTTTGCATGCCCACCAATAGTGTAAGATGATTCCCCATTCTCTACATCATCACCAACACCTCCTGTTGTAATTTTAGCCATTCTGACCAGTGTGAGGTGGTATCTCATTGTGCCTTTGATTTGTATTTCCCTGATGATCAGTGATGTTGAGCATTTTTTCATGTGTCTGTTAGCCATCTGGATGTCTTCTTTGGAAAAGTATGTATTCATGTCTTCTGCCCATTTCTTAACTGGATTATTTGTGTTTTGGTTGTTGAGTTTGGTAAGTTCTTTGTAAATTTTGGATTTGAAACTACCCCTTTACCAGATATGTCATCTGCAAATATCTTCTCCCTTTCCTTAAGCTGCCTTTTAGTTTCATTGATTGTTTCCTTCACTGTGCAGAAGCTTTTTTTCTTGATGAAGTCCCAATAGTTCATTTTTGCTTTTGTTTTTCTTGTCTCTGGTGATGTTCCTAGTAAGAAGTTGCTACGGCTTAGGTCAAAGAGGCTGCTGCCTGTGTTCTCCTCTAGGATTTTGATGGTTTCTTGTCCCAAGAGGCTATGCTGATCCAATACCAGCTCTTCTTTGACCCAGGGCAAATCCCTTAACCTCTCTGAGCCTCTGTTTTCTCCTATAGAAAATGGGGATGCTGTTAACTGTCATGGCTGTCTCAAGAATGGGAGACGGTGCCGAAGTCATTGGGGGAGGCATCACACTGCAGCTGGCCATTTCCCTGGCCACAGCACCATATTATTTATCTCTCTATTCTGTTTACTGAGATCCACTGGTCTCATATACTGTGATTTTTCTTTTCCTTCTTTCCATTGGAACAACTTTGTAAGATCCTCCCATACTGAGAAATTTCTGTCTCAGCTAACTGTGAGCATCTTGAAGTCAGGGTCTTCTTCACCTTATCTGTATTCACAGGACCTAGCACAGTGCTTACTTGACATAATAAGTGTCTGTTGAATAGATGACTGATATTTTCCCCCAACAGAACCCCCATGATTCCAAAATATTTCCTTTATGTTTAACGAGCAGGTATATTAAGCTTACAATGCACCAGGCATTATTCTGAACATTAAACACATACAAACACATTTAGTAGCCACTACTGTTACACTCTCATATTATAAAGTCCATGCCTGATAACTCCAATAACTGGGTGTCCTAATGGTTTATTTATCTTGTCAATTTTTCTCTTGGTTTTGATCCTTTTCGTCCTTTTTTCCTTGATCTGTCTTATGATTTCAGATTGAATTCTAGAAATTATTCATGGACAATGAATGGTAGACTATTTCAAAACAAAAAGGTTTTTCTAATATAGTAGTCAGCCCCTTCTTCACTGGGGATAGTTCCAAGACCCCTCATGGATGCCTGAAACCACAGATAGTGATGCACCCTATATATACTGTTTTTTCCTATACATACATACCTGTGATGAAATGTAACCTATAAATTAGACACAGTAAGAGATTAACAGTAACTAATAATAAAATAGAACAATCATAACAATACGCTGTAATAACAGTTATGTGAATGTGGCCCTTCCCAAAATATCTTATTGCTCTGTCCTCACCTTTCTCCTTGTGATGGTGTGAGATGAGAACATGCCTACGTGAGGAGATGAAGCAAGGTGAATAATGAAGGTGTCGTGACCTAGTGTTAGGCTACTACTGACCTTCCGACTGTAGTCAGAAGAAGGATCATTGGCTTCTGGACTGTGGTTGACCATGGGTAACTGATCCTAAGGAAAGTGACATAGTAGATAAGGGAGGAACAACAGTACAAGCTTGTCTGCCAGAGTTGGAAAATAAAGGGCTTATCCCTATTTTGTACATGAAGAAACTGAGACATAGGAATACCTTGTCAAATTACTATGCTTAAGTGAGACGTTTACTCATTTATTTTATTTAACTTTTTTTAGTTTAAATTCAATTAATTAACATAAAAAGTGTTATTTGTTCCATGGGTACAGGTCTATGATTTTATATTATTTTTATTATAGAGAAAGAACATGAGGGAGCAGAGGGGAGGCAGGGGGCTGGTGCTGAGAATCTTAAGCGGGCTCCATGCCCAGCACAGAGCCTGATGCAGGGCTCAATCTCAAAACCCTGAGATCATGACCTGAGCTGAAATTAAGAGTCAGACTTTTAACCAACTGAGCCACCCAGGTGTCTCACATTTACTCATTTATTAAAAAAAAATATTTACTAAGCACTCACCATGTATTAGACACCATCCTGGGCACTAGGGATACAAAATTAGTGAGCCAGTCCTGTCCTTCAAGATCTTAGTATCTAGTAGATATCGCTTATAATTCAGCATAGCTGGGGACACTACTGAGCAGGCACAGGTGCTCCAGGAGCTCAGGTAAGGTAATGGGATGCTGACCTGTACCTCTTCCCTGCAGAAATTTCTCTCCTGGTATGCACACAATGAATGTCGTCAGTTAACGGCAGTTAAGGGCTCACTTAACTTCTCTACCTCCAGTGCCCAACACAGTGCCTGGAACAAGGCAAGTGTTCTGTAAACACCTGCTGGATGGTGTTGAATTAATTTTTGAACAGGGAAGAAGAAAATTTGATGGGAGGAAAGCCACAAGATAATGGAGTCTCGTTCAGCCTGGTGGTCAGGGGTTCCTGGTCCCCCAGCTCTGCAAGCAGCTCTCCGCGTGAATGTGGCAGGTCACCTCCCCTGTCCGACCCTGTTTTCTCATCTGCAAGTTGGACACGCTGGGCCAGAAAACACCTTGGGTGTCTTCTTCCTTCCAGGGATATGTCCCTGTAGCCGAGTACGACCCGTGGAGGCAGAATGAGCATGGCTCACCCCAAAGCTCCCCGTGTCCCCTTTCGGGCCTGCAGCCCAGACAGAATAGTCTGCCAGACAAAACCAGGGTGGCTGTCCCTATACCTGTCACCCTGTTTTCTCCCGGGGGCAGATGGAGAGTCATAAAGCCTTCCCAAGCTCCCCTGGCCAACGCCAGGAGTCTTCCAGAGCCAGGAGCGTGAGCAAACGCTTTTTAGGTCCCCTTGCGCTGGGTGCGCTGCACCCAGCCTACTCTGCCTCCCACTTTTCCAAGCCCAGAATCTCCTTCCTGTTTGAGAAAACGGTTCTGTCTTTGTGGCAAGTGCAATGCTTGTCCCAGCTCAAGCAGGGAAGGCCGCCAGTTCCCTTGCCTCGTGCGGCTGAGCCGGCATTCTCTTTGCAGACACCCACCCTCCCCATCGCCCTGGGATCTGGACCCAGAGGCAGCCGGAGAAACAACCACAGCCCCTGAGAGACGGCCTGACTGCACACGGCTCGGCGGAAGCCCGTAGGCCTTAGCAGCAGAGCAACCAACGGTGGTGTAAATTTCCAGCCGACTCCCCTCCCTTCATGGATGAAAGGCTGGACCCCAGAGCCCGTGGCTCTCTGGAGGCCACATCGTTGATTTTCAGGGTAGGGCGTGGATTCTGATGTCTGGGCCCTCTAGACGGGCAGATCGCCTTGATTTCACTCTTGAACCACACAATCAACCTCTGGTCTTCTCTCACCATGCGTCCTGGGAGCCAGCAGCCCCCCGGCCCTCCCAGCCTGGCCCTCACCCCACACACTGAAGTCAGCAGGGACGGGCAGGGGTGGGGGGGCTGGAGAAGAGAAGCATTTGGGCCCAATTAAGTATTTCCAAACAGACAACTCCAGAAAGGGGAGGAGGGAGGGGAGGCAGCTGGGGCTGTTTGCATGGATTATGCAGTTACTGACCTAAATTTCAGGTTGGGGGAGAGAAAAAGAAAGGAAGGACTGCCTCAGGTAATGCTGACATGTTGGAGGAAGTGCTGAGGAGATGAAATGCCCGCCTGGGGTCTTTGAAAATGTTGTCTGTTTTAATTGGATGTTTCTCTTCAGAACCGGCTGGTGGCGGGCCCATCACAGGCTCCTTTTAATCAGTGCCTTTCACATTTCCCCACTGCGGCTTCACACAGCATAAAGAGCGATGGGGCCGGGGCCCAGGGGGGAGGACGGGATTCCAATCTGAAATATGATAATTTAGGGACAGGATTTTATTTAAAATGGAATTGCCAGGCTCCTTCTGCTTTGTGCCTCCTTGAGTACATTTTTTCTAAGGAGAGAGAAACCGTTCTTCTCTTGGAGCAAGAGCCTGGAGTGAGCTCCTGGCCCATTTTCTTCTCTTTTTCTAGAATATGCATGTGTGTGTAGGTGGGTGGGTGGTGTTCTTTTCCAAGGTTTCCTGCGGTGGAATTCACTGCCGCCCAGTCCGGTGGGCAGTGGAGAAAGGAGAAGGCTTGGCGCTTGTGGCTAAGGCTGGAGAGGATTTGACGCAGGAGGGGCCGGGCTTTGTCGTTGCAAGGGCGGGGCAGGAGCAGAGCGACCAAGGACTTACTAAGGCATCTAAGATAGCTAAGAAAATAGCCAATCCATCTTTGCTGTGGGACAAGTATGAAAAAGGAAGCTATGAGAACTCAGACCAGTCTGGCGGTCAGTCTGCACATCAGGGCAGGCTTCCTGGAAAAGGTGTCTGCTGTAAAAGAAGTAGTCAGGGGAAGAGCTAGAAGAATTAATTCCAAACCAGCAGAGCAGAGTAGCAGCTCCTAATGGCTGGGCTTTGGGGAGTCAGAAGTGCCAGAAATAAGACGCAACAGAGGGTAAATTAAAGAGGGTGGAGAGTGGGCAGGGGCTATGCCCTGCAGGATTGAAATGGACCAGACTGCTGGGAGTCACCTGTCCTCTTCCTGGGCATCTTCCTGACTATTCTTCCCAATGGCAAATCATCTCCCCATGGTTTTGAAGCTTTTCCCTACAAAGGGAGCTCAGATTCATCATCCAGAGTCCTGGCTGCATGCAAAGGTCAAGTCCTGGCGGTGGCCCTTGATAGATACAGGCTGGATCGTAGGTCTCTCTGAGCCTCGGTTTCCTCTTTAGTCAAATGGTGATGACAATGACCTCTCAGGGCAGCTGTGAGGACCCAGTGAGAAAATGCATATGCGAATTCTCAGAAATGCCCCAGAAGTGCCAAGGTTTGTCGGCTGGCAATGCTGCTGACACACTCCGCCCCGTGCCTCTCCTACAGGTTTCTGTCCTCCTGTCTGATCCCACCACCCGCACCTTCCCTCCTCCTGGTTTTTCTGGGCTGTGGGTGAGTCCCGAATCTCTCGTCCTGAGGTTCAATAGGACCACGGCCACTCCTCTGCTGCTGAGAAGAAAGCAGGTCAGCTTTGCTCACTTCCCTGAGATGCCCAGGGAGCAGCGTGGACATTTCTCAAGCAGACCTCGCCGTGGCCTTGTAGCATCTGCAGCAAGTGATCTGACCCGGGAGCAGTCCCTGCTGCGCTTTCTCGGTCCCGCCTCAGAGTGCACCTCCTACGACTGGCCCACCACCAAGTCCCACTCGGCTCTCTGAGAAAGTGCTTTCCCCTGAGATAAGTAAACATGGCCTTTGACTTGCTCCGCAGAGCCCATACAGTCCGGCCCTCTTCCTCTTGCTCTGTTTTACTGAGGACAGTTCAGAGAACATCTCAAAAGGCCTGTGTGAGTGTGGCGTTTTGGTGCCGTGGCTCAGTGTGCAGCATGGCTTGACCACCCACTCCTCCCCCTGCAGATGCTCCAGGCTCAGTCCAGGGGCACAGGCCTGGGTGCAGCGCAGACCCTAACCCCTGAGTACACATCACCACATGATGCCTGGAACATCTGTTCATGCAGACTGGAATGTGAATGACACCTCCTGGGTTGACAGTGCGTAACCTGGGCAGCTGTCCATGATGACCCTGCTTACACATTCTTAACAATGTGTTTTTACAGTAACTAGTAGAGCTCAGAATTTCACTGCTTGCTTGAACTGATCGAGCATTAAGAGCTTAGTGATTGAACGGTTCTAACAGAGGAGAAAGCACAGTCTTCGAGACAGCCTGACCTAGGTGCTAATCCCAGGACTGGTGCTTACAAACTAAGAAATACAGAAAATCTCTTTAAGCCTCAGTTTGTTCATGTGGGAACATAATACTTAATTTCTGGAACTGTTATGAGAATAAGCATTTTACAAATAAAGCACACTGTACAAAAAAAGAAAGTGACAACACAGAAGTTGAGGGTTGGCTTGAACCTAAGTGTTCTGGCACCAAATAAAACATAATAAGTACCCAATAAATGCTTGATTAACTGAGAAATCATATCCTCGACAGGCCTTCAGGTGGTGGTTCTGTGGGAATTTTTTTTAATCAAAGTAACTGTGAATACTTTCCAAATTTCTAACTGTCGGTATGATGAGGCCCAAAAGAGAAGTTACCATGGGAGCTGAGCCTTGGTAAGTGACCAGGAATGATCCAGGTGAAGAAGGAGGAACAGCATGCTCTGGGGACAGAGATGGCTTGCACAGTGGCAACGCCCTTGGCTCTTTGATCATGGGCAAGTCACTGACTTCTCTTGGTCTCAACACGGTCTTCTGTAAAATGAGAAGGTCAGACCTGCTCTCTGGTTTTCAATACTGGCTACAGGTCACGACCATCCAGGGCACATAAGAAACTGCCAAAACTTAAGCCCTGCCTCATATTAATTCAATCATAATTACTAGGGGTGGAACTCAAAAGATGATACTCTTGAAGGCCCCAGTTCAGCAAGAGGGGCAGCCAGGACTGGGGACCACAGGGCCAGGAAGCCACCGAGTTGCTTTCTGAGTTTTTCTCTGACAGTGTATCTTACAGATTGAGATAAACCTGATCCAGCCTTCCTTTTAATTTTGTTTGCGCTAATAAAAATTTAATATCATACCAAAATTTAAAAAAAAATAGCAGTTGCTTTAAAAAAAATCACAACTGAACAGAAAGAAAGTTTTAGGAGAAAAAAACAAGTAAGAGGTTTGTTTGCATACCTGCAGTTAACTGCTGCTGGCTCCTTCAGAAAAATTCCTGGATGGAGTCATCATTCCCAACCACTCACTCCACAGCCTTTGGATGGGTGGCAGTTCACTTACCAAAGGTGGAGAAATAAGTCACAGTCATCACCATGACCAGGCCTCCTCAGATGTGTCCATGGGATAACTGGCTGTCATTTTGTTAATCAACTGCCACACCCAAGTACCAGAAGGTGGGATTCTTTGAAAGAGTAGAAATTTGCTTCCTTCCAGGTCTGGAGAGGAGAAGTCTCAAGTCTAAGTGTCAGCGGGACCATGCTTTCTCTGAAGGCTCTGGGAGACTATCTGCGCCATGCCCTTCTCTTAGTTTCTGCTGTTGCTGGCAAGCCTTGGCCTTCCTTGGCTCATAAACACTTAACCCCAGTCTTTGTGATTGCCTGGTCTTCCCTCTGTGTGCATCAGCCGGTGTCTCTCTGCCTCTTGTAAGGACAGCAATCATGCTGGATTAGGGCCCACCTGATGATCTCCTTCTAACCATATTACATCTGATTTTTCAAATAAAGTCACACTCACGGGGACTGTGGGTTAGGGCCTCAACATACCTTTTTGTGGGGGGGGGGGACAAAATTCAACCTATACAGCTGGCCAAGGTGAGCAATTTGGTGAAACACTTGGGTAGGTCAGAAAGCCATTTGTCTAAGCACTTGCTGACCGAAAACACTTGGTTCTTTGAATAAACTGATCGAGTCAAATGATGAACCGACTGCACACAATTTCAGAGTTGACTAGTGAGGTGGTGATAAAAGAATAAAAATGCACCAAGAACATCTAACCCAGGCTAGTATGTGAAATCCAAACTTACAAGGTAGGTAAATTATGAGAGGGTTATGGGAGGCCATTTTGATTTGTGAAAATGTTTTACAGCTTCACCAGAGACCAACATTTGGCATCATGTTATACTTTACAAATCCCTTTCATGTACACTAACTTTCTCAGATACTCTCGACAATCCAGTGACAGGCATGTTATGAACCCATTTTACCGAGAGGATGAAGAGGCTCCCCTAGAAATGGGAGACCCAAGGCTCCTCACGGTCCCACAGACACCGAGCTCTCCCTCCACCCCTAAGCCACCTTCTCAGGGTCTTGAGAGTAAGCTCTCCCCATCTTACAGAACTGAATTTCTGGAATGTTGATTTGCAGCTTAGTGGGAGCATAAAATTCCTGTGTGAGATCATGTAAAATAAAACTTATCTCTGCTGTGGTCAACCCTAAAACACTGAAAAGAAGAATCAGATTTTCTTGAGGAAGAAAAAAGAGCTTGGAAAACTTCATGCAGACTTGGTGAATTTTGCCTGCTCTTGGTGACAGACAGGCAAGAGCTGTCCTCACCACACCACCTAACTCCAGTCCCTTGGGTGCTCAGCCCTTCCAGACTCCTTATACTATTTCAAACAGGCAGACTGGTGATTTTCTGTTGACATTTAGCAGTAAAATTGGCATTGGGCTGGTATGTTTGCTCCAGTTAATTTAGAAAGAGGTCTCTTTTGAAAAAAGGATTTCATTAAGAATGAGGTTTCCAGGGCGCCTGGGTGGCTCAGTCAGTTAAGTGGCTGCCTTCAGCAGGTCATGATCCTGAAGTCCGGGATCGAGTCAATCGGACAATCTTGCATTGGGCTCCCAGCTCCACAGGGAGTCTGCTTCCCCCTCTGACCTTCTCCCCTCTCATGCTCTCTCTTACTCACTCTCTCTCTCAAATAAATAAAATAAAATCTTAAAAAAAAAAGAATGAGGTTTCCATTTGGGAAAATAGTATCACAAACAAGTGCCTCTAACAATTATACTGCTCTTAATTTAGTACCCATATTGTGTCTTACTCTCCTCCATGAGGGCATTCCCCACACATGTGATAGAGGCCCAGAAGTACATACACTCTCAACGGACTGGCCTTAGACAAAATCCTATTGACGTATTTGGCAAATGCTGTCTGAGCACCCAACGTCTCCCAGTGTATATGTAGTAAATAAAACAGCAAAATCCCCATTCTCTGCTGGAGAGGAAGAAAGATGACAAGCCCACTAAGAAAAGAAGTCGTATACAGTATCTCAATAGGACAAGGGGGTGAGGGGGAGAAGGGCCTTATAAGTGAATTTCAGGACTTCAGGTTCTACTCTGAGAAATATGAAGTCTTTGCATAAAGGACGCTATAAGAGAGGTTTTTGAACAAAATGCCATGATCCGATATATGTTTTAAAAGGATCATTCTGCCTGCTGTTTTGAGAACAGACAGTGTGGGTTGGGGATGTGTGACAAGAGTAGACAAAACAAAAACCACGAAGGATGTGGTTTACCCAAGAGACAAGTAAAGATGACTTGGGCCCGGGTGGCAGCAATGGCGACTGCAATAAGTGGTCCTGGTCTGTAACAAAGTTAAAGCTAATGGAAGTTTCTTGTTAGACTGTATGTGAGGCATAAGGAAAAGAAAGGAATCAGTGGCGTCTCCAAGGTTTTTGTCCTAAATAACTAGAAAGATGAGAGTTGTCATCAACCAAGATGTGAAAGACTGAAAATGGGTCAGGTTTAAAGGAGAAGAGGAACATTTGGAGACTTTTCATGTCTGAGATGTCTACTAGCTATGGAAGTTGGCAGCATATAGCAGAAATTTAACCTCATAAGACTAGACACAATTATCAGGAGGATATAGGTACAGAGGAGAATATACCCAAGGGTCCCCAGGCACTCGGACATTTGGAGGCTGGAGAGATGAGAAGGAACCAGCAGAGAGGGGGGAGGAAAACCAGGAAACCAGGGGAGCCTGTGGCCCAGGAGCCTTGGAAAAAAGGAAGAAATGTAATCGACTCTGCCAAATGCTTGTGCAAGTCTGTGGATTGATTTTTGGTTTTGTTTTGTTAAGATTTTATTTATTTATCTAAGAGAGAGAGAGAGAGAGAGAGAGAGCACAAGCATGAACAAGGCGAGGGACAGAGGGAGAAGCAGTCTTCCCGCTGAGCCAGGAGCCCAATATGGGACTCCATCCCAGGGCCCTGCAATAATACCTGAGCTGAAGGCAGACAGATTGAGCCACCCAGGTGCCCCGGATTGACTTTTGGATTTAGCAATGCAGAGGCCATAGTAGAGTAGATCCTTAACACTAAGGGCTATGCCTAAAGGTTTGTGTCCAGAAAATTTGTCGTGATACAATCAAGAATCCTGGAACTTGCAAATTCTTCTCTAACGTGGTTTTCCCCATGTTCAAACTTTTTTAAAGCCAAGAATAATCACATTCTTAAATTTCTCCAGAGTCTATTCATCCCTTTCCACCATCTTCAGAAATCACTGGTGCTAGGTGTATGTTCTGTGTCCCATTCTGTTAGTTTTGACCCTGAAATTGACTGTTGACTTCACTTGCTAGCTGTGTAAATGTGCGAAAATTACTTCAACTTCCTTTCCTATAAAATGGGAACTTTAATAAGAGCTCACGGGAGTTTGTAAGAGTTAAATAAGAAGATGTTTGTATAACACTGAAAAGGTAACCTTGTTGGTAGAGATGAGCAAAGTTTCTCATCCCTCCATGACATTACTGCCTACATGTCCAAAAAAAGGAAGGACAAGTCACTTTGAGAGGTAAATGCTGGGTGGTTCACTAAATTCCCTCACTAGCTAAGAACTTACTTTCTAGAAACATGTATCCCAGCATACAGACTGGAGCCTCAGCAAAATTTAAAAATTCGTATATGTCATGGATGTTCCAAATGCTTGATAGCATTCAAAACCCATGCAATTTAAATCTCCAATTATTAATAACAATCAATTACATTGGGTACAGTGGTCACAAGAAGGAGAAAGTAGGGTGAGGTGGAGTAATTAATTCCCCTTGAGTGGGTTTCCCCAGAAGACACTTGCATGTAACATTGATGGCTTAAAAAAAAAAAAAAGATATTCCAGGCCAAGGGAACAGCATGTGCAAGTGAACAGTATTTATAGAGCATGGCTTTTGTGGGTAAATAGTTTCATAAGGACAAAGAAGATGGTAAAAGGGTCAGAGTAGGGATGGGGCAGTACATAATGAGTAAGGAATTGAAGCAAGGAGGCAGAGTCACGTCAATGAGGGTCTGTGGGTTATGCCAAGGAGTGAGCTTTCCTGAATGGAAATGACTAGAACCACTGAAGAGATTTATGTAGGAAGTGGCATGGCCAGATTAGTATTTTAGGGCTATGATTTGGACGACATAGCATAAGATGGTCTAGAGATGGGAGGACACTGGGACCAAAGGCTGCTGACATCATTTCCCGTTCTCTCTGTGTGACATATTCTGTTCTTTTCAATCTCCATGGATGTCATGAGAATTTTCTTCTATTGTATACTTGAAAAGATCTCCTAGTTTCATATATCATCACTCTATTTTCTTCCAATTCTGTTTTTCTTGCTCATCTCAGACACTCTAAGACCACTGGAATTATCCTGAGAGACTTCCTTGACCTTATTCATTAGTATTCCAATGACTTCCCCTCCAAATTCCAAATAATGGCAGCAGTTTCTCCGAAGTCATTGACACCAGCTGGAGTAAGAGATGACATGATGGATGACTTCTCCTCACCAACCCCCCATCTTCTAGGCATGCTGTACCTGTCGCACATCCAACTAGGGACTCCCGGGTCAGGATCAAGGCCCCCAAAAGGACTCTTCTTAGGGTTCAAAGTGTATAATCATCTTGAGATAATTCCTCCCAGAATTAAGTCTTATGGGATGTGAAAAACAGCAGCTTTGGAGTCAAATGTTTGTCTTCTTAGAGGCCCTGTTGCTCTATATGTGCATTCTGGTACCTTCTTTAGTCCCTGAGGGAGACAAAGCTGCTTCTCCCAGGCTGCTCTTGTTGACCTTTCCTCAGCAGGCCTCTGCTGAAAATAAAGATGCAATGTCCTTGGCCTAATAAGTAGCTCAAGACCCTCTGGACCTTCTTTTGAAGGTCACTTCCCTTCCATCTTGCCTCTTTCCTCTTCCCGCCAAATCTCACACTATCAGCCATGTCCTAGACATGGTCACGTTGGCTGAGATTTTGGCTTCCCAGGGCTCCTATCTCCCAAGAACGTCAATATTCGTTTCTACCAAACATCTTGTGGAAGTGCTATTTTGATTACTTGAGTGCTTTTCCTACTCCCAGAACCTTGCACAATTATATGGAGTAAGAGAATTGCAAATTGGCTTCTAGAGGACCTTCTGTCCTCCCTGCCTCTGGGCAAGAAAATAGCAGAACAAAGTATTTTGCCAAGAACAATATCACACAATACCTGGCAAGTCACACAATGTGTATTCGCATGGCTAGAAGAATGGCTTGGGAACTCACCTAGTAACTTGAGCCATTAATGGAGACAGACACACAATCTCCTCTGAGGATCTGGGCCTGGGATATAGGAAGAATTGGAGCACAGCTTGTGCACTTCCAGGTAGGTTTAATTAAAAGGAAAAAAGGAAGAAAGAAATCTTTTTTTTTTCCATCTTTCTCAGAATGCTGTATCTGAATGGAAGAAACAGATTGTAGCTAAAGGCCAACTTCTGGCTAATATTAAGATGGTACAACTTGTCTTGATATTTGCCAGAGGTTCTTACTAATGTATCCTAGAAGAATAAAATGGAATTGACAACAAGCAAAGTTAGCATCACTGAAAGCCAGCCTATGTGTAAGTTTTCGAATATATAAGTCATCAGTAGCTGGCCTTATGAGCAAAGGCTTTGAAGCTAATGGGGGTGAAGGCAAAGAAGGAGCTGAACCCAACTAGGTTTCTACTTGGGGACTCAGACATATTGCTCTTTCAATATCTAGAGCTATATCTCAATAAAACACACAGAATCAACCACACTCAAGCACAAATGAATAGCAACAACCTATAGTATGTCTCTTTTTTGAACAAGGATCAAAACTTGAAGCTAAAAGTAGAGGTACTAGACAGTAGCGAGGAAGTATCTGGGACAGAGTTGGCTCAATGTTCTGCAAACCAGAAAGCATGCAAGGTTGGCCGTGGCTTTCTTCACATGTTACCTGGGTCCACCTCGAGGTGAGACCTGTTTAGAGTTCCCAGCTGCTTATTATCCCTGGAAAGCCATTTCGCACCCCCATGTTCCCTTATCCTTCCCTTGAATCCCACTCTTCTGCCTTCAAACCCAGCTCAGACATCCCCCTTCCCCTCCTGAGACATCGCCCCTCCTCCACATCACCTCTGAACCCAGAGCACATCTCTGCCACCATATTCTGGATGCCATTTCATAATGTATTTGTTCACATCCCTACCCCCTCCACTAGCCCATGAGATGGCCAACAGAGCTCTGTGGCCCATAGGATTGGCACAGAGTAGATGTTCAGAAAATACCCATGACTCTGAATTGAATTGGAAATTGGTTGGAGCCCTCAAATCTCTTACGGTGAGGCTGTTCAGGCTGAGTTTCTCTGGTGGCAATTTCTAAACCATATTTTATTATTATTGTTGTTGAAGACTCATTGGGTTGTCCATTTTGGGTATAGGACAAATGACTCCAGCTTTGCAGTAAATGTCAGGGCACTAATCTCACACATCCCGAAGCTGCCATGTTTTATCCAGACCCATTCCAAACCAACTCTTAATTGTTTAGAAAAAACAAAAACAAAAACAGTTCTTCCTTGCTTTTTCTGAACAAGCAGTTAGCGATGGCATTCGGACATGGGGGGAGTAGATCTTATCATTTAGACCCCACCAGCCATGGTGGCAGAGGGTCCCAGCTCTGCCACCCCTGCCAGGTAGGAAGTCTTGGTTATGAGAGCACGCAGCCTCTCCACCCTCACCTGCAGCTCAACTGACCTAGACCTGACCTGCTTCCTTTCTAGATCTTTACTGTTTCTCACCCACTAGTCTGCACATTTGTGTCTTATGCCTCTTTAGGTCTATTCCATCACCTTGCAAAATGACTACTAGTAGTGGTAGTACTGCTATAGAGTACCACTAGTACTGAGTACTAGTACCGAGTATTACTAGTACTGAGAACTCAGTAACTATACATTTTTTGAAACCCAAGTTACCTTTTTCAAGAGCCCTCAATTTCAAATTCAAATTACCTTTTCCATTATTGCTAATAACAGTGAAAAATTTTTCATTCAGCACCAGAGTCAAAACACCAAAAACTGTTTTGGGGGTATGTGCACGCTGGCAACATGTTTACTAACATTTACTGAATGTTTCCTCTGTTCTGGGTACTGTGTTGGTTTTTGAAAGCATTGTCTTGCTTTTTGTAATACACTGTTTAGTAGCGGTTTCGGTCATTTGTGATACAGAAGGGGCGACTCAGATCCCCAACATCACACAGCTTGAAAATGAATGAAGCAGGATCTGACCCCATCTCAAGATTCCAGCCCTGTGTGTTTTCTACTACACCACTCTTCAAGACATGGCAAAATACCAGGCATGAACTGAATGCCACCAAATTCTTTTCTTTCCCGTCTGTCACCCTGCATAGTGTCCTTTTTCACTTATAAACAAACCCTCCCTTCCCCAGGATTCTGAGGAGAAAATTTAAAAACCACTTTTTAAAATTCTAAATCATTCTCTTATTATTGTCCAGAGCAGCAGCCTTGGGCTTCAGAAACTGTGGTAAACCAATGAGCTTAACCTCAATATAATTTTTTGAAGATTTTATGGAACATGACATTCCCCCGTTCATGTTACCTAACAAGTTATTTGTTTTTCCTACCTGGGGAGAAGTTCAAAGTCTTCTTCAAAGAGTCTGATCAAACAGGTGAATATCAAGTGGAAACATTTTGCCTGCTTTCCTGATCCTTTGGGAATCCCTAACAATGGGGTATTTGAAGAGCTTTTCTAAGTTGGGTTATTTTTAAGAGCTTTTAACTAAGTGGAGGCCTGGGGCTGACCTTCTTTTGTGTTCCATCTGCTGTGGGGAAGAACCCGGTTTTGTCTCTGTTCTGTAAGAAGGAAGCAAACACAAGAAGCCTAAGAGATCATGAACACCATGGAAAGAGGGAAATCTTTGATCCCTGTTTCTTCCTCACCAACACCGTATCCATTCACACAGCCCATCCGTATCCCTGCACCCCCACTGCCATGGCACTCACCATAACCTTTGCTTGAACTATGGCAGTTGCCCCTCTTTTGTCTCCCTGTTTCCACTCTTGCCCTCCTCGACCTCCAGTCAGTTTCCTACATGTATTTAAAAATACAAATCTGAATGTGTGACTCCTCAGGTTGAACACTGTCAAGGCTTCCTCTTGCTCTTCAAATCACCACAAAAGTCTTTAACCAGAACTCTAAGGTGCTTCGTGGTCTGGTCCCTGCCAGCCTGCCCAGCCCCATCTTGCCCTCCTCCTCTCTTATTTTATCCTGCAGCCATGTGAACATACCCTTCTCTTCCCTGAATGTGCCAGGCTGTGCCATCTATCCAAAATCCTACAAAATCCTACCCCACTGTCAATCTTCTGGTTAACAACTTTTGGCTTTTAGATGTTAGCTTAAATGTTATTCCCTCAGAAGAAAAGTTCCCAACTCTCCAAGCTAGGTCAGAGACCCCTGTAATAAACTCTCATAGAACCTTGCACATCTCCTTTGTTACCACATTTTTTTAAGATTTTATTTAATTATTTATTTGAGAGAGAGACAGAGAGAGCACATGAGTGGAGGGTGGAACGGGTAGAGGGAGATGGAGAGGGACAAGCAGACTCCCCACGGAGCAGAAGAGGCTGCTGTAGGGCTTGATCCCAGGACCTGGAGATCGTAACCTGAACCCAAGTCAGAGGCTTACCCGACTGAGCCACCCTGGTTTTCACATTTTAACTAGTTTCTGTGATTGTCGTCGATTGGTTTGGGATCATACCCATCCTGTTCACCTCCACATTGCCAGGACACACCACAGCACCTCGCACCTGGAAGACCCTGGGCACATCTTTGTGGAAAGAACAAATGAACGAGGGGAACAAGAGGAAGGACTGCTACCAGGCTTGGTTTTGTCCCTCCCTGAGCTGTGTGATCTTAGGCATTTAATCTCTCTGAGCCTCTTCCCTCCTCTGTGTTAACCTTAAAAATAAAACTGCTAGTTATTTTGCCAGTAAAAGATAGGTCTATTTGGGAATAACAGAAATGCAACCCAGGACAAGCAAAACAACAGCAAAACCCAACACAAGTGCCAAGAGTCGAGGAGAGGCACACTCTTTTATACAGGAAAGGAGGGAGTTGGGAAGGCTTTTTTTTTTTAAGATTTTTTATTTATTTATTTGACACACAGAGAGAGATCAGATCACAAGTAGGCAGAGGGGCAGGCAGAGAGAGGAGGAAGCAGGCTCCCCGATGAGCAGGGAGCCCGATGCGGGCCTCCATCCCAGGACCCTGAGATCATGACCTGAGCCGAAGGCAGAGGCTTTAACACACTGAGCCACCCAGGCACCCTGGGAAGCCTTTTAAAAACAAAACGTCCACTGGAGTAAACTGGGAGTTGGAAGTATAGTGGCTTCTCATTGGTTAAGTTGTGGGTATCTCTCATTGGCTGGGCTGTTGCCAGGTGAGGAGGTAAGACTTTCTTCCTCCTGCTGGGATAGTAAGCTGGTGTCCACATGCAAGGTGTATCTCTTCCTCTTGGATTTGCAGTTGACCTCAAGTAGTAGGTCACGAGAGCTCCCCCTACCAAACCTCTCCACTCCATCTTAGTGAGGTTTCCCTGTATTAATTTTCACAACTGTAAAACAGAGATGCTGAAAATTGCTTTGTTTCCAGGGCTATTGAGAGAGCCAAATGATAAAGAGCTTAGAGAAATTTGGAACCTGTAAAAGGTTATGTGACTGCCATATATTATTACTCTTTTATAGTTGAGTTGGTTAATAGAGGATTCAACAGCCCCAACACCCAAGTCTCAAGCATCTTAGTCTTCAAGTTTTCTAGAAAATTCTGAGTGGGCAGGGGCCTGCTGGTGCCTGCAACTTGCAGACTCTGGCCAATGGCAGAATGAGCTGGGTGCTTCCTGCCACAGCAGAATCTCTGCCTAATTTCCTCCTGAGAGCCCTATATCCGTGAAAAGATGAGTAGAGTTCCATTCTTGAGCCTTGTGTTCACACTCATGTCAGAGCCAATGCAGTTTCACAGATACTTTTTTGTTGGGACCAAGCATTCCTAAAAACCTCCCTCTCCCACATCTGCCTTCACTGTGGCAGCAGCTGAGCTATTCTTTTTTTTTTTTTTCCTCCGTTTGAGCTATTCTTTATGAAGCCACCAGTTCCATAGAAATCAGAGCTGAGTGACGATTTTCACAAGATTTCATGGAGGTAAAAGGCCAAAGGATAAAAAGCGAGAAGTAGGAATATAGCTAATTGACCTCTTAGAGTTCATCTAGCTGCTGGGGCTAGAGCCATTACAGATCAGATCAGAAGGTGAATGCTGGTTATTGTTTAAAGGAAAGAGGTAGGGTGGGGGCTTGAATAATAACATAGCTAATCACGTGCCTTCTGTATAACTTTCTATTGCTGTGTAACAAATTTCCACAAAACTAATAGGTTAAAACTGAAAAGTTTCCATACATGAAGTCCAAGCATGGTGTAATTGAGTCCCTGGCTCAGGATCTCACGAAGATAGAACCAGTGTGTCAGCCCACCTGGGGTCAAGTCTGAGGCTCCAGATCATCGTCCAAGCTAATGCAGTTGTTAGCGAAATTCAGCTCTTTGCAGGCATAGAGCTCATGCATCTTAGGTCTTCAAGGCCAGCAGAAAAGACAGAACCTCTAACCTCTAGGCCCTCTCTCTAACCTGATTAGGTTAGATCAAGCCAGGATAATCTCTTGTTTGGTTAACTTAAAGTCAAGTGATTAAAATGACTGAAAATTCCCTTCATTTTACTACATTCTATGGATCAGAAGCAAGTTATGGTTTCCCTCCCACAACCTAAGGGAAAAGGGCTATACAAAATCATGGATACCAGAGATAAGAATCACAAAGTCCATCTTAAAATTCTACCGGCCACAAGTTGCATTTTCTGAGCCCCTACTCCCTGTGTGTGTGTGTGTGTGTGTGTGTGTGTGTGTGAGCAGAAATCAACTTGCTCCAACTCACCTAAGCAAACAGGAAAATTTGTTTTAAGAAAATAAGGATGTCTTGGAGGCCAAGGCACTTGCCTCATCACTGTCTCTATGGGCCAACTTTATCTGGTCTCCAATTTATGCTTTACAGGTCCAGCCAGTAAGAATTAGTCTCTCTGTGTGTGTATGTCTCTCCTCCTCTCCCTGTTTCTCAATCTCTCTCTCTCCCACACATACTTCTAAACTCTAAGAGAAGGAATCTTGGACCAGGTGCTCATCTCCAGTGTAGTCATCTCTGGCAGAATGGGAAAGACACATGCTACAAACACAGCTGTCACTCATGTTGACCATGGAGAGGGGTAAGTTGGGAATTAATCATCACAGAAAGAGTCTGGAGTCCCAAGAGATGTCCACTGCACGTGTAAGGGCATTGTCCTCAGTGGCCAGAATGTGCATACTCCACACCATCTTGCATGTGATTCAGCAGCAAAGTCCTTCACTTAGCAGTGGAGGGAGTGGAGTGAGATCTGTTTAATGGTGTCCCAGAGGTGGTTCCATGTGCTATATGATCAGGGACCTGTTTCCAGCCAGAAGTGACTTTTCCTGTCAAAATGAGTTTAAAACTAAGCTCCCATTAGCACAACACTTAGAAGAAAGGTCATCCCCCAGAAAGAATGTAGTGGCTACAGAGAAGGCAGGTATAGGAGCAGAAGGCCCAATTTAGATACGAGCTACAGTAACATCTTAAAAAAATCTTTTATTTTAGGGCGCCTGGGTGGCTCAGTGGGTTAAAGCCTCTCCTTTCGGCTCAGGTCATGATCTCAGCGTCCTGGGATCGAGGCCTGCATTGGGCTATCTGCTCAGCAGGGAGCCTGCTTCCTCCTCTCCCTGTCTCTCTGCCTACTTGTAATATCTCTCTCTGTGTCAAATAAATAAATAAAAATTTTAAAAAATCTTTTATTTTATTTTATTTTATTTATTTGACAGAGAGAGAGAGAGAGAGAGATCACAAGTAGGCAGAGAGGCAGGCAGAGAGAGAGGAGGAAGCAGGCTCCCTGCTGAGCAGAGAGCCCGATTCGGGGCTCGATCCCAGGACCCTGAGATCATGACCTAAGCCGAAGGCAGAGGCTTTAACCCACTGAGCCACCCAGGCGCCCCATCTTACAAAATCTTTCCTAGGAATGGCTGAGGAAGAGCACATTTTGAGTAAGTGCATAAAGCAAAAAAGGTCTGGGTAACCAAAAGCCCAGAAGGAGGGAGGGAATGTTCCAGCACAAACTGTACTGCTCATGTTCTGATAAGAACAAAGTGAAACACACAAAATATAATCCAGACAGGGCCAATAGCTGCTTAAGGCCTCTTACCAAATTGTATTTATAAGGAATTGGTATGAGAATCCCTTGTGTGTCCTACAGCTGCCTTATATAGGTGTATATAGTGATGTGTAAACTCAGAGTGGGTTCTCACTGTCAGACGTGGATGAATTATCACCAGATTCTTCTGTGGTCTTACTATAGTTCAAAGTTAAACGACCATTTCCAATGTTGTCAGATTTGTGTAAATGTGTACATCTGGACCAGATGGTCTCTACTGTTGATCATAGTCAAGATTCTGATGCCAGAGTAGGCCAAAACAGAGTAGGCAAACACTCCCCAGCCCCATGTCCTTAAAAGACCTTGGTTTGTTTAGGCTTCTTTCAGTGAGAATTTCAGGGAGATGCTCTTCAGGCTACCATAAAATTCTCAAAAGTGGGGGGATTTGACTTGGCTGGTATTAGAGTCCCACCAGACTGAACACATCTTGGTGACAGGGTCAAGGCCTAGTCATCTTCATATTATGATGCTAGCACATATTAGGTTCTCAAAAATTGTTTATTGAATGAAAAAAGATTACTTATAATTCACATGTCATGTAATAACTATTATCATCATCTGCTATCTGCCCTAGTAGACTGTGATCTTCTAGAAGTGCACTGTCCATTATGGTTGCCACTAGCCACATATAGCTTTTCAAATTTAAATTTAAATTAATTCAAATTAAATAAAATTTAAAATTTGGTTCCTTCACTATGATAGCTACATTTCAAGTGCTTAATAAGCACATGTGGCTAGTGATACCAAATAAAATGTTCCCATCATCACAGAAATTTCTATGGGACAGTGCTGCTCTGGAAGGTAGAAATTCCTGAGTACCCCTCAGAGAACTTGTATTAGGATTATACAACATTGTGTTCAACAACTATTTCTTTTTTTTTTTATTCAACAACTATGTCTTGAACTAATGCCAATTATACTCTTCTGATAAATCTCAGCCTCATCTTCATTTCTGCATGGAAACCCTCACTGAGTTCCACTCTAGGCTCCCCAAGACTAGGGCAAAACTCTGTGTCATCAAATTCTACATCAAAATAAACTAAACCAAACTAAACATCAAACTTTATCAAACTAAAACTTCTGCACAGCAAAGGAAACAATCAACAAAGTGAAAAAGGAACCTATGGAGTGGGAAAAAAATATCTGCAAATTGTATACCTGGCTTGCAACCACATATAATCTGATAAGGGATTAACCTCCAAAATATATAAGGAACTCCTACAATTTGATAGTAAGATAGATCGAATAACCCAATTAAAAAATGGGCAAGGCTTGAACAGACATTTGTTCAATGAAGACATATAAATAGCCAATAGGTACATTAAAAAATGCTCAACATCACCAGTTATCAGGGAAATGCAAATCAGACTCATGATGAGATGTCATCTCACCCTGCTCAAATGGTCATTATCAAGAAAACAAAGATAAGATTGCTGGGACGATGGTGGGGTAGGAGGACCCTAAGCTCACCTTTTCCCATAGATACAGCTAGATAACACTCACATCAGTGTAAATAACCCAGAAAATGACCCAAAGCCTGGCAGAACAGACCCACAACTAAATGTAGAGAAGAGGCCACATTGAAGAGGCTAGAAATGGCAAAGATGTGTTTGGGAGTTACACTGACCTGCAGGCTTGTCCATGGGAGGCAGGGACCCAAAGGCAGGGAGAGGGGATAAAACAGACTATCACACTGGGGAGCCCCTACAGGGAAGATGAATCCCCATAACTTTTGGCTTTGAAAACCAGAGGGGCTGAATTCCATGAGTTCTTACAACCAGTAGGACTTAAAACCTGGAATTTTAAAAATCAGTGAACTCTGGGGACGCCTGGGTGGCTCAGTCAGTTAAGCGGCTGCCTTCAGCTCAGGTCATGATCACAGGGTCCTGGCATTGAGTCCCGAATTGGGCTCCTTGCTTGCCAGGGAGCCTGTTTCTCCCTCTGTCTGCCTCTGTCTCTCTCTTTCTCTCTCTCTCTCTCTCTCTCTCTCTCTGACAAACAAATAAATAAAATAAAATCTTAAAAAAAAAATTAGTGAACTCTGTTCTGGGAGAGCTGGGAGGGCAAAAGGAGACTGAGTCCCTCCCCTTAAAGAGACAGCACAAAAACTGTTCTGGGAGAGCTGGGAGGGCAAAAGGAGACTGAGTCCCTCCCCTTAAAGAGACAGCACAACAGATAGCCTGAAGAGATATAGCATAAAAACAACAGTTTGAAAAACACCTGGGGCATATGGGAAGGAAAGTTGTTTACCCAGCTCAGAGTGCATCCTAGAGGGACAGAGATCTTTGCAAGACTTCTCCAGAAACAAAGGAATTGGCAGGTGCCATTTCTCTCCCCCACCTCCCAGCATAAACACAGAGCCCCCTGCAAGAACCAGAAGCACCAACACTCACTACCTAACTTGCTAACACCAAACATCTGGCCCCTCAAGCTTCAGCAGATCCACCTCCTCTAGCCAGGCCTAGCTCAGTCCTGGAGCTGCAGATCCCCTCTCCCAGAGGACCAGTGCACAAGCCTTGCAAACACTGTGCCTCCTGCCGCTGCACAGATCTGACCTCTGCAATATGCTCTGGGTCAGAGACATTCCAACATGGTACTATGAGCATGGCAGTGTGCAAGCAGCCCCATCAGGAGCCAGCACCACTCCAAAGAGAACTTCTGCCCCAGAGAAAGGGGAAGAACACTGGACACATGGGTGATATTGTAGCCCTAGCAGTGGGCTGTGGGCAGACAGAGTCTTGACTATAGGTCCCACCCACCAACAAAAGCTTCTCAAGGGACAACACAGGGAAAGCACCCTGTAGTTTGGTGCTACTGCATCTCACAAGCATTTGTTCTGACTCAATTCAAGCCCCATTCCCCCCCAGACTGGCCCATTAACATCACAGGGATGAAACATTGTCCACAAGAGGCAAAGAGAGCCACTGCAGATGACTGGACTGAAGGGAAAATTGGCTCAGCCACAATAGCAGGGTGCATGCAAAACATGTAGGAGACAACCCTGAAGCATCAGTTTCCAGTGAGCAAAGCACACTGCACTGCAGGGCACAGCAGGACCTCTTCTTCACAAGGCCTCTCCTTTCAAAAGCAGGAGACAGAGTGTCTTTCTTGACATATAGAAAAAAGACACGGATTGTTAGACAAAATGAGGAGACAAAGGAATATGTCCCAAATGAAAGAACAGGACAAAAATCACAGCAAGAAACCTAGGTGAAACAGAAATAAATCATATGCCTAATAGAGAATTTAAAGTAGTGATCATAAAGATACTCACTGGACTTGAGAAAAGAATGGAGGACATAAGTCAGATCTTTGACAAAGAAAAAAGAGCCAATCAGAGATGAAGAACACAATAAATGAAATTAAAAATAAACTAGATGGAATAAACAGTAGACTTGAGGAAGGAAAAGAACAAATCAATGACCTGGAGGACAGAGTAGTGGAAAGTAATCAAGCTGAGAAGGTGAGAAAAAAATTATAAAAGTGAGAATAGGCTAAGGTAACTCAGTGACATCATCAAACATAATAATATTTGCAATATAGTGGTCCTAGAAGGAGAACAGAGAGAAAGGGGGACAGAAAATTTATTCAAAGAAATAATAGCAGAAATATTCCTAAATCTGGTGAGGGAAACAGAAATCTAGATCCAGAAGGCACAGAAATCCCCCAACAAATTCAACCCAAGAAGATCCACACCAGGACACATCATAATTAAAGAGGCAAAAAGTAGTGGTAAAGAGAAAATTTTAAAACAGCAAGAGAAAAGAAAACAGTCACATATAAGGGGAACCCCATAAAGCTGATTTTTCAGCGGAAACTTTCCAAGACAGAAGACAGTGGCATGATATATTCAAAGATCTGAAAGGAAAAGTCCTGCAGCCAAGAACACTCTATCCAGCAAAACTGTCATTCAGAATAGAAGGAGAGCTAAATAGTTTCCCAGGCAAACAAAAGTTAAAGGAATTCATGACCATTAAACCAGCCCTACAAAAAATGTTAAAGGGGATTCTGAGTGGAAAGGAAAAACCACAAGTAAGAGTAAGAAAAGTAGGAAACACAAAAGCAGTAAAAATAAGAGTATCCGGAAAAATCTGTCAAGGAACTCATAAAATAAAAGGATGGAAATTATGATACCATATACCTAAAATGTGTGTGGTGGGAGAAGGAGTAAAGAATAGATTCAAATTTAAGCAACCATCAACTTAACGTAGACTGCTATGTGTAGATGTTACATACAAATTGAATGGTATAAACCAGGATATGCAAAGAAACCAAGGAATCCAAGCCTATCACTAAAGAAAGCCAACTAATCATGACAGAAGAGAGCAAGGGAAGAAAGGAATAGAGAACTACAAAAACCACCATAAAACAAGTGACAAAATAGCAATAAATATGCATCTATCAATAATTACTTTGAATGTAAATGGACTAAACACTCCAATCAAAAGACATAGGGTAAAGGAAAGGGTAAAAAACAAGACCCATCTATATGCCACCTACAAGAGACTCATTTCAGATCTAAAGACACATACAGACTGGAAGTGAAGGGATGGAGAAGCATCTATCATACAAATGGAATTGAAAATATAGTCAGGGTAGCAATACTTGTATCAGACAAAGTAAACCATAAAACAAAGACTATAACAAAAGACAAAGAAAGACACTATATTATAATATATATTATATTCTTTTCTTTTCTATGATTTTTATGGTCCAGGTCTCACATTTATGTCTTTAATCCATTTTGAGTTTATTTTGTGTAAGGTGTAATAAAATGGTCCAGTTTCATCCTTCTGCATGTAGCAAATGGTGCTGGCAAGACTAGACAGCTACATGCAAAAGAAGAGAGCACAGGGAGTGATTTCTCTCACATTGGCCATAGAAACATTTTTCTAGATCTGTTTCCTGAGGCAAGGGAAACAAAAGCAAAAACAAACTCCTGGGACTACATCAAAATAAAAAGCTTCTGCACAGCAAAGGAAACAACCAACAAAACTAAAAGGCAACCTACAGAAGTGGAGAAGATATCTGCAAATGACATATCCAGTGAAGGGTTCATATCCAAAATCTATAGAGAACTTATAGAACTCAACACACAAAAAACAAATAACCCAATTTAAAAATGGGCAGAAGACATGGACAGACATTTCTGCAAAGAAGACACCCAGATGGCCAGCAGATACATGAAAAGATGCTCAACATCACTCAGCATCAGGGAAATGCAAATCAAAACCACATGAGATATCACCTCACACCTGTCAGAATGGCTAAAATCAAAAACTCAAGAAACAACAAGAATTGGTGAGGATGTGGAGAAAAAGGAACCCTAGTGCGCTGTTGGGAATGAAAACCGGAGCAGCCACTGTGGAGTTTTCTCAAAAAGTTAAAAGTAGAACTACCATGTGATCCAGTAATTGCATTACTGGGTATTTACCCAAAGAATATGAAAACACTAATTCAAAGGGATTAGCACCCTCATATGTTCATTGCAGCGCTGTTTCCAGTAGCCAAAGTGTGGAAGCAACTCAAGTGTTCATCAGTAGATGAATGGATAAAAAAGTGTGATATGGATAAAGATGTGATATATATATGTGTGTGTATATATATATATATGATGCATACCCACATATGATATATATCACATACATAGAATATTGTGTGTCATGTGTGTGTACACAGAATATTGTTCAGACATAAAAAAGAATGAAATCTTGCCATTTGCAGCATGGATGGGCTAAGTATAATAAGCCAGTCAGAGAAAGACAAATACCTTATGATTTCTCTCATGTGTGGAATTTAAGAAACAAAACAAACAAACGGGGAAAAAAGAGACAAACCAAGAATCAGGCTCTTAACCATAGAGAACAAACTGAGGGTTACCAGAGGGGAGGTGAGTGGGGTGGGGGGTGAAACAGGTGATGGGGGTTAAGAGTACACTTCTCATCATGAGCACTGGCTGATGGCAGTACTGAATCACCATATTTTATACCTGAAACTAATTTAACACTGTATGTTAACTGTACTGGAATTAAAATCAACAGGAATGCCTGGATGGTTCAATCGTTTATGCGTCTGCCTTCGGCTCAAGTCATGATCCCGGGATTCTAGGATGGAACCCTGGCATTGGGCTCCTTGCTCAGGGTGGAGCCTGCTTCTCCCTCTTCCTCTGCCCTGTTCCTGCTTGTGTTCTCTCTCTCTCACTCTCTCTCCCTCAAATAAATAAGTAAAATCTTTTTTTAAAATAAAATAAACAATATTTAAAAATTAAAATTCAAAAAAGCAGAACAGAAAGATAACAAGTGTTGGTGAGTATGTGGAGAAATTGAAACCCTTACAAAATAGTGCACGGCTATGAAAACATTATGGAGGATCCTCATAAAATTAAAAATAGAGGGGTGCCTGGGTGGCTCAGTGGGTTAAAGCAGCCTCTGCCTTTGGCTCAGGTCATGATCTCAGGGTCCTGGGATTGAGGCCCGCATCGCTCCTCTCTCTCTCTGCCTGCTTATGATCTCTCTCTGTGTGTCAAATAAATAAATAAAATCTTTTTAAAAAATTAAAAATAGGACCACTCTATGATTTATCAATCCCACCTGTGGATATTTATCCAAAAGAATTGAAATCAGCATCTTGAAGAGATCATGAGCTCTCCTATGCTCACTGAAACCCTATTCACTAATACCTGTGGAAACAATCTGAATGTCCATCAACAGGTGAGTAGAATTTGTAAAATATGATACAGGCATACAATGGAATACTATTCAGTCTTTTTAAGAAAAGGAAATTCTCTGGTGGCTCTGTGGGTTAAGCATCTGCCTTCCGCTAAGGTCGTGATCCCGGGGTCCTGGGATTGGCCCCAGTGGGGATCTGCGCTCAGCGGGGAGCTGCTTCTCCCTCTGCCTCTGCCTGCCGCTCCCCCTGCTTGTGCTCTCTCTCTCTCTCTCTCTCAAAAATAAATAAAATCTTTAAAAAAAAAAAAAGAAAGAAAAGGAAATTCAGCCACATAAGCCAATACAGATGAACTTTGAGGACATTATGTTACTTGAAATAAGTCACAGAAAGACAGACACAGCATAATTTCACTTACATGAGTGATCTAAAATAGTCCCATTTAATGGAATGGTGGTCGCGGGGCCTGGGGGGCAGGGGGAAAAGGGGGAGTTCCTAATCAGTGGGCGGAAAGTTTCAATCAAGCAAGGTGAACAAGCTCTAGGGAGCTACTGCACAACATTGCAACTATAGTAAAAAATAGTGCATGCACACTTAAAAACCTGTTGAGCGTAGGGCTCACGTTAAGTGCTCTTACCACAATAAAAGTAAAGTAAAAAGTTTCTGCTTCATGCTGAGAAGGCCGGTCTCCAGGGGCAGAGTTCTACCGCCAGCGGTGCAGCCCTGGAGAACAGGGTCAGCCTTGCTTACTGCACCTGCCGCTGCTCGCAGACCGAGGAGCTCCGTCGTGGGAGCCGAACACAATATAACAGGGAGAGTGAATGGCTAGCTTATCGTGGCATCTCTGTTCCGTGTCAAGTTGATGACGGGGTAGGAGCAAATGTCCCAGGCTGTGGCTCTGAAAGAGGAAAGGACTCCTGTGTGGCACATCTGGGTGGGGGTTGGGGGCAGGTTTTCACTCATACCTAGTTTTTCAAGGCATCCCAGTTTCTTGGGGAGATTTTCATACTCTTGGGGGCTTCTTCCCTCTCGATTCCTTACTTCTCTACGACTTTTCTTTTTTGTGGAGTTTTAAAAATGCAGAAATTGCAGAGATATCGCCCACACTTTAGACCCTGTATCAAAAAGGGTCCTGACAGGAAATACATACCAAAGGAATGAGCAAGGTGTAGGAAAGCCCCAAAAGCTGGTGCTGTACCCCGAGCTTCAGCAGCCTTAGCCTCTTTAAGGGACAAGGTTAGGAGCTGTCAAGAACCTGACAAGATAAGCTCACTGAAGGGAGCCTGCATTTCCCCCAGAGTGGAGAGGGGCTGGCAAATAAACACCCAGAGTCCCGCTCCTCTCTCCCTCCCATCCCCCCCCCTGCTCCCAACTGGAGGAACCCAGGGGAACCGCAGGGTGGGTTCCCTGAGCAGAGAGGCCAGCCTGCTGGGCCACGGCGGGGATGGCAGAGTAAGCGTGCTTCTGGAGGGCAAGAGGGAATGACCAGGGCGTCACCCCTCATCAGGAGTTAAGAAATGGTAATATCTTGTTATTTTTGCTTCTCATGTAAAAATGAATAAATAGAACTCTACAGACAGAGTTAGAAGTCTCCTTGGTCCCATTCCCCTCCCTCATCAGAGATAGCCAATTTCATAGATTGGGTGTATGCCCTTTGTGTCCACGACCTGTTTTTCGTTACTTTTACTACACGTATATAAATAAACACAGGAGAGCATTATTTTGGCATTTTAAGATTTCTATAAATGTTTTCATGCTGTGCATATAATTCTGTGATTTGCTTTTTTCCTTCAACAGTGTGTTTTGAAGATATTTGCAGGTTAGTATATATCAATATACTTCATTCATCTTAATTGCTGAATAGTATCCCACTCTATCTGTTCTCCTGCTGATGGATATTTACATTGTTTTCAACATTCTCTATTCAGGGGCGCCTGGGTGGCTCAGTCTGTTAAACGTCTGCCTTCAGCTCAGGTCATGATCTCAGGGTCCTGGGATAGAGCCTTGCATCATGCTCTCTGCTCAGCAGGGAGTCTGCTTCTTCCTCTCCCTCTGCCTGTCCCCCTGCTTATGCTCTCTCTCTCTCTCTCTCTCTCTCTCTCTCTCTCTCTCACACACACACACACACACACACACACATACCCATAAATAAATAAAATCTTTAAAAAACAAAACAAAATATTCACTGTTCAAACAGTGAATGTTGCAAACATTCAAGGTTGCTACAAGCAACCTTGCTCCTTGGCTCAAAGGGTTTGAATATTTTCAACTTTACTAGAAATTGCCCAATTACTCTCCAGGATATTTGTACTAATTTATATTTTTATCAGCAACATATAATAGCTATTATTTCTTATCCTCACCAACTGTCAGTATTTCAGATTTTTTAATTTTTGCCAACAGAATGAGTGTGAAACTGCATCATACTCTTATTTCAGTTGGCCTTTTTTGGATCACTAATGAAGACAAGCATCTCTTCCAGATAATTATTGGCCATTTGGGTTTCCCCTTCTGTGACTTGCCTCTCTGGATCTTTGCCTACCGTTTATTGAATTGTTTCTTTTTTCCTTTATGATTTGTGAGCCCATATGTTTATTCTGGATGCTACCTTTTCGCATAAACTGTGACTCATAACCTAACTCTCACTAGCTCAGGATGAGCTTTTATAAATATCTGAATCAGCCTAACTGGTACAATCATTCTTCAAGAAAAGGAAAAGACCAATGGAAGGCAAGGGCTTATTTGTTCACTTAGGGGACTTTTTTACCCCAAAGTCCTGGAGATGAACAGGAAAGCGTAGCAAATTCAAAAGGGCTACCTTGAGTGAAGGTTTGACTTCTCTCCTCCTTGGAGTTGCTGTCCCTTTGAGCCCTGGCTCAAGATGGATTGCATCACGAGATGGAATCGTTGTTTTTGGCTTTGGCTGTTCTGACTTGACAACATCCTGCATGATGAATTGATGCTGTCAGGGAAGCAGAAATGCGAGGCATTTTAAGCCATGGAAACATGTGAACGAAATCCCCCAACTCGTCTCTCTCCGGAACAACTGCCTGAGGACAGGCTTCTTTCTGCAAACATCAGCTCTGATGACAGCTTGGACTCAACAGAGTGCTGCACCTCGTTTTAGAAAATGCTTTCACGGGCAGCACCATGATTTGAGCAAGGGCACGGCAAGACGCACTCATGCCGGGGAACGGGTGTGGGAAGCCGCACACGCCTCTAGCTGTCCACCTGTGCAAACGGTCTGCTGCTTCTACTCTGCAGCCCTGTCACTGACCAGAACCAAGGCCACACATCCATGGATTAGACCCGAGCCTGCTCTTGAAGAGTGCTCAGTGTGACAGCAAGAAGTATGCGTAAGTCAGTGGTCAAAATACAGCGCCGTGTTAGGTGCCATTTAGAGGAACGTGCCAAGTGCTATGGGATCCTGGAAGAAGGATTGACTAACCCTCTAGCTTCTCCCAGACTCAGCTCTGGAATCATCCTGACCCCATTTCTGGACACCTCCCCTCTCTCTTCCCTTTTCTCATTACCTGGCATTGTCTGCTCCTGGGTCTCTCCCCGCAAGGGGCTTTAAACCCAAGTTCAGAACTATTCACATTTTGCATCAGATACATTTTTGATGGGAGAGGGGCTATTTTGTGCATTGCAGTATGTTTAACAGCATCCCTGGCTTCTGTGCCCTACATGCCCTACACACACACACAGACACACATGCACATGCACACACACACATGCACATGCATGCACACACATGCACACATGTACATACAACATGCACCAGTTCTGACAACCCAAAGTGTCTCTGGACATTGCTAGATCTCCCCTGGGCACCAAAAGTGCCCCAGCTGAGAAGCTCCTGCTTTAAAACCTTGCATGTTCCGATGTTCCCCCCGTCTCTGAATTCCCACTGCAAAGGACATGCCTGGCACTGTGAACCAAACAGAACTTCTCTTGGAGGGATGAGGAAACGCCTCCGACTTGGCTTCTGAAGGCTAAAGAGGAATATTCTGTCAGCGCTCTCCTCTAGAACGTTCTGTGATCCTGGGAATGTTTTATACATGTCTTTTCCAACGCAGCACCTATCACTACACGGGACCTTGAGCACTTGAAAACATGTGACCAAGAAACAGAAGTATTAAATTCCCATTAGTTTTAATTACTTTCCATTTAAATTGCAAAGGCTGTAGCTGGCCTGGAGCTGCCATATTGAATAGCACGGCTCTAAGCACTGACTAGTCCACCCCCACGTAAGCAAGTTTGGGTTTGGGTAATTTCCCAGATACGCAGAAACATATTTACACTTTCAGTTTCTCTGACCATTATCCAAGTCTGAAGTGATATAGAGGGGTGCCTGGGTGGTTAAGCATCCGCCTTCGGCTCAGGTCATGATCCCAGGGTCCTGGGATCGAACCCCACATCAGGCTCCCTCCTCAGCAAGGAGTCTGCTTCTCCCTCTCCCACTCCCCTTGCTTGTGTTCCCTCTCTCACTGTGTCTGTCTCTGTCAAATAAATAAATAAAATCTTTTAAAAATTAAAAAAGCTATATAGAATGGAATAAAATGAATGTTACCATGCTTTACTGTATAGGGTGATAGAAGAGGCTTGTCCCACCCATCCCAAAGCACCCAGATACCAGGGCCTCCAATGCAGGTGCTAGTGAAATTCTCAGACCTGCCCAATCCATCTGCTTATACTTCCATATATTTACCCAAATAACACATATTTATGAGAATCTACATATGCTTTCGCTGCAATAAAAAAATATGCAGAACAGCCAGAGACACCAATGTTTAAGCAACTGATGACAATACTTTGCCAGCAGAGCAAAGATGGAGGTCTGTGTGTGGTGCCGTGAGGACAGGGACGGGAGCTCGTAGGTGCCTGAGATGGGTAAGGAAAGCTTGTCAGTGTTGCTGGTGCTGAGTCTTAGAGTTTGAGAGAGAATTAGCAGAGTCTGTTTCCTAAACTTATCTGAACAGCCACCACACACACACACAGAAAAAATCACCTGGAGGGTTGTTAAAAAATAAACTCTCAAGCTCCTTCCCCAGAAATTCCTAGCAGAGAGCTTAGAGTTTGTGCTTTGAGCAACCACCTCGGGCAAATCTAGGGAACAGGTGTTAGGGGGATGCACCCAGTAATTCCGGAGCGCGGATAGGAACAATGTCAGGTCTTGACAATGATCCCCAGGTCTGGCGTGTGTCCATATATCATGCCTGCAATATGATAGATGGCAGGAATTTGCAAAAGGGCATATATTTTTAGATATCAAAACTAATTAGAAAAGTGGGAAAATAAAGAAAAATAAAACAGCAAAAGAAAGTGGCACCTGGGTGTCTCAGATGGTTAAGTGTCTGTCTCCGGCTCAGGTCATGGTTCCAGGGTTCTGGGATCAAGCCCCGCACCGGGCTCCCTCCTCAGCGGGGAGTCTGCTTGTCCCTCTGCCTCTTCTGTTTCCCCTGATTCTGCTCTCTTGCTCTCTCTGTCAAATAAATGAATAAAACCTTGAAGAAAAGAAAAGAACAAAAGAAAGTGAAAGCCACCCACAATCCCACCATCCAGACTTAACCGTTGTCTGCTGTTTCTGCTAAATATACCTCTTGTCTTTCTGTTTTTACACACGCACACACACGCACAGTCACTCACTCACACAAAATTGGAATGATTCTATACCTATTCTGTTTAAATAAGCTTTTTCATTTTCGAGTAATGTTAGATTTAAACAGAAGTTGTGAAGATGGTCACAGAGTTCCAGATGCCGTGGGCCCGGTTCCCCGTTCTCAAGAGCTCCCACATGTGTCCCAGTGAATGGATCACTACTGATCTGTTTCTGTTAACAAAATCCATGCTTTATCCAATGCCCTTCTTCTGCTGGAAGATCAGATCCATGACAGCACGTTACATTCGGCGATTATGTCTCCCTAGGCCACTCTTGCCTACCAGTTTCTCAGCCTTACCCCTGTGTTTTACGAGCCCATCCATGCTGAGGAATACTGGCCAGACCTTTTATAGTGTCTTTTCCCTGGGATTTGTTTGATGTCTTTCTCATTACTAGCCTGGAGTTTAAACATGCACCTATTCTCAACCCAGAATTGGCAATTGTTACCGTTTTTGTGATATTTGATCCATTTTTTAAAAACGAATGGAAATTAGATCCCCATTCCTGAGCATCCATTACAGCCCCCAAAACACTCCCAGACTCATAGATGCAACCTTCTTAAACTCCACGTGTGATGGTCCCCTTCTCCACTTTCCCCTTCTCCATTGTGGACACATGCGCCTGCACAACCAGGCAGATAGATGCTATGTTATGTGTACTTCAAAACTTCTCCATGAAGACAAACCATAAGAGACTCTTAATCTCTCAAAACAAACTGAGGGTTACCGGGGGGTGGGAGGGTAGGGATACGGTGTATGGGTTATGGACATTGGGGAGGGTTTTTGCTTTGATGAGTGCTGTGAAAAGTGTAAGCCTGATGATTCACAGACCTGTACCCCTGGGGCAAATAATAAAAAAAATTTTTTTAATAAAATAAATAAAATAAAATAAAGCTTCTCCATGAATAACATCACATACGTTTCACCCAGTATCGTTTCTGAGAACCATTCGGGGAGATCTACACAGACCTAGTCAGCCCCCCTGTCTTTTAACTCCGTATTCTATAGTGTGACTGCAGGATACGTTATCTATTCCCTTCCAGTGCACACACACCAGAGACTCTGCAGTGCTCTCTGTGCACACCAGGATAGAACTGCTGGTCTGTACAGTGTGAACCTTCCATCATGATTACACCAGTACACACTCCAGCACCAATGTTCCCTTCCCCATGTTCCCAGCAATAGGTAGTTTAAGCAGACTTTCACATTTTTTTCCCCAAACATCCAAATGTGAAATTAAATCTTATCGGTATTTTATTTTTAATTTCCCTGATTATTGGTGAACTTGAGCATCATCTCATATATTCATTAGCATTTGGTTCCCTTGACTATGAATTGTTTGCTCATTTTTTTGTCCACTTTACTATTAAGTCTCTTTTTCTTTTTTGTTTGTTTTTTTAAATTAACTTGATAGAATTTTTTTACATATTTCAGGGGATAATCCTTTCCTGTTGTATATGTTACAAATTCACGGTGCTAGTCTGCTGTTTCTCTTTCAGCATGACTATTCTCATTTGTCATTCAGAATCTGATATTTTGACGTAGTCAAAATCATCGTTCTTTTCCTGTAGAATTTATGCTTTTTTATATGTTGCTTAAGAAGTTTTTTTTCTACCCTAATATCCTAAAAATGGTCCCTGGATTTTCTCCTAGTTGTTACAGGTTTTTATATGTGTTTAATGTGTAGGTCTTCAATCTACATGAAATCCCCCTCCCTTTTTTTTGTCTGCATAAGATGAAGATCTGATTTTGTCTGTGCAGGAAGCCCAGCTGCCCAGGACCTTTCATTGCAGTCATTCATCCTTTTTTTTTTTTTAAGATTTTATTTATTTATTTCACAGAGGGAGAGAGATCACAAGGAGGCAGAGAGGCAGGCAGAGAGAGAGAGAGGAGGAAGCAGGCTCCTGCTGAGCAGAGAGCCCGATGCGGGCCTCGATCCCAGGACCCTGAGATCATGACCTGAGCCGAAAGCAGAGGCTTTAACCCACTGAGCCACCCAGGCGCCCTCATTCATCCTTTTTGCTCTGATCTGTAATGCCAGCTCCATTAAATGATAGCGTCCATAGGTGCGGTGACCTGTTTGGGAATTTCTCATCTGCTCAACTGATCTTTTATCGATGGATCAGCCAAAGCCACACTATTGTACTTATTTAGCTTCACAATAGGCTCTGATGTCCAGTTAAATAAGCATTCCCTTCCAGTTGTTCTTTTTCAGAATTGCGTTGGACCTTTCTGTACTTCTTTCTGCCACATGATTTCTAAAACGGCTTTATAAAGTTTTATAGAAAACCATATTAGGGTTTTTATTGGAATTGCATGAGTGTTGTAGACTTATCTGCAGTAAGATTACCATTCTTACCATGCTGAGTCTTCCTATTCGAAAACAGTTTATTTTTTAAGAACATATAAGTTTTCAATACAGTTTTTAAAATTATCTCAGCAAAGATTTTTACTTCTTTTGTTTTATTGACCCTTAGGCATCAAATTACTTTTATTGCTAGGTTAGATTTTTTTTCAATGTCTTTACATAAATATTAGCTTGTAGGAATGCTATTTGTTTTGGGGCACCTGGGTGGCTCAGTCAGTTAAATGACTCTTGATTTCAACTCAGGTCATGATCACAGGGTCCTGAGATCAAGTCCTATGTTGGGCTCCATGCTGGGCATGGAGCCTGCTTGGGATTTTCTCTCTCTCTCTCTCTCTCTCTCTCCCCTCTACTTGGCTCACTCTCTCTCTCTCTCTCTCTCTCAAAATAATAATAATAATAATAATAATAATAATAATAATAATAAAACAACTGCCCCCCCAAAACAAAGAAAAATCCATTTTAAAAAGCGATGCAGGGGGGAGGAGCAAGATGGCAGAGGAGTAGGAGACGGAAATATCCTCAGGTCCCAGGAATTCACCCAGAGAGCTATCAAACCATTCTGAACACCTATTAATTCAACAGGAGGTCGAAGAGAACAAGAGCAGCAATTCTAGGAACAGAAAATCGACCACTTTCCAGAAGGTAGGACGTGCGGAGAAGTGAAGTGATGGGAAGATAGACCCGGGGGGAGGGGCCGGCTCCCGGCAAGTGAAAGAGCAGCGGAGCACAAACTCGGAACTTTTAGAAGTCGGCTTCACTGAAGGACGTCACCCCAGAGGCTAAGCGGGGGGTGAAGCTCTCATGGGGACAGGGTGGTCTCAGGACCCACGGGGACACAAAAAGACCAGGAGTGTCTGAGTGTGGCAGAGCTCCCAGGTATCAGACTGAGGAAGCCGGGTGCAAAGACAGAGCCAAGCAGTGGGCTCTCAGCTCGGGGCTGAGATCTGAGGCACATTCGGGCCACTGCTCTTCGAGCAGAGACCCCACAAGTGGCAGATCCAGAGAGACCCCCTCCTTCCTCCTCCAGGAGGAGCGGCACAGGAGCGGCTGTAGGAATCTGCTGGGTTTGGAGACTCCAAACGGGGTCGTGCACCAGAGATAGATAGACACGCTCGGTCCCAGGCAGGGTGAGCTCGGAGCTTGGCTGGAGACCAGCGAGATGGAAGGGACGGACTGCTTTTCTCTGAGGGTGCACTGAGGAGTGGGGCCCAGAGCTCTCGGCGCCTCTGGGCCGGGGACTGGGGGCTGCCATTTTCATTCCTGTCCTCTGGAGCTGTACGGAAAGCATTCAGGGAACAAAAGCTCCCAAGAGCAAACTGGAGCAGATTGCTTAGCCTGGCAAAGGCAGTGCAATTCAGCCTTGAGCAAAGACATTTAAGAATCACTGAAACAGTCCCCTCCCTCAGAACATCAGCAAGAACATCCAGCCAAGACCAAGTCCACCGATCCATGAGAACTGTGGAACTTCAAAAGGAGAACCCTCCTACACTGTTGGTGGGAGTGCAAGCTGGTGCAGCCACTCTGGAAAACAGCATGGAGGTTCCTCAAAAAGTCAAAAATAGAGCTACCCTAAGACCCAGCAATCACACTACTGGGAATTTACCCTAAAGATACAAAGGTAGTGATCCGAAGGGGCACGTGCTCCCGAATGTTTATAGCAGCAATGTCCACAATAGCCAAACTATGGAAAGAACCTAGATGTCCAAGAGCAGATGAATGGATAAAGAAGATGTGGTGTATATACACAATGGAATACTATGCAGCCATCAAAAACCCCAAAATCCTGCCGTTTGCAACAACATGGATGGAACTAGAGGGTATTATGCTAAGCGAAATAAGTCAATCAGAGAAAGACGATTATCATATATTCTCTCTAACATGAGGAATTTGAGAGGCCAAGAAGGGGGTTGTGGAGGGAAGGAAAGGAAAAAAATGAAACAAGATGGGACCAGGGAGGAAGACAAACCATTAGAGACTCTTAATCTCAGAAAACAAACTGAGGGTTGCTGGGGGGGAGGGGGAGGGAGAGGGTGGCTGGGTGATGGACATTGGGGAGGGTACGTGCTATGGTGAGCGCTGTGAATTGTGTAAGACTGATGATTCACAGACCTGTACCCCTGAAGCAAATAATACATCATAAGTTAATAAAATAAAAATAATAAAATAAAAAGTGATGCTATTTGTTTTTGAAGGTAGGTTTATATGATCTATCTTGTTGAATAATTTTATTAGTTCTGTTGGATTTCTTAGATTTTTCTAAATAGACAATTATAGGGGAATCCAGTGACTCAGTCAGTTAAGTGTCTGCCTTCAGGTCATGATCTCAGGGTTCTGGGATTGAGCCTAGTGTCAGGCTCCCTGCTCAGTGGGGAGTCTGCTTCTCCCTCTCCCTCTGCCCCTCCCCCAGCTCCACTCATGTGCATGCTCTCTCTCTTTCTCTCAAATAAATAAATAAAATCTCTTTAAAATATATAAATAAACAATCATGCCATGAACAAATAATGATAATTCCTTTTTAAACTTATTTTATTTAAATTCAGTTAGTGAACATATAGCATGTCATTAGTTTCAGATGTAGAGTTCAGTGATTCATCCATTGCACATAGCACCCAGTGCTCCTCACATCACGTGCCCCCCTAATGTCCATCACCCAGTTACACGTTCCTCCCACCCACCTCCCCTCCAGCATGTCTCTTCCCTTTTCGTCCATGTTTCTCCATTGCCTTGTTGACTAGAAATTCTACCACAGTACTGATAATAACTATATTATCAGCGTGGGAATGGATATCTTTGTCTAGTTCTTGACTTTCCTAGAAAAGCCTCTAAATACTTATTTTAGGATCTTTGATAAAACGTATTATATGATAGAGATTTTTGTTAGATGTCTTTTTTTAAGCCCAGTATGTTCAAGTTCCCTTCAATTTGTACTTTAAGAATTGTTTTAGTAAATCACAGATGAGTTGTAAATTTTCCTGAATGCTTGGTGGAGCTTATTGCAGGGATCTCGTGGATTGCCTCTTTTAACCTGCTCTCTGGTGAATGACGCTGATTGATTGTCTTGCGTTCAAGCTTCTGTGTGTTCTTGGGATAAACCTCGGTCTTATTCCGAAAACATATTCTTCCAAGTTCCTAAACTGGATCTCTTAATCTTTTACTTGGAGTTTTTACATCTATGTCTATAAGTGAGGTTGGCATGTAGTTTTCTATTTTACACTGTCTTTAACTAGTTTTGGAATCAAATTATATTGTCTCATAAAATAAAATGAATGGCATTTTCTCTTTGTCTACTCTCTGGAATAGTTTGTATAAGATAGCAATTATCTGTTCTTTAGTGACTATAGTAATACTCAGCTGTGAATCTTCTGACTCTGTTTTCTTTTTAGGAAGGACATTTTTTACTACTGATGCAATCTCGTTATCTTATTATTGCTGTATTAGGGGTAGGTAACACATAGTACCAGGCCCCTGTTCTAAGCTGTACATTTCAGCAACTAATTCTTATTTAATCAACACAACAGTCTTATGACCTAGGTCCAATTATTATTCCTATTTTGCTTATGAGCAAACTGAGGCAAAAGGGATTAGGTAGCTTGCTCAAGCTCACATATTAATGGCAGAGCCAAAATCAAACCCAGGCAGTCTGGCTGTAGGATCTGTGTTCTTAACTACTACAGTAGAGTAAATTTCTGTTTCTTTTTGTATAAATTATGTTAATTTACATATTCCTAGAACATTATACCTTTCTTCTAAAATTTCACAATTATTGGCATGAGTATTATAATATTCAAATGATATTTTAAAATCTCTACTTTTTTTTTAAGATTTTTATTTATTTATTTATTTCACAGAGGGAGAGAGATCACAAAGAGGCAGAGAGGCAGGCGGTGGGGGGGGAAGCAGGCTCCCCGCTGAGCAGGGAGCCCGATGCGGGCCTCGATCCCAGGACCCTGAGATCATGACCTGAGTCGAAAGCAGAGGCTTTAACCCACTGAGCCACCCAGGTGCCCTCTACTATACTTTTTTAAAAGAAAGATTTATTTAGGGATGCCTGGGTGGCTCAGTGGGTTAAGCATCTGCTTTCAGCTCAGGTCATGATCCCAGGGTCCTGGGATCAAGCTTCATGTCAGGCTCCCTGCTCAGAGGGAAGCCTGCTTCTCACTCTCCCGTCTGCCTTTACTCTCTCTCAAATAAATAAATAAAATCTTTAAAAAAAAGATGTATTTATGCATTTGTTTATTTGAGAGAGAGAGAGAATGTGTGCACACATGCACGAGCATGTGTACCCATGCACAAGTGGGGAGAGAGGCAGAGGGAAAAGGAGAGAAATCCTCAAGCAGACTTCCAGTTAAGCTTGGAGCCCAACTCAGGGCTCAATCCCAGGACCCTGAGATCATGACTTGAGCCGAGATCATGAGTCAGCTGCTTAACCAACTGAGCCACCCAGGCATGCCTCTACTGTACATTTTTTTTATCCCTAATATTATTTTATTTCACAGTCTCCAATAATAAGTGAAATTATATTCTTACATGTATTACATATAGATGAATTCTGTTTTTGAATGTATATGTACCATTCTTATCTGATGTTTCTGGTTACCCTGTTCTTTTTTTCTTTACTCTTCCTCTTCTCTTTTCTTGTCCTTTATTGAATTGATAGTATCATTTATCCTCTTTCTTCCCCTCTATTGATTCAGGGTAATGGAGTATTTATTCTTTTAGAAGATACCCACATAAATTTTAACCTTATCTTCCAATGAAATGCAAAGTGACTATGTCTAACCTCCTCCCTCACAAGAGAAGGACCTGTGCACATGTTAGCTTCCTTCTCCAGGTTCTCATCTCATTTGTTGTCCATGTTGACTTCCAACCTTTCATTAACAGGAACAAGGAACACGCTTTGTTTGTTTCTTAAAACAGCCAATACTAATGTAGATTTCCAACATAATTTGCTGACTTCTTTGTTCCTAATTGCTTTGTTCAATGGGTTTGTTTTCTGTCTTGCTGAAGCACATTCTTTAGTAGTTCTTCCAGCAAGGGTCTGCAGGTAATAAGCACGATATTTAAATTTTTTTTAATTTTTTTACTTTATTTTTTTCAGTGATCCAAGATTCATTGTTTATGCACCACACCCAGTGCTCCATGCAATACGTCCCCTCCTTAATACCCATCACCAGGCTCACCCAACCCCCTACTCCTCTCCTCTCCTCAGTTTGTTTCTCAGAATTCACGTCTCTCATGCTTTGTCTCCCCTTCTGATTTACCCCAATTCACTTTTACTCCCTTCCCCTAGAGTCCTCCATTTTATTCCTTATGTTCCACAAGTGAAACCATATGATAATTGACTTTCTCTGCTGACTAATTTTTAAATTTATAGCTCAGTCTACAAAAGCCATTTAGCTGTGCACAGAATTCAAGCTTCACAATTCTTTTCTCTTAAAACTTTAAAGATATTCTACATTTTCTCACCCATTCTTGCAGTGTGACACTTCCAAACAGTGTTATTTGCTTCTTTGCAGGCAATCTGCAAGTCTGCATTTCTTCTCTGAATCTTTTAGGATTTTCCTTTTATTGTTGATGTTGTACAGATTCATTACAATGTGTTAAGTATGAAATTTCTTATTTATCCTACTTGTGGTTTTTCATTTCACTGTGAGAATGTATGTTTCAATCAGGAACACTCTTGGGCATTCACTCTTTGAAAGTTGCCGCTGTCTCCCACCTCATTCTCTATTGCCTTTGTCTGGAACTTCCTCCAAATGTGTGGTGTGGTATTTCATGTTACACTCCATGCCCATCTTTTTGTACTGCATTCTACGTGATTTCCCAAAGGCTGCTTTCCAGTTTATTAATTTTGTGTTCATCTGACATCTGCCATATTATTTTTTAAAGATTTTATTTATTTGTTTGTTTGTTTATCTGAAAGAGAGAGAGAGAACGAAGAGGAATAGAGGGACAGAGAGAAGCAGATTCTGTGCTGAGCATGGAGCCCATCCCAGGACCCTGAGATCATGCATGATCTGAGCCTAATCAAAGTTGGTTGCTTAACCAACTGAGCCACCCAGACATCCCTACCATACTAATTTTTCTAAAGACTTTTATTTATTTTAGAGAGAGTGTGAGCAGGGGAGGGGCAGAGGAAGAGAGAGAGAGAGAGACTCTCAAGGAGACTTCCCACTGAGCTTGCAGCCCATTGCAGAGCTTGATCGCAGGACCCTGAGATCATGACCTGAGCCAAAATCAAGAATCTGGTGCCCAACCAACTGCAACATCCAGGCATCTCTGACATCTCCCATATTAAAATAGTTTGCTTTTAATAAGAATATTCAAAGCTTACTAGGGTACCACTGTGAGAGCATAAAATGTGACAGTTTTGAAAACCATTTAACAATATATACTAAGCAAATTACAAGTATTCTCTCTCTTTTTAAGTATTCTAACTTTTTGACTTACTAATTTCACTTTTAGGAAACTAACCCAAGGCACCAATTCCAAATACTAGGGAGAAACAACTTTATGTTGTCATCTAAAAGAGAAATTGGAAACAACCTAGAGGTATAATAAAGAGGGAACAAGTAAACTGTTTCATCTGTACAAGAAAATACTACTCAGTCTTTAAGATTTATTCTTACACTGTAGTGATCAAAACAGTATGATATTGGCACAAAAATAGACACATAGATCAGTGGAATAAAACAGAAAGTCCAGAAACAAACCCACAATTATATGGTTAAATAATCTTTGATAAAGGAGGCAAGCACACACTGGGAAAAAGATAGTCTCTTCAACAAATAGTGTTGGCAAAACTGGACAGCTATATGCAAGAAAATGAAATTTGACCACTTTCTTACACCATACAGGAAATTAACTCAAATGGATAAAGGGCCAAAATGTGAGATTTGGAACCATAAAAATCCTAGAAGAGAGCACAGGGAGTGATTTCTCTCACATTGGCCATAGAAACATTTTTCTAGATCTGTTTCCTGAGGCAAGGGAAACAAAAGAAAAAATAAACTCCTGGGACTACATCAAAATAAAAAGCTTCTGCACAGCAAAGGAAACAACCAACAAAACTAAAAGGCAACCTACAGAAGTGGAGAAGATATCTGCAAATGACATATCCAATGAAGGGTTTATATCCAAAATCTATAGAGAACTTATAGAACTCAACTCCCAAAAAACAAATAACCCAATTTAAAAATGGGCAGAAGACATGGACAGACATTTCTTCAAAGAAGACATCCAGATGGCCAGCAGATACATGAAAAGATGCTCAACATCACTCAGCATCAGGGAAATGCAAATCAAAACCACATGAGATATCACCTCACACCTGTCAGAATGACTAAAATCAAAAACTCAAGAAACAACAAGAATTGGTGAGGATGTGGGGAAAAAGGAAGCCTTGTGCATTGTTGAGAATGCAAATTGGTGCAGCCACTGTGGAAGGCAGTATGGAGTTTCCTCAAAAAGTTAAAATAGAACTACCGTATGATCCAGTAATTGCATTACTGGGTATTTACCCAAAGAATATGAAAACACTAATTTGAAAGGATGTATGCATCCCTATGTTCACTGCAACATTAAGATAGCCAACCTGTGGAAGCAACCCAAGTGTCCATTGGTAGATGAATGGATAAAGAAGATGTGGTGTATCTATATAATAGAATATTACCCAGCCATAAAAAAGAATGAAATCTTGCCATTTGCAACAACATGGATGGATCTAGAGAATATGTTTATTAGAGAATACCACATGGTTTCACTCATATGTGAAATTGAGAAATAAAACAGCAAACAAAGGGATGCCTGGGTGGCTCAGTCGTTAAGCGTCTGCCTTTGGCTCAGGTCATGATCCCAGGGTCCTGGGATTGAGCCCCACACCGGGCTCCCTGCTCTGTGGGAAGCCTGCTTCTCCTTCTCCCACTCTCCCTGCTTGTGTTCCCTCTTTTGCTGTATCTCCCTCTGTCAAATAAATAAACAAAATATTTAAAAACAAAAACAAAACAAAACAAACAAAAAAACCCCAGCAAACAAAGGAGGGAAAAGAGTCAAGCCAAGACACAAACTCTTAAGTATAGAGAACAGATGGTTCACAGAAGGGAGGTGGGTGGGGGGATGGGTGAAGTAGGGGAAGGAGAGTAAGAGCACACTTGTCATGATGAGCACTAAGTTAATGCATAGAATTGTTGAGTCACTACTAAAATTAATATAACACTGTGTTAACTATAGTGGAATTTAAATTTTTTAAAAAGATAAACGCTATAGAAATGTTTTAATAAAATATGAAAGTACTCATGCCATATCTTATGTGAAAAATGAGCATAGAAAACTATGCATTTTGTATGGTTAAATAGTTAAAGCACTAAATGTAAAGTATATATCAAAGGGTTGACAGTATATACTTCTGGGTATCATTTGTACTGATGTGGTTGTTTTTCTACTTCATTACACTTTTTTGTGCCTTCCAAATATTCCACAATGTACATCTATTATTTTTATAATGTTCAAATCAAAGATTAAGAAAACTTTTTCAATAAATTGGAAGGAACTTGACTCAGCCATAAATTCTTCAGTTGTGCTGGGCCTCTCCCCCTTTGAAATGAGTCCTTATCTCATCTTTCTAGTGGGCACTGTTAGGTTATTCCTGGCCAATGGACACTAGATCAAATTGAAAGCTAAACGTGCAGGTTCACCTGAGCAACAAAACTCAAACATTTGACCATAGTTCTCAAAAGCAGCTGACATTCCATGTCTGAGATCTTTAAGCGTGTTAGAAAGGTTTAAGAGTAATTTGTCCCATGGAAAATTGCTAACTCAAAATCCAGTATTTAAAAGGTTGGAAGAGCCCCCCAAACTACTGGGCAGTTCTCAGACAGTCCTGGTTTGGTCAAAGAGGAATACTCTAGCAAAGACTGATCAACAGGGGATTTCCGTGCTGGGCAAAAATGGCCCAAACCTAGTACCTCTGCTGAGCTCAGTCAATGGCTATGAGCAGCCAAGGTGTAGCGGGAGGGGGGTGCCTGGGGGGAGGAGGGGAATCATGCCTCATCATCAACACTCTGGTCAATCCCATCAGCCAGCTAAGGGAGATTGGAGTGGGAGCACCTCTTGGATGCCATGGTATTGTATTTAAAGTATATTCTCTTGGGGCATCTGGGTGGCTCAGTCATTAAGCATCTGCCTTTGGCTCAGGTCATGATCCCAGGGTCCTGGGATCAAGGCCCACATCCGGCTCCCTGCTCTGCGGGAAAGCCTGCTTCTCCCTTTCCCACTCTCCCTGCTGGTCTTCCCGCTTTCACTGTGTCTCTCTCTGTCAAATAAATAAAATCTTTTAAAAAAAAAATTAAAGGGCGCCTGGGTGGCTCAGTGGGTTAAAGCCTCTGCCTTCGGCTCAGGTCATGATTTCAGGGTCCTGGGATCGAGGCCCATATCAGGCTCCCTGCTCAGTGGTGAGCCTGCTTTTTCCTCCCTCTCTGCCTCCCTCTCTGCCTGCCTCTCTGCCTACTTGTGATCTCTCTCTCTGTCAAATAAATAAATAAAATCTTTTAAAAAATAAAATAAAATAAAGTATACTCTCTTCAAAGTCTCCTTCTCACTGTCAAAATAAAAACAAAACAAAAAACCTTCTCCATAAATCAGCAAGGGGTAGACTGGTTCTATCTAGAGAAAATATTGAGCTTTCCCTTAAATGGGATTGTAGAATTCAGAACCTAGGATGGTTCCTAGCACGTTATATGTAACCCTGAGTATTTGTTGACTAACTTGTTATTTGATCCTTTTTTTTTTTTTAGTATAGTTGACACACAATGTTACATTGTTTTCAGGTGTCCAATATAGTGATTTGACAAGTTTATACATGATGCTATGCTCACCACAAGTAAAGCTACCATCTCTTCCTTTACATCACTATCACAGTATCATTGACCGCATACCTTATACTCATTCCGTAACCGGAGGCCTGTATCTCCTTCTCCCCTTCACTCATTTTGCCCATACCTGCCCCCAACAACCATCAGTTTGTTCTCTGTATTTATAGATTCTGGTTTTCATTTATTTTTTAATTCTATTTATGAGAATCATATGGTATTTGTCTTTCTCAGCCTGACTTGCTTTACTTCACACAACACCCTCTAGATCTATCCACATTGTCTCAAATGGCACGACCTCATCCTTTTTTATGGCTATATAATATTCTATTACATATATATACCACATTTTCTTATCCACTCATCTACTGATGGACACTTATGCTGTTTCCATGGTTACTGTAAATAATACTTCAATAAACGTAGAGGTGCATATATTTTGAGTTAGTGTAAATACCCAACAGTGGAATTACTGGATCCTATGGTATTTCTATGATTCTTTTCCTCTCATGAGGCACAATAATATGCTGCTCTTAATTAAATTAAACTTTATTTTTTTTAAAGATTTTATTTATTTATTTGACAGAGAAAAAGAGCACAAGCAGGGGGAGCAGCAGATGGAGAGGGAGAAGCAGACTCCCCACTGAGCAGGGAGTCCGATGCAGGACTCAATCCCAGGAATCTGGGATCATGACTGGAGCCAAAGGCAGACACTCAACTGACTGAGCTACCTAGGTGCCCCTAAAGCCAGATACTTTAGATTTGATATTTATCATCTTTATAAAAAGCCTGCAATTCGGGCATTGTTAGGTGTCTTTACAAGTTGATACACTGAGGCTCAGTGAGGTTACGTAGCTTGACCAGGTCATACAGCTAGTAAGCGGTGGTTCTGGGATTCAAACCTAGTACTGCTCCAGACCAGAAGTCTTCAACCCTGGCTAACCATCAGAATCACCTGAAGAAATTTAAAATATTCAGATGGTCAGGGTGCACGTCAGACTGATTAAATCACTATTTCTGGAGGTGGACCCAGACATTTGTATTTTTTTCAAAAAGCTTTTACATGTGGAAAGTTCTATTGCTCCGAAGGTTGAGCATCACTGATCTATACCAACTCCTTCTCTTATATTACAGGTTGGGTAACTGAGTCTCAGAGAAGGGAGATTATCGGATTCCAAATTCCACAGCTATAAGTGTCCGAACCAGAGCGGAAATGAAGATTTTCTTAATCCCATGTTGCCCTCTCGTAGATGACCTGACCATTCTTCCTCTCTGTCACCACATGCCAAAGGACCAGGCTCTGCCCATATGACGGTTCTTGTCTGCCCCCTGGTGGGCTACAATGGTACGGAGCCACTGTCTGGGCGCATACTTCGTAGGGAAACGAGGAAGGAGTTCTCCAAGCCGCTGTCTGTATTGTTAATCTAAATGCTGCATGTTGGCTTATACAGAGGGGCGGCTAGGCTGGTGGTACTTTATAGCATCCCCGTACTGGGAAAGAAGGAAACGACAACATCAAAACAAAAACACAACCACTCTGGACTGGTACAGTGCCTTGCCTCCAAAGACTTGTATATAATGCCGACTCGAAATAACAAGACACTCCCTCATCTAAGAACTCAGTGAGACATGTTTAAGTTCTTATAGAACCTGTTATGAAGGCGGTAGGCTTGTGGTTCATCTCACGGATTTTGGAGTCAAACATAGCTGAAGGCAAATACTAGCTCTACAATTTATTGATCTTATAAACTTTGGTGAGCCACACGGCATCTTTAGTCCTCAGTTTTATCACCTGTAAAATGGTCATTCTAGCGCCTAATGGATACAACTGTTAATGGAGAGCAAAGGTCTGGGTAAAGCATTCAGCTCTGTGCCCGCACTGTCCTAACCTCCACCCTCGAGCCCCACAAAGGGTTAGTATCACTCTCACAGAAACTGACCCATGGTGGGTGCCTTTTGACCAGTCCTGGGAAAAACTCCCGAGGAGGAAACAGTATTCTCAGGGCCATCTTATGGGATCTGACACCTCAGAGAGAACCTGTGGCCCTCCGCACGCCCCTGCATGTGGCCTTGCAGGGGATCCTTCCCTGAAAAGTATTCTGTGCTCGGAGTCCTATTCTCATTCCTGGGGCATTCTCACGTGAAAAGGGCAAGAAGATAAGAAGCCAGCAAAGGAGACGAAGAGAGACTGAGGGACTGACACAGTAGAAGAGAAACCAGGAGAGCGTGGTCTCCTAGAGGCCACTCGAGTGTCTCGGATGGAGGAAATGACCAACCCGGTCAAGGGCTGGGACCCTTAGGAAGGCAAGGCCGGAGAACCAACAATCTGGTTTAGCAAAGCGGAAGTCGTTGGTGACCTTGACAAAAGCCAAGTTGCTGTAGTGGGTGTGGTGAATCCTGACTGGAGTATGGAATTCGGTAGATCAGGCATCAGCTACTCTCTGAGAAGTTTTTCTACAAAGAGGAGCAAAGAAAGTAGTTTCATCTTCAAGACGGGAGGAGTAACAGCATATGGGTGATAATGCTGGGAACAATCCAGGGTGAGGGAGGAAGGGCTGCCGCAGGAGGGAAAAGGAACAACTCCCAGAGCTGCTCCCTTCCTAGGTCAGCAGGAGCGGGATTTGGGACCTGCAGGAGCCCAGACACGGTCCATTTACAAGGATGGGGTCAGGGGAGGCTCTGCACACAGCTGCCCTGCAGCGGGGGGAGGGGGCGGGGCCTGGGCCAGCCCTCTTTTAGAATCCATTTCCTCAGTGCCGTGGAGGCAAGGTCATCAATGAGAGCACCTGCTAATAAGTGAAATCAAGTACCTTCAAGGGAGAGCGTTGTATGTTCTGATTTAGAAACATCACTCAGAGGGTGGTGGTGTGGTTAGTCGATACGCCTGTGCTGAAAACCAGTTGTGAGGTTTGCATGTAACTTCAACTGAAATTCAAACAACAGTAAACACATACACAATGCTCTGAATTTTCTTTATTTTCTAAAACTATTTAAACCACTCTGCAAAACATTCTACAACATTATTTAACAAAATATGGGCAGAATTTAGGGTGGGGATTAGACCCCATTTCCCTACCATCAAAAACAACTTGCAAACACTTATTTTCTTAGAGGATATTCAGCTTTGTGGAATTACTTACAGATGATGGTATATTTTAATTCCATTTACCAGCATGAGAATTTACCTCAAGCATAAAACTCTTTAAAATAAAATAAAACACTACACATTTCTTTTGAACCATCTCAGATTAAGCCGTGTTGGGTGTTCTTCCAAAAGTTAAAACTAAGCTCAATCTCCTTTCCCCGGTCACAGCCTCACACCCGTGGCAGGTTTGTACAAAATCCACCCGCCACTCCTCAGACCGCTCATCTAGAGATGCCCGTGGTTCCTGTCATCACAGGTAGAAGAGAGAGTTGGCTAATTCCAAACTTGGTTCTTTGTGAATGCTCTGTGCCACCAGAAAGGTCAGCTTGTGCGCATACTGACAGGGGGCTGGGATACTGATTAAGCCCTGAGGAGAAAACATATCAACAGCAAGTAAGAGGTTAACTGTTCTTTAAATAATCTGTGGCCCTCAGTTTTATCCTCTCCTAATTCCATACACAGCAGAATGCATTCGTGAGTAAACTAAACTCAACCAACAAAGGGCAACCACATCACAGGGAGCACAGACTCACTGGGCAAGATGGGGTGGGGGGCCAGTCTGGGTCTGTGGAGTTGGGAGCCATCACACTTAGCACTCATCTAAGTTTCCTGTGACTTTGAGGCTCCAAGGGGCTCAGAGCAATCTCATTCTTGGACTTTGAGAGCAGCCCTTGGCTTCATGCACAGAAACACAGAATAGACACGTCCTTACGTTCCCACCAGACACAGTGTCTGAGTTGGCTTCAATTTCCTCAACTGCAACTTGGAAATAATAACACCCCGATTTCCTCCCTGGCGTGCATAAGATAATGCATAGAATTAGGTCCTCTGGAAATGATACGTACTAATGCTGTAAGTAATAATTTTAACAGCTACTGCTGTTTCGTTTCTATGACAGACTGGGTTTCTCCCACTGTGGACTCAGGACGCATTCGTTCATTCATGCACACATGCATTCATTCATTTCTCCTTTGTGGAATCAGGCACCGTGCTGCGTGATGAACTGGGTAGAAACGTCGAGCATCAGCGTCCCACAGCGTCACTCACCGGCCAGTTGTAGTACACGTGGCACAGTTTGAAGGTGAGTCTCTGCATGTGGTCGGGCTTCAAGCCATTGTCGTCGTAGATGACATTATAGTGGGTGGGGGTGACCGTTCCCCGGCCGGCAGCCTGACTGATCAAGTAGAAGTCATACCTGAGTGGAAAACCGGCACGAATGTGAGAAAGGCCGCCAACCGAAGCAGGCCTAACTTGAGGAACACGCGGCAGACATCTCATGGAAAACCAGCTTTCCAACAGCACTTGCCATTCAGGACGCGTGGCCTCGGAGTCCACGATGGTGCCAAGCGGCGGGTTCTGCACCGACCGGTTCGTCTCCATGAAGAATCGCGGCATGCTCTTCTTCCTGACCACAATCACCGACAGCTTGGTGCTTGGAACCAGAAAGGCAAAAAGGGAGATGCAGAGAACCAAAACCAAGCTTGCAGCTTTTTAGTCATCACTTTTGGTAATTTCTAGATAAATTAATTCATTCATTAGGAAAACACTGCCAAAATGAAGAAAGTCAGAATTATCCCCAACCTCAACTCCCCCCAAGATACACAGCTTTCAAAACTAGAGATTGTCCTTCTTTGTGGCAAAAGTGTGCTATGTCCAGTCACTTGGCTGGTTTCTATCACTTGAAGGAGACAGGGGGAAACGGTTACTAAGGCAATGAGCTTCAGCTAGCATTTCTACAGGAAGATTTTCCAGAATTTTCCATGAAAACAAGACTTCCTTTTTCCATTAGCAATAATCCCCCTATTTCACCTTCACCCTTCCTCTCAATTTCTGAATAGCAAAGAGACACACAGGTTCCTCTTACTCCCCAAATCATCGTTTCTGAATCCCACAAGACACACACCTGGGGAGGACAGGTGGATGGACCAAATGTACATTTGGGCCAAATGTTGAATGACCAGGATTAAAGTCAGGATTTGGTAAAGCCAAGGCCAAATCCAAATACTGGCCATCACTCCCAAAGGAACTTCTGGGATGCAAAGATTACGGGGAAATTTTACTTTAAACATTTTATTTGAAAAATACATTATTGTTTTCAGTGTTGAAACTTTTCAAAGTTGATGTCATACTGCAAGAGAACTCCTTAGCACTGTCAGCTGCTCAATGTACTCCCACCAGCCCTCACTCAACTGCATGCTTGTGATTCGGAATAGACACAGTCCCCTGAGGTCAGTGGGGAGGGGGTGATCTGGGCTGTGAGGATCGGGATGCAGCCGCAGGGACACTGCCCCCAAGCCATTACGCCCTCCCTCCTTGCTGACGGATCCTGATTAGCCTGGGGCTCAGATCCTCTGGGACTCAGGGCTGCAGCTGTGGCTGCTAGTGGTGCTGATGGTGTTCCCCCAACAGACGAACGGGGGGCTCTGCTTGGAGGAAGATCCTTTTCGAATATTTTAAGAAGCCAATTTGAGATTGTCATCCTCCCCCGTTTGTCGGTTCTAATATTTTCCTTGCACCTGCCACTTGACATACCCACTGAGGAAAACATACCACACCACTGAACCTAGAAGGCTGGCAACGGAGCAAGGCAGCCCAGCTGGCCCTGCCCTCCCCCGTTTTCAGCACCTCCCACCGACCGTGGCCACACACCTGGGCCTGCACTTGAGGGGCCTGAGCCCCCAGCTGTTGATTTGGGCCTTGAATTTCAAACCACGGCATGTTTAGTCCCACGGCTTATCAACATGTATGAAGCGTCTTCCCCACCCCCTCTGAGCCCCCACTGCTGAATCTCCATGTCAGCTGCTCTGGGGGACACCTGCCTTCCGCCACGTGCCCCACCCGGGCTCACCGCCCGGCAGTGCACTCCAAGCAGTGGGAGATCTAACCAACCGGCTGTCCTCACATGATGCAGGCACAGAGCCAAACTTAACTGCATGAAAAAAAGAAGATGCTGGCATCTATTAATTTGAATATTTATAATCAATGTGCTATCACCGCGAGTGTGGGGAAGGCACAGTAATAGCATACCTGGTACTTGAACTTGCTTCTGTCACACTGCTCAGCAGCTGCGGAACCTCGTATTCAAGCAGTGTCTGCAGCTGGCCGTCCCCCACCCCGTCCCGGTACACGACTATCCGCGCGGGCAGACCATGGTTGTGCCTGTGCCATCTGTTGAGCGCTCCTGCAGAACGTGTGTTGGTAAGAAGAGAGTGGCTCATCCGACGCCAACGAAGAATAACATCGCTTTAGAGTTCAGTGTTTTAGAGAAGTCTGTTAATACAGACCACTGTAAAAGAGGGTGATTCCTAAACCTGAGTTGTAACTGCAATAATATAAAAGTGGATAACTTTAGGGAACATTCGGCACCTCTGCTCTTTGAGGAATCATAATGGTTTCTATGGCATAATGTATTCTTGAACTTAGCTGCCTCTTTAGTGACATTTTAATACTTAAGCAATAAATGAAGTCATGCAACAGGCATACAAATTTCCAAAACCAAATTAATACTAATTTGGTTTCTTCGAGTCTTTAAATGCTATCAATAGATATAGGCTGGATCATTCCATGTCATTTTCTTCTCCGATGAGCATAAATATGAAGACATAAGGAAAGGGCGTGGCCACTCCTGAGAGAGCACCTCTTACTGTGGACTCACCCAGTTCGATTCTAAATTGCACTGACCACGCAAACTGAGAACATTTCCACTCACTCCAACTAGAAACTGTTCCAAGAGCGGAGACCAGACAGTAACTCCTATCGACAGAAACTTTTCATACTATTTTAAAAAAGGACCAAGTTCTGAAGTGAAGGCAAAGTAATATAATATTTATTTTCACGTATATATTGGGCAATTGTTTCAGAAGAGTTTACTGTCCATTCATTTTAGTTCAATAGAAGATGATCATATAGGTAAGGCCATAACCAACACATGTCCCAAATTCACTTTTTTAGGAAACAATATTTACAACCTACCCCACCCCCACAGTTTGTAGATGGGAAAATGTGCATCCGGAGAGGAAGTGAATTATACAAGCCACACTGCAAGGGAGTGCCGAGACCAGACCCCCACCAGGGCTGGGGCGGAAACAGAAGCCCCAGAGGCTGTTCCCAGTGCCTCCCACTGTGAAGAATGCAGCCTTCCCCGCCTGCCTTCTTCCCCATCTTCTGCTATGTCACCCTGCATCTGCCAGCATCCTATCCTATCCCCACCCCAAAGGCTTCCTTCTTGTTTCTAGACCTCATACCACTCTGTCACAATCCCTGTTTCTCTGTGGTAGATTCCTTTGGTCTTTGCCCCACTTGCCAGAGCCACCAGCAGCTACAAACTGCCCTTCCTCTTGCTTTCTGTCTATCACACACAGAGGACACAAGTAGCTTCTCCAACATCAGTGAGCACAGGTCAGGACACAGCACTGGGAATCCCCAACCAGGTGACTGTCAGCTCGGGCAGGCTCAGGGCGTCTGCTTCCCCTGTATGGTCTGCTACGGGCTCGCCGACTCTGGGTCAGAAAGGATCGTGCTTGGAGCCCACCCCACCATGATACTTGGAGTACCGGTCATGAAAACTTTCAAGCAATCTGCAACATCCGTCGTCGTTCTCTGGAGGATACAGCGAGAAAACCACCTAAAGGGAGAAAAACACAAAAGTAAAGTTCAAATTCAAAATGTCTACTCTAGACATGCATTAGGATTAAGTGAAGAAACAGAAAACCCCCGAAGCGTCCACTGATGGGAGAATGGATAAAGATGACGTGACTTGCGCTTGTGTGTGTGAGCCTGCACGCATGCACACGCACACACGCCCAGAATACTATTTAGACACACAAAAGAATAAAGTCTTGCCATTTGTGACGACACGGATGGACCTTGAGGACATTATTCTAAGTGAAATAAGACCGGGAAAGACACATATTGTATGATCTCACTTATATGTAAAATTAAGGGGAAAAAAGCTGTATCTAGAAGATACAAGAGCAAACTGGTGGTTTCCAGAGGTTGGGGGTGGGGGTGGGGGCACTGGGTGAAGGATAGTGAAGGATACAAACTTCCTGATACAAAATAAGGAAGTGCTGGGAACGGAATGGACAGCATGGTGAGCACAGTTGATAATACTGTACTACATACTGTAAAGTTGCTAAAAGAGTAGATCTTGAAAGTCCTCATCACAAGAAAAATGAATTTTATGACTATGTATGTGATGATGTTAACTAGACTTACTGTGGTGATCGTTTTGCAATATGTACAAATATTGAATCATTATGTTGAACACTGAAACTGATAATAATGTTGTATGTCATTAAACTTAAAAAGAAACAGACATTGTGAGTAAAACTTAATGCCCACGATTTTGTATGTTATATGAGTACAATTATATTAAGAACCTCCCCTCCCCAAATGAAATTTATTGGTAAGAGAAACTGTAGCATAGTGCTGGCATCAGATACAGCTGGGTTCAAATCCTGGCTGGCATACTCACCAGCCAGGTGAGCCTAAGTCTCAGTTTCCTCGTCCATACCAAGGAAATATACAAGGCAGTAAGGTAGTTACTGCCTCATAAAGTTGTAAAAATTAACTTAGATAATGTATATAAAAGACTTAGCATAGTACTTGGCACAAAATAAGCAATACTAACTACAAGCCACTACATAATTATTACAAAGGAATTTATTAGTTTAGCATATCTACTTTCAATATATTCAAAGATTTCCCAAGCATAAACTTCAACTCCTATCAATGAGCCTTTTGGACTTGAAATCTGAACATGATTAACTTATGTAAATTTCAGAAGCAGTTTTCTCACTGAAGTCATTAATTAAATAAAAGCACTTGGAAAATGGAAGTCATGGCTTAGTGGTAAGTATGCATTGACATTATTATATAACCAATAATGACACAAAGAGGAATGTGTCTAACAAGCTGGAAATCCTTTATCTGCTTGATTAACGAAGTGACAAACGGGATCTCATACAAACTGGAATGAATTTGGAGTCCCACTGCTACTTTTCCTGCTTCTCACCATCCCAAACATATACCTGACCACAAATTTAATGGAGTAAATCAAATAGCTTACATCCAGGAACAAAATACACCACAAACAGTTCCTACAGCCTTGAAACACACTGCTTCATTGTAAATAGTGAAACAATTCTAAGAACTACAATTATTTAAGGACCATGAGTCAATGTCTAATGTATTACCCCTGAACCTGCTTATGTTTTCAACAGCTGCATGAACAACTACATCAACTGTCTGCAAGTGTTAATAACAACAAGCATGTATTCAGCATTCTGAGCTTGTGTTTTAGGCACTTTATCTTACATAATTTCCATACGTGTCCTATGAAACAGGCGTCACTGTCATCCCCATTTTACAGATGACTACAAGTGAGGCACAGCAAGCTGAAATAGCCAGATGTCAGACACAGAATAAGTAAGTAGCAGATCAGGATATAAATTCTAAACAATCTGAAGCCAGAGCTCAGCTGCTTGATGTAATGTATGTGAAGTTTCTAGCACAGGACCCAAAACAGGGCAGACGTACAGAGAATAAATACATAAGAATTTCCATCATCCATCATTTTGGGAATATGATAGTTATACGAGTGACAGTCTGTCCTGATGTTTGCATATAGCTTTTTCATAACGCTACCTATTATCTTAATATCATCAACCACATTTTTATCTGTAAGTATGATTTATGACTAAAGTGTTCATATTTTTAAAAGGTGTGAAGAATACAAACTGTTTCCTGCTCTATGGTTTTTAGCTGAAGCACAAACAATAATTAGAGAATATGTGGGGTAATTGTAAAAGTACCTGGTGATTCCAGGGTTAATACTAGCCACAAATCCAACCACCACCATTTCCTTGTTGAATTCATCTTTGCAGACATCAATACCGACCACCATCAGGGACTTCAACTATAAAAGTAAATTTTTCATGATTTAATGGAATGGGGCATCATTTCCCCAAACGATGATTTAATAAGAAGTAAAAAAAAAAACAAACCTGTCCCTAGTTATTAAACTATTTAAGTGAAGCTACATGCCAGCGAGACCGAGGGCCAGAGGAAGCAGCTGTCACAAGGGAAACCAGAGAGACGTGGAGATGGAGGAATGGCTGCCGTACACACTTTGCTTCAGAGTCTCACCATAGTGGCTACCGTCCTTTGGGGAGATGGACAACTGCCAGCGGGGCCGAGAGGCTCCAGGTGCGTGATCAGTCATTTATCCGGGCCTCTGGGCTTCGGGGATCTGAAGGAGAAGTGCTTTCCCCGTTCTTCAGATGTCTAGGGGACCCCCATGGCTCATTGGCTCTGCACCCCCCAGGAGGCTGGGGAGCTGGGACTCTACACATACATCCTGCTTACAGAAATGGAAGGGAACAACAACATTCCCTCACTTCTCATGCCCTGCCCTCCTTCCACAGTGGCCATCAGTTCGGGAAAGAGAAGAGGACTTTCTCAGTTCCCACCACAATTGAAGATCAGAGCTCTGCCGGCTGCCTGAGCCTTGGGGAGGCCCCTCCAGGCCGTGGAGCTCCTCTGAGGGCCAGCAGCTGCCCAAAGCTGATAAAAGCAGAGACCTTCGAGCACAGATTTCCTGTAGCAGCAGCGAGGCGGCTCAAGATCGTGTCCCTCCAAGTCTGTGCCAACCCAGCTTCTCGGTTGTGAAACATGCGGTTAACAGCTCACCCGAAGCTCCCGGACAGCGGGAGCCACACCTCACCTCCTGGATGGGGTCTTGAGTCATGCCGGAGCCCAGAGCCGACAGACAAGACAACAGACCCAACAAGCACAACAAACACTTCTGGGATCATGGGAAAACAACTCCCACTTGACGTCACTGTTAAATTAATGAAAGCACTGACGGATTGCTAAAAGGAGAAGAGTGACAGACTGCTCACAGGGATCTCGACAGCCCACAGCTCTCCTCCAAGTTTGCAGGCCATTTGCATGGCGATCTTGGTGGCAATGCTCATCATCATTCCCTGTTTGCTCAAGGTCCGCTTGAGCACACACTGGCTGGGCACGGGGCAGACGGAGCTCAGGTATTTTTTAATGGAATCATAGTAGCTCTTCTGAATAGAAGGCAGAATACACATTACCTATAAGACCAAAAAGGAAGAAAAAGTCACCTTACTTATGTTTAGAAGTAGCTTTACAAAAACTGAGGGGCACCTGGGTGGCTCATTTGGTTAAGCGTCTGACTCTTGATTTGGGCTCAGGTCATGAGATCAAGCCCCAAGTCAGGCTCCCTCCCACCTCGCACATGTGTGTTCTCTCTTAAAACAAAGAATATGTGGAATCTTCAAACATTTCTTGCCCTTAAGTTCCGAAGAAGCAAATATTAACATGCCTAAAGTTGTCTTAAATGGCCCTTAACCACTGACAATGGGTCAATGTCATTTGAAACACCCTTTCATCAGCCACCAGCTCAGAAGTCCCATTCTAAAGCTACCCATTCCTCTGGGCTTTCCCTGCCTCAAGTCTCTTCCGATTTGATTCTGCTAGGCTCCCCCAATTCCCTCCTAACCGCTCCTCCTCCAGCTCCCTCCCTGCCCCTTCTTGGACCCTTCCTGAGGTTCTCCAGCTCTCCCCTGCCCCCTTCTGCTCCCCAGTCTCACCCACACATAGGCCAGGTGAAGGATTAGCTTACACAGTAGTCTTTTCCCCACTAGGTACTAGATAACCAAGATAAAAGAAACGAACAACAATATTTTGTTTGTTTGTTTACGGTGACCTGAGAGTAGGGATATAGGGGGAGGGAAAATAAGGAGAAAGAAGCTTCAGGTCCCCAGGTGTTTTTAAATTCTGCCATCTCTGTCACCACCCCTATTTCTTTTCAGGTGTTACTCTCCGAAGGGCCTCTCCTGGCCTACCTGCATCTCCTTTCCATCTTGTACTCCTTATCTTCAAAACTGCCAAGTTATAGAAAAGATGGGCACTGATCATGATTAGCAGAGGAAAAATAAAGTGATTTTTCACCTATAGGTCTATTCAAAATATCATAATGTCAAGGGGTAAAATTATTTACGCTTAATTATATAAAATAGGGAAATACATTTGTCAGCGAAATCCTCTTAGGAGTCTTCCTTCCTTCTATTCTATGAATTTGGGGTCAAGCAAAGTAGGTGACAGAACAAGACAGTGGTCCAGTGGGGACAGGGACCAAAAGAAGGTGGGAGACAAGTGAGATTGGTTGTCTTTGAGGGGATGGAGGTGCAGGAGATGTGTAAATAAGAGGAGGCGTGCTTCTCCTGTCAGAGAAGGGAGGTACAAATATGGACGTGGGGGACACTTCCCTGTGCTGCTGGTTAGAACTGGAGGTGTGCACATGTGTTTAACACGTACACAGACACACACAGTTAGAACTGGAGGTGTGCACATGTGTTTAACACGTACACAGATACACACGGTAATAACATAAATGTAAGCGTGTATCTACCTACAGTCGACCCTTGAACAACACATGTTTAAGCTGTCCAAGTCCATTTCTATGCAGACTTTTTGATAAATATAGTCCAACTGGGAGAAGAGGAAGCATTTCCAAGAAATACAAATGACTGAGAGATTTTTAAGAACAAGGATGCCAATTTTAATTTGTCTGGAGTGCTGGGGTGTGCTCTAATCATGCCTTGGCCCCAAAGCCTCCACCAAGTCAGCTACACCCATGCACACGCACAGTGGTCTGGGAAATGAGGCAGCTGTGGGAGCTGATGCAGTGCATGGGGAATGGCCCTCATGCAAGAAGCAAGAATCCGGAGGAAGCAGCCATAGGTGATATGGAAAACCGCAAACCCTCCAGGAACCCACTGAAACACTGGGAGCCCCAGCATTTATGAGATATGATAGGAGTCACTTTATCTTAAATCTTAAATAAAAGATAACCCCCAGCAAGTTAAAAATACATAGATATCCAAGAAGATGCGATAGGGGTACAAAAAAGTATTTAAAAATTAATATTAGAAATATGAAGAGGAATTAAAATATTGATTAAAATACTAAGATTTTAGATCTTGGGGTTCTTGGGAGAAACGCACAGCCATTTGCAAACACATCATGGGAAAATGTGCTCACATTCCTTCTTTCAAGGAAAGAAAACTGTTAGATATAAAGAAAAAGTAAAAATTATACACCAAAACAAAAATTATCCTATACTTACCAACTGAACATTAGGATCAACATATCTCTGTAGAGCGCTAAGGAATGCAGCTGGATTTTCTTGTACTTTTAGGCTACATAAAAAGATTAATTTTGAAGATACATAATTCCCTTTTTAGTAACACATAATCATAAAGAGTTAAAAATAATACAGATTTTTATAATCCCATGACAAGATCCACCAAAACACTTAATAATCATTTTTATTAGCTTAAAAATAGTCTGGTGGAAAATGCAAATTTCTCAATTGTATATAATCCCTACAATTAATAATTTCGTTGTCCAAAATGAGATTGAAAGTGAGCTTCTGAAATCACAAGTCTCAATACCAACCGTCTGAAACTGGCTCGAGTTAAACTGGGATTAAGATTTCTCTAATACTGAATCTCCACAAGAACTTTAAAAGTCTCAAAAATCATCAGATGAATGAGAACCAGGCTATTCAGCTAATCTGAATGGTTGCGACTAAAAGATTTTTTTTTCCTTAGTGACTGCTTGTTTGGAGCCTGGAATATTTAGCCTGTATGTGTCTGTTCTGTGGTTACATTATGTTAGGGGCCAGATGTTAGAGAACTAATTCCCACACAGAGGACTTCATAGATAGTTTATTTATGTAGAATCAGCTTCTGAGAGGTGGACAGGCTTGGACAGTCCTAACGCCCTGTGGCCTTTTAAAACTTGCCCAGCAGGCGGCAGGACCACTGTTCCCTGATCACTGATTCTAACTGAGCATCGGGAATGGCCCAGAGCTCTCTTAAAAAAACTAAATATTCCTGACTTTTCCAAATCGATCTCTTGCATGCAGACTCAGCCTCCATCTTACTGTCCATTCTTCCCAAACTTATCAGGCAAATGTTTCAGATAGGAGGAACTATGCATACAAATCCAACAGGTAAGGGGCGCCTGGGTGGCTCAGTCAGCTCAACACCTGGCTCTTGATTTCTGCTCAAGTCATGATCTCAGGGTTCAGAGATCGAGCCCCACACTGGGCTCCATGCTAGACAAGGACCCTGCTTAAGATTCTCTCTCTCCCTCTCCCTACTTTCCCTCTCTCTAAAATAAATTAAATAAATAAATAAATAAATAAATGTAAAATGTAAATGGGAAAGATAAAAGGATGGAATAAAATATGGGCTTTGGGGGCACTTGGGTTGGCTCAGTCATTAAGCGTCTGCCTTCAGTCCAGGTCCTGATCCCAGAGTCCTGGGATTGAGCCCCACATCGGGTTCTTTGCCCAGGGCAAAGTCGGCTTCTCCCTTTCCCACTGCCCCTGCTTGTGTTCCCTCTCTCACTGTGTCTCTGTCAAATAAATAAATGAAATCTTTTTTTTAAAGATTTTTAAATTTTATTTATTATTTATTTGACACAGAGAGAGAGATCGCAAGTAGGCAGAGAGGCAGGCAGAGAGAGAGAGGAGGAAACAGGCTCCCTGCAGAGCAGAGAGCCCGATTCGGGCCTCGATCCCAGGACCCTGAGATCATGACCTGAGCCGAAGGCAGAGGCTCTAACCCACTGAGCTACCCAGGCGCCCAATAAATGAAATCTTTTAAAAAAAATAAAAAATAAAATAAAATAAAATAAAATAAAATAAAATATGGGCTTTCAAATAAAACAGGCTAAGAACAGAACATGGCATGGGCTTGTGCATGCAATTCACCTAAGAGTGAGCGTGCACTGTCATCCCAGGGTCTGTGACTTGGGCTTCTTTCATTCATCTTTTCCTCCTTTTTTAAGCTCCTGGGTTAAGAGAAATTAGACTAGTGAAACTGAAACCAGGCGATTTGTTAACAGATGTGATAAGAGGAACATTCTAACTACAGTGTAAAATGAGACTTCGGGGACATCTGTGGTTTTCAACAATGTTTGTACTGCTGATGTAATTAATTAGTAACCATGTGTTTCAGGAATAACTTCCCACCCTTGCCAATTAGGACATTTGCCCCTCCACTATAACAGCAACAAAAAGAAGTATGCATTCTTCCTTATGAAGCATATCAAGCTCAATAAAATGAGGCATGACCAATTTTATTGCTTTTCTAAAGCAAACAATATCCAATTTTGAGTAATTGTATATGTAGGGATCCCTTACTAAACTGAAAGCAATTTATTTATCTTTCTCATCCCCCAAAAATGGCATAGCATCTAGTATATAGTAGATCCTCAATAAATGTTCAAAGACCAAATGCCCTTGGTTTTATTAGAAAACTATCTAAATAATCTTATACTACAGTAACAGAATCAGAAAAACTTATTTAAGATCTATTTTTACATTAAATTTTTTTAAGGTTTATTTATTTATTTAAGAGAGAGTGAGTGGGGATAGCGGGCAGAGGGAAAGAGAGAGGCTTCATGCCCACCGCAGAGCCTGATGCGGGGCTCCATCTCACGACCCTGAGATTTTGACCTGAGCTGTTAACCAACTATCCCACCCAGGAGCCCCTCTTCTGCATGTTAAATTTTAAAGCATAAAATCTATCAAATAAGTCAGGAAATGCAACTTCCATATTTTGCAATATCCTATTTCCTGTTAAGTTTTATAAATAACTGATAAGAAAGAATTAAGGGGGAAAAAGTTAATGGATTTATTAAGGATTTATGGTCCAACTAGTACTGGAAAGATCTTGGGGGTAATGCAACTATTGCCTAAAGAACTCTGAAAACAGTTTTACAAAGACCAACATAAAATATATTTTAACGGTATAAAACTTCAGTCAGTACAAAATCTATCTACTTGCAACTATTTTCTTGGTACTTTATATTGGGCAAATTTACTGAGCTAGAGCTTTTGTAGCTACCTCAGCCATCACTTCTGATCTTTAAACCAAATTAACAGATGAAAACAGTTGGGATGATTTTCTGTGTATTCTCACATTTTGGGGTAGTCCACATTAAATCCCATGGAACTTCCAACTCTTCTCAAGCAGTGCAGAAAATCCTCGGTCATGTTTTCATCTCTATTGCTGCATATAATCAACCATTTATTCAAAGACTGTGCACTTAATATCTTGCAATTTCGCATATCCTTCGACCACTCAGCAGCAGACCCAGGTTGACACTAAGAAAAATAATGATCATGAAAGGGTTGAACACATTTATTCAGAGAGCAGTTAAAGATTGTACAACGATGGTCCACATTCGTCGTAAGAGACCTGGTTAGTACAGTTTGCTATTCACAGACTTAAAACACTGATCCAAGCACTGCACATCTGGACAGAATACAAGGGCTTCCTGGAAGGGCAGCATCTGAGCATCACCACACCTCAGCCACTTCCTGAGGGTTGGGCAAGTCCCTTGACCTCATCAGCAAAAGAAAGGCATCTGCTTCCAAGATCTCTCGGTTCCCTTCCAGCTCTAAGATCGATGGTCTTTAATATGAGTGCCTCAGGCGAGTGGGATATCTGATTCTGTCTCTTTAGGCAGAAAGCTATCTGAAAGAGAAAATGCTGACTACTGATACTCCAGGTCATCCAACTACAACTCACAAATGCTACTGGGCAGTTAAGAACATACATCATGCCAGAAGTAGCTACGTCTAGGAGCAAAGATGAGGCCAGGGCACAAGCTCTTTTCTCACTCTCCTCCTCCAAGTGACCAGGAAAACTAAGCTCCCTGCACTGAAGAGGGGAGATTTTAGACAGGTTACTAGCCTTCTGCTGATTATATCCACGACCAGAATTGAATGGAAATATCCTTAGTATAATGAGCTGGGAAGAGCCACTGTTAGAGTTGAAAAGGACCACAATGTAATCCAATCCCTTGTGACTCAGCCTGGTATCTCCTGAGAGCTTGCTAGAAACGCAGAGTCCTGGGCCCCATCCCAGACCCACTGAATTGGAATCTGCATGTTAACATGTTCCCAGTCATTCGTCAGCGCATGAATGTTTAAGAAGTATTACAATCCCCTTGTTTCACAGACTCCCAAGCTATGGCTGAGAGACATTACGGAGTCAGTTGGTACCAGTGACAGATTTAGACTGGTCTTCCTGGTGTTGCAATCGGAACTCTGTACTTTCCACCAAACTCTGAATCCAACCACAGGCACCCGCATAATGCCCCGCCATTAGATGGCCAGGCAAAGACTCAGTTCCAGGAGGCGACCTTAACAAAAAAAGGGGACAAGTGTAGCCCTCCATCACTGGAGTCACAGTTCATTCTTTCCATTACCACCAGCATAAGGAGAGCCACCCCCTCTTGTTGTGGGGTGGCGGAAGACACAGGACAACTGCCCAAGACCCTGAGGCCTGTGAACCTTTAGTCTACTCAGTTCCTAGAACCCAAGTTCAGAAAAGCAAGCTGCCCATGACACCGTCAAGGCTCGCCAGCCACGACCACCACTAGGGGGCGCATTCTCCCATTTCAGTGCCCCTTCTCCTAAGGAGACCGGTTTCCATGCTAAAGAAAAGCAACAAAAAAGCTCTGAGAAATATGATTTTGCTTACAGAGATGATAAGACAGATCATATTAAATATTTAAATCCTGCTTAATCTGTGGAACTAAAACATCTTCTCTTTACTGACTCCTGACCAAAATCTTAATGGAGGCCTAATTTTGATACTTTACAAACTTTGGTTATGTCTTGTTTTTAAAAGTAGTTTTTCCTCAGCTTCTCCAGTGAAGGTTTGGTAACTTGGATGTATTGTAGAAAAGAAATGATGAAAAATTCCCGAGCCGCCAACACAAAACAGTTACATCCGTTTAGACATGTCAGCTCATTATACCAAAGAAAGATGAGAAGAGGGCCTTTAAAAATAAAATATGTAATTAGCTTTAAAAACGAGCAAAACTGAGTAGTAAGTAGAAAGATAATGCACCATTTTGCATAAAATTGGTTCATTTCTTCGACTGAAGCCTGAAAGAGAGGTGTCTCTTCAGGTTGCGGAATGCCCCTCTCGCTAAATGCTGCGCCTGGGGACAGGCTCTGGGCGCTCATGCTGATGCCAACCGAGCAGCATTTTACTCTGGGGGAAAGAAAGAACCCTGGTATCAGGAAACGTTGTCTTTTGGAATTAACTCTCACTAGTTAAAACATTTTCCTCAGGTATTATGGATTGTGTGTGTGTGTGTGTGTGTGTGTGTGTGTGTGTGTGTGTGTGTGTGTGTGAGAGAGAGAGAGAGACAGAGACAGAGACAGAGACAGAGACACAAGAGTACTATAACACCTAGTAACAAGTGGGCATGTTTTAACTGTCATAGCCTGAAATACCATTTTTCTAATGTGTTTTTAAATGAGAAACCAGGGCGCCTGGGTGGCTCAGTGGGTTAAAGCCTCTGCTTTCGGCTCAGGTCATGATCTCAGGGTCCTGGGATCGAGGCCCGCATCGGGCTCCCTGCTCGGCAGGGAGCCTGCTTCCCCCTCTCTCTCTCTGCCTGCCTCTCTGCCTCCTTGTGATCTCTCTCCCTCTGTGAAATAAATAAATAAAATCTTTAAAAAAAAAAAAAATGAGAAACCAAACCACACTGACCTAAATCATGTCCAATGGGTGCTGCTAAGTCTTCGCAAGTAGACTCAGATTGAAAAGCAAAACAGAGGGGGCCTCAAGGTTTAGGACAAAGGGAGGACATGGATATGGACATGGAGAAACCAAATGACTATTTTTAAGCCCACTAGTCACCCCTGCATATGAACAAATGAACACATATTCAAGCAAATACTTTTAAGTGAAAATAGGTTCACAGTACTTACTACATGGTCTTGCATTAATATTTTTTCTGAAGGCAAAACCCGCCCAGTCAGAGACATCTGGCATCCAAAATGTAGCCCCCAGGTCTCCAGCTCAAAACGAGCATCCTTGTTTCTGTTGACAAAGTTGAATTTTAAATCATTAATTATTTTCTAAAGGCTTTCAATCATTAGAGAAAGAACTATAACTTACTCAATTATTCAGAGACTAATTTATTTTTTTTAGGATTCCTGAATGAGGGCGCCTGGGTGGCTCAGTGGGTTAAAGCCTCTGCCTTCGGCTCAGGTCATGATCTCAGGGTCCTGGGATCAAGGCCCACATCGGGCTCCCTGCTCAGCGGGGAGCCTGCTTCCTTCTCTCTCTGCCTGCCTCTCTGCCTAATTGTAATCTCTCTCTGTGTCAAATAAATAAATAAAATCTTAAAAAAAAAAAAAGGATTCCTGAATGATGGGACAACCAAACCCATTCGGGACACGCAGAGATGGAGAAGGTTTCCAGTGTGGCACCCTGGTCAGCAAAATGGGTCTGTGAGCCAGCAGGCACGGGCTTAACTCCTACTGCTGACATTTCACGATATGCAACCTTGAGTAAGACTCAAATCTTTTGAAGCTACGGTTTCCTTATTGGTAAAATGTAGGGATAATAAGCCTAGCGACTTCCGAGGGTTGATGTAAAGATTAAACTGATGTGGAAACCGCTACCACAGAACCCAGCACATGCTATGTTCGATAAATGTGAGCCATTTTCCTGATAATAAACGTGTTAATAAAGAGAGATTATGGAGCCTCTGTGTGTGGAGATGTCTTCTGGGAATATCTGAATTGGTTGGCCTGGGAGTGGAAGAAAGATGACAGAGGAAGGGAACATACAGACTTGGGCTTCAGAAGGTTCACTGGATAGACGGCAGGAGGAAGATCGTGAGGAGAATATTAATGTCAGCAATAATCACTGCTTTATATTTGTATGGTACTTTCAGATTATAACTTAGTAAACCTTAATCATAGTTGATGTGTAATCTCCTTGGATTATGATATATGGTCATCTCTAGTAAGTTCTAAGTTCCTTCAGGAGAGCAAACATGCTGACTTTGCCTCCTGGCCTTCGTTATGGTAGCCACACACGGGAGCCAGGTACTCACCAGAGAGGCTGCTGAGACTCATGCTTTACCTCATAAAGCTTCCCCTCTCTCTTTAGGGGAGTTCAAACCTCTTTACATGGACTCTCGGCAACAGCCCATTATTTCCACCTAGTAATGCTCTGTCTGGTCTGGTCACACGGAATACTTTGAATTAATTATTTGACTTCAGATATCATCTGCTCAAGATGAGATGGGCGAAGTGATCACCCGTCAAGAAACTGGATTAAAGCGAATGGGATTCCTGAAAGGTGGCAAGGAGAAGCATCAGAAGAGTAATCCACAGCCCGGAATAAGGGGAGAGAACCAGGAAGCACCTCAAGTAGACATAAGTCTGAGGGATGTCCAGGATAAATGACATGAAGTGTAGCCATAAAATGGAAAACTATGAGACCACGACCATAACAGAGACGCACATTTACCCTATAGAAATGTTCAAGAAAACGCAAATTACAAAACATGATGTATAGTACTTTGCCATTTTCCTAAAAAGAACATGATTATTTGCATTTGAAACTATCTGAGACAATATACACCAATTATGATTCATTCATGCAAGAAATAAATATTTACTGAGTGTACATACACATGCATTTCTTTCTGTTTACAGAAACTTCCAAATTCATCCTCCAAATTTTTTTATCTTTAAAGAAAAAAAGACCATTATACAATGTTGACCAGCAGAAATATAAAGCCACCCCATATGTAATTTTTAAATTTTCTAATAGTCACATTTAAAAAAGTAAAAATAATCAAGTAAAACTATTTTGAAAATGTATGTCCTTTAGCCCAATAAATTCAAAATGTTGATCATTTCGAGATGTGGTACTAACCACATTCCATAGGCCCTAAGTGACATGAGGCTATAGCACTGGACAGTGAAGTTTTAGCAGCTCGGAAGGGAGAAACGGGAGCAGCTCGTTACTGGCATTCCAGGTGACAGCAAACTGTCAGAATGAGGACAGGAATGCAGCGTGAGGGTAGCCAGGCTAAACCAAAGGGCGAAGAGGTATTTCTAAGATTAAAGACTACACGGTAGAATCTTTCTAATGATCAGTGTACTGAGGCCACCATATTAAGATCTGAATATTCTCGACCTTGAATATAGGAGGGCCTGGTGTGGTTGTGTTTTCTGTTTGTTTTTTTTTTTTAACCTCCAACCCTTTTTCTTCATTCACATGTTTATCCAAAACCTCCATGTATTAAACGGATGAGAGGAGGGTCACCTGGCTGAAGCCGGATGGTAATTCAGCCAGCCTGGGCTCCAACCACCTCCCCACCCCCTCACCC
>LNAC01000484.1:1073407-1117634 GCA_002007465.1 Ailurus styani
CCCCCACCACACCCCCAACCCCCAGGCTGTGGTCCTGAGGCATCAGGGATGAACCTCTGACTCTGGACCACACAATCCAAAAGTGCCTTGCCCTGAGTCAATAGCAAGGAGACATTCCATCACGGAATGAAACATTTTGTAGACCACCCAATTCCGTGAAATCAGGCCTGAGGCAAGATACACCCTGACCCCAGCAAAGTGGCCCAGTACCTCTGAATGTCATCCGCAAGCCTGGCCAGGCGCTGCTGCCTTCCAATAGGGCTGAGACGCGTTTCCTCAGCCACGGCCTTCATCAGCTGGAAATCAGAGGTTGCCTGGCGGGTCAGCCCTATTAATAGAAATGAAAACAAAGGGAAAAATGAACCCCATGTAACCCAGCCCAGCTCTGCCAGATTTTAAGCTTTGCACCTAAATTGACTCAGACCTAGCCTATGGATAGCATTGTCCCAAAAAAATGCAACCCCCTCAAGTCATTCCAAATTTTCTAGCAAACATGTTTTGAAAAGCCAAAAAGAGCAGTGCCTGTATGGCTGTCAGTTAAGCATCCAAATCTTTTTTTTTTAAGATTTTATTTATTTATTTGACATCAAGAGATAGATCACAACTAGGCTGAGAGGTAGGCAGAGAGAGAGGAGGAGGCAGGCTCCCTGCTGATCATGGAGCCTGATGCGGGCCTCCATCCCAGGACCCTGAGATCATGACCTGAGCTGAAGGCAGAGACTTTAACCCACTGAGCCACCCAGGTGCCCAAGCATCCAAATCTTGATTTCGGCTCAGGTCATGATCTCAGGGTTGTGAGATGGAGCCCCAAGTTCAGCTCTGTGAGGAGTCTGCTTGAGATTCTCTCCCTCTGTCTTTGCCCCTCCCCCTGCTCTCTCTCTCTCTAAAATAAATTGATCTTTTTAAAAAAAAAAGCCCCCCAAAATGAAGTAATTTGAATAATATATGTTACTTAATTCAATATATCCAAAATGTTATCATTTCAACATGTAATTAATATTAAAAAAAATTGATGAGGGGCGCCTGGGTGGCTCAGTCGGTTAAGCCGCTGCCTTCGGGTCCTGGGATCAAGTCCCGCATTGGGCTCCTTGCTCCTTGAAGAGCCTGCTTCTCCTTCTCCCTCTGCCTGCTGCTCTGCCTACCTGTGCTCTCTATCTCTCTGTCAAATAAATAAATAAAAATCTTTAAAAAAAATGAATGAGCTATTGTCCCTGTTTTTTCATGCTAAGTCTTAGAAATCCAGTCTGTATTCTACACTCACAGCCTGTCTCCTGTTGGCTCCTCAGTTGCACTAGACACATTTCCAGGGCTCGATAAACATATATGGTCAGTGGCTACCCCATGGGACTGTGCAGATCTAGAATATTAGAATACCATTAAAAATGAGCAGCATCCTTCTCTTCAAGAATTATATCCTTATTGATTTTTCTAATTGTGAAATAAATATATACACATTGTAAATGATAACAAAATGTAAAGGTAGAAAGTCCTCCTTGCTTAGTCCCACCCTATTAATCAAATGAACATAATTAAAAGTGCTCAAGACAGTCACTCATATTCTACTGTATAGTGAGAATTACCTTCTAGAACTCTTGCAGAAAGAAAACAAGGATCATTTTGGCACCACACAAACAATGTACCTGAAGAAAATCAAAGTCCTATTGCTTTCTATACTAGTGAAGCTCAAAAATACTGGAGAGAAGCTTGGTTTAATATGATCCAGCAATTTTACTACTGGGCATTTACCCAAAGAAAATGAAAACACTAATTCAAAAAGATATATGTGCCCCTATGTTTATAGCAAAATTCTTTACAACAGCCAATATATGGAAGCAACCCAAGTGTCCATCAATAGATGAATGGATAAAGATGATGTGGTATGTAGAAACATACATATATATATATATATATGCATATATATATACACACACATACATACACAACAGAATATTATCAGCCATAAAGAAGAATGAAATATTGCCATCTGTAACAACATGGATGGATCTAGACAGTAGGATGCCAAATGAATTAAGTTAGAATGAGAAAAACAAATACCATATGGTTTCACTCATACGTAGAATTTAAGAAATAAAACAAAAAAAAGAAAGAAGAGACAAACAAAAGTACAGACTCCTAAATATAAAGAACAAATGGGTGGTTGCCAGAGGGGAGTTGGGCAGGTGAACAAGGTGAAGGGGATTAAGGAGGGTGCTCATTGTGATAAGCACTGAGTAACATATGGAAGTGTTGAATCATTATATTGTACACATGAAACTAATATAACACTGTCTGTTAACTGTACTGGAAATAAAAAGATAAATAAATGAATTTTAAAAAAGAATATTCAGACACAGGGAACAGTGAATGCAAAGGCCCTGGGTAAGAGTCCACGTGGTGTTACCATGTGTAAACTTCCTAGATTAGAAAAATTTGACCTTGACAGCTTATCTCTTATTAAATTACTAGTACCTCTCGAGTCTCTCCCAAATAAAGTAACTCAAACTGGTTCTTTGACGATTCCCTTTTAGCTCACTCTAATTAGATAACACCATGTAAAGTTTCTGGTTCCAAGCTCAGTTGACTCCCTTGAATCCCCTTCATTTATTCTGGGATGAGAAGGCTCATAAGAAAGAAATTAAGATCTGAAGTTGGACAAGCAAAAGTTTAAATACTAAATTCTGAGGTGCCTGGGTGGCTCAGTCAGTTACCATCTGCCTTCAGCTCAGGTCATGATGGGGGAGTCCTGGGATTGAGCCCCACATCAGGCTCCATGCTCAGCGGGGAGTCTGCTTCTCCCTCTCCCTCTGCCTCTCCTCCCATTCATGTCTCTCTCTCTCCTGCTCACTCTCCCTCTCCTTCTGCCCCTCCCCCTGCTCCTTCTCTCTATCCCACTCTCTTTCAAATAAATAAATAAAGTCCTTTTTAAAAATCCTAAATTCTGCCTATTAAAAGACACAGGACTAAGAGCAAGCTGCGTCGGCTTCCTCAACTATAAAATGGAAATAATAATAATTATACCTAAATCTTAGGGGTTTTCATAAAGATTACATAGAAATTAAATAGAATAGTGTGCCTCAAAATAATAATAATAATTGGGGAAATAAGACACTTCGGGAGGTGAAGGATAGGTCTATGACCTTGATGGTGATGATGGTTTTTTAAGTGTACACTTACCTCAAACTCGTCCAGTTGTATTCATTAACTATGTACAGCTTTTATTAAATTTTTTTTCTTTACTGAGTAGGCTCCACACCCAGTGTGGAGCCCAGCATAGGGCTCAAACTCACAACCCTGAGAACACGACCTGAGCTGATATCAAGAGTCAGACACTTAACCCTGACTGAGCCACCCAGGCACCCTTAAATATGTACAGCTTTCATCGGCATGTCAATCATTACTTCAATTAAGTGTTTTAAAATACATAAATAAAAAAGTAAAGAGTGCACATAAAAAAAGAAAAGCTTAGTTTCAGGAAAATCTCTGGGGGCCTATTTTACGTCCAGGTAACAAAGGGAATACATGAGCTAAAGAAAACATACAACTCTTCCTGCGCCAAGCAATTCCCAAGGCGCACTCTATCCTCCCACTTTCTCTGTGAAACACATGGCTTCACGGGCCCACCCCATCGGCCGAATGGACACTCCCAAACCCCGAGAGCTGGGGGAGGTCCTGCCCTCCGCCCAGTGTGTCGGGGGGCCTGGGATCATGAGCCTGACTGACTGACAGAGGGTAAACCATAAACGTTACCTGTTAGAAAGCAGAGCTCGGGAATCAGGTGGGCCACCCGAGCCTGAGAGTTGTGATTTCTGTTGCTTTTCAGCAGACTCACAAGCACTGGCTGGTTTAGGTCGAATATAGTAATATCATATTGCTACAGAGTGCAAGATGAATGAGGGAAAAGTTACTATGGAAACACTGCAAAATGAGCGTTCTTGCTTGCAAGCAACAAGCTCATCCCAAAATGAACAGATGAGCAAATCTTTTTAATAAAGAAACAAAAAAAATCCCCACAGTCCTTATGGTTTCCCACTCATTTCTACTTCCTGCCCAGGATTCATCTTTCATTTCTCAAGGTCTGGTTTATGATTTCAATTATTAGCCTTTATAATGCAACACTTTTTAAAAAGAAAAGAAAAAGATGATTATTTCCTTGCTTGATCCAGAGTCCAAATTGCCTCCAGCCACCTTTGTAAATTAAAGTCCACCCTGGAGCTGAGTCAGTGTCAGTACTTCCACTACTGATGACCAAGGCGGCCTGCTCCATGCATAACCAACGTGCTCCGGGCATCTGTCTTCATTAGGAAAATATCTATACACAGATTGGAGGTGAGAGTTACATTGAGTCAACTCCAGAGTTCCCCAAAAAGCATGAGTGTCCCTAATTTCCAGGATTGCCTGGCGTTATTAGGGAAGCAGCTCTGAAGTCTGACGAATGGAAATCTGATCCTTGGCTCGTCTTCTTCATTGGACTGTGACACTGAGGACGTTTCTTACCTTTCTTTAGGTATGAAATGAGGGGAACAGTTGCTCAGAGGCATCTGACGTAAACCACTAGCATGATGTCAGGTTTATAATGAGTCCTCTGCAACGGTCCATCGCTATCCCACCCCCTTTCCCTGCCTAAGCTGGAATTTCAAACATACTCACCTTGCCAAAATTTCATTTCCTTTCAAACAGCAAAGGTTCCAATTAACACTCATTTCCAGTATAGCTCACTCAACATTAAGGACAGAACAACTGGAATTATAATTTACAAAATGTCTGGGCACTGTGTGATGCTGACATCAATAATTATAATTAAGGAAGCAAGAAGAGAGAGTTTCGGGCGCCTGGGTGGCTCAGTGGGTTAAAGCCTCTGCTTTCGGCTCAGGTCATGATCCCAGCGTCCTGGGATCGAGGCCCGCATCGGGCTCTCTGCTCAGCAGGGAGCCTGCTTCCTCCTCTCTCTGTCTCTCTGCCTGCCTCTCTGCCTACTAGTAATCTCTCTCTCTGTGTCAAATAAATAAATAAAATCTTTAAAAAAAAAAAAAAGAAAAAAAAGAACAAGTTTTTAAAAAAAAAAAAAAAGAAGAGAGAGTTTCTCTATTCAATAAGGACTTCCAGTCATTAAAATAAAAAACAATTTGGGAAATTGCAATTTGAAGAGCTGATTGCCACTAATGCTCCAGCTAAAAATCTTGGGGGAAGTCTTCATAGAAGGAGAGTTTTTATAACACGACTTCATTAATTCAGTACACATCTCGTGTTTGTGATGTGCCAGGAGCTGTCATGGACACAAGGATGAGAAGCACAGCCCCTACCTTACACCCAACTACACTATCTACAAAGCAAGGGAGATGAGAAGCACCAATAAGGATATGCTAAGTGCTTGTATTTTTCCTCGCTTAATCTTAACAACACACCTGTGAGTCAGATATTATCATGATCCCCTCCACAGATGAGGAAACTCACATGAAATTAAACAACTTTCCCAAGGTCCCATACTGGAAATTAGCACAGCCAGCACTTATCCCATAAGACTTGAGAACCTCTTCATGTTACACCATTCAGGACTGGGTGCCTGGGGAGGAAGATGGGGGTGGGGTATGGTGGTGGCAGTGAGACAATTTAAGGCTGGTAAGTCAGGGAAAGCTTCATGAAGGAGGCAGAGTCCAAAAGAGCACATTGAAGAAAATATAGGAGTATAAAGAATCCCAGGTAGCAAAGCCGGGGCATGTTCCAGAAAGAGTGTATTGTATTCGCCTGGGACGTGGCCAAGAATTCTGCCCCCTGAGCTGTGTCATAAAATAAACTTTACTCTCTTCCTTGCCCTAATTTTCTTAACATTTGAAAATGTTTTTCACAAGATAAAATAGTGAAATATAAAGGCTAATATCAGTAAGTCCACTGTGAGAGCTGGTTACATGGTTAATTTAGTGTTTCTTCCCTGAGACAGAGAGGAAGACGTTCTAGAATTAGCACAATTTCTTTCTTTTTCTCCCTAATTACAATAAATATGCAGTGAACCACAACTCATTACAAAGAAAGTGAGTGGGATTTTACCACGATTCTCTTCTCAGAATGTCACAGATCCTAAAAATACCTCTGTTCAAAGAACACATTTACTCAGGCAAGAAAGAAACCCAATGTTCAACAAACTTGGTGTTTAATAAACAAACACTTATGGAGCACATTATGCACAAGATGCTTTGGTAGGCACTATTCATCTCGGGTTAGCCAAACGCCATCCCTGTTCTACAAGGAAGACATTCTAGAAGCAACATGTGTTGCGTGGAACAAATGCTCAGAGAACGGCTAGCTCTTCTGTGAATGTGGCAGGAAGCGGGGTCAGAGAGGACTTGAGTGATGAGTTGACATCTGACTTTGAAGCTAGGGTTCTAGCTGCTGCTGAAGGGGAAAGATGCAGTGTGGATTTGTGCAGACGTCCAGCGAACATGAGCAAAGGCTGAGAAATGCTTAGCGGCAGCGAGTGGATGCGGGGACAGCAGCATGGGGTGCCTGGCAGCAAGGTGGGGAGACATGAAGCTAAAAGATGAGAGGGGATCAAAGGGCGTGATACTAGAAAGAAGGGAGGCTGGGAAGAGGGTCGGGGTCTCCTCCATGTATGCAGTGCTCGCCAGGTGCAGGTACCCGGCTGAAAGGTCTGTAGGCATGCTCACCTCACTCAATGCTCATGCCGCACCGTGAAGGCAGGTCAATGGCTCCCCTTTACACAGGACACTCCAAGTTTAGTGCTTTGCTCAAGGCCACACAGCCAGTGCTGGAACTACCTCATTCCATAGCTAATGCTCTTAACCACCTTCCTGGGCAGTATTTCAGGAGGATCTCTCTGGAGGTAGTGAGGATGCTGGGCCACAGTGAAGACAGAGTTGGGGTGAGGACACCATATAGGGGTGACCCAAATCCCCCAGATGGGAATCCGTGAGGTGTCCTGCATTCCCACAGGGGTAACAGAGCTGGGGAAGGGGGATGGGTTCCAGGGAGGCAGGATACACGTTGGTGACAAGTGAATAAGCAGGTCAGGGTAAAAAGAGGAAGGCAGCAAAAGGCTGAATTCCCAAGGAGAAATGGGAGTGGGAAAGACCATGAATTCAGTATGAATGATGCTACTGTGAGACGCCTGTGGGTCATTCGTGCAAATGCGGTCTGAAAATGGAGAGGAGTCTGTAATTTAGGAATGAGGGCAAGGCAAAAATGGTCCATTTAAGAGGTCTCGAGATAAGAAGAGCAGATCCTACATGAGGGAGCTATGGTGAATAACAGCATTTCGCATGTGGGGAAAAGTAAGGGGAAACAGCTAAGGAGGCTAAGACGAGAACAAAATCTGGTGGAGAGCCACCAGGGGTGAGCCCCCAAGTCAAGAAAGGGAGCCGCTAATACCAGGTGGGAGGGCTCGCTTGTGTCAAGGGCCACCAAATGACCTTCAGAATAAGAACGGTAGCTGAATTTGACCTTCAGAGAGCTATTTCCACAGCAGCAGACGAGATGCCAGACTACCAAGGTTTCAAGGAGGAAGAACAGGGGAGGTGTTTGGAGCTAGTGAAGATGACCTTTCAAAGAAATCAACTGAGGAAGGAAAAAAAAAATTTTTTCTGGAAGGTGTAGAAGGAGTTCTTGCTGTGTTTGTTCTTGTTTTTGAAAACATCTGTGAGGGGCATCTGGGTGGCTCAGTTGTTAAGTGTCTGCCTTCAGCTCAGGTCATGATCCCCGAGTCCTGGGATCGAGCCTCACATCGCATCCGGCTCCTTGCTTAGCAGGGAGTCTGCTTCTCCCTCTCCCACTCCCCGTGCTTGTGTTCCCTCTCTCCCTGTGTCTTTATCAAATAAATAAATAAAATCTTTAAAAAGGAAACATCTGTGAGATTTTGGAGACTGAAATATGATTATACGTTGAAGAGAAGGAGCCTCTGGAAGGAACTGCGGATGGAAAGTGGGGGCAGAGGTCATGGTGTACTGCTACGTGCAAGGCGCTGTGCTAGCCCTGGGTATCCAGAAATAAAGAGCTCCAGGTTCAGGAGGGAAAGGAGACCATTCACATCCTGCCTGTGATAATGTAATGCGGCCAAATGCAGAAGGGGCCCCTGAGGAGAGCATCACGGGGCTCCCCTAAGGGTGGTCAGTGATTGGCCGGCTGTGAAGGGGTGCCCAGGAAGAGGAAGTGGCATGAAGGAGAATGCACAGGGGAGTAACTGATGGAAGGAACCACAAACCAACCAACGGGAAGCACATCAGAGCACACAAAGGAAACCCAAGTGGTAAGGGAGGAGGCTCAGGGAGGCAGGGAGCGGCCAGATCATAAAGGGACGCTGCCTGGGAACTCAGATCCAGCGTCTAAGGCACTAGAGAGCCACAGAAATATTTTAAGCAGGGAAGTGACATTATCAGATATGCTTTGAAGGGAAATTCCCCAGACTACAGGAAGAAGGACAACAGGAGACAGGATGAGGGTCTGAGCCGAGCCAGGGAAGGTGGGGGTGGAGGGGAAGGGACAAGTCGAAGAATGATGTCAGAAACAGACTTAGCCTGATGGTTTGGGAGACTTGTTTGATTTGAAAAGGAAAGGGGAGACTTCTTTAAGCTAAGAGGAAGAGAGACGAGAGTAAAGTATAAAGTCCAACCTGTTTATAGTAATCCACGTAGGTGATCTCAGTGCCGTCCCGCTTCTGAAAGGTGTGTGTGGGCTTCACCGCCCAGTCAATGTCATCGATGCGATAGGTTTTGTTATTGTATCTGGGAAATGCAAGGAATCTTTCAACATTTTTCCCAAATCATACGAGACCAAGTGGCTCTTTCACTGCAGTTACAATTCAAAGTATTAGACTCCCGAATTTCAGGAATTACAATAGTAATACACGAATAGTCATTTTTAATGATGGGCTTTTATCTGAGAAGAGCATTCGTTAACTTTTTTTTTAAAGATTTTATTTATTTATTAGAGAGAGACTGAGAGTGCACGAGAGAGAGCAGGGGCAGAGGGAGAGGGAGAAGCAGGCTCCCCACTGGGCAGGGAGCCCTCGTTAACTCTTCAGTATACAGTGAAACCTCCGCATTCCAACAAAACTGGTGAGAAAGTCATTAGACCACAGTCTTTCTCACTGAGAGACACTCTAACTTCACTATAAATTATTCTTATATGTTCAAAGGCTGAAGCATTACTCAAAACTTTCCCATCAGCTTCTGGTGTCATTCAGAATTTTTCAGATCCCAGATAGCTGTTCTGATAAAAAGCACCCGAACAAGGGGCAGCCTGAGTGGCTCAGTTGGTTAAGTGTCCACCTCTTGATCTCAGCTCAGGTCATGATCTCCGGGTCCTGGGATCAAGCCCCAAATCAGGCTCTGTGCTCAGTGGAGAGTCTGCTTGGGGATTCTCTCTCTCCATCTCCCTCTCCCCCACCCTGTCCCTCTTCAGCTGTTTCTCTCTCAAATGAATAAATAAATCTTTAAAAAAAAGAAAAAGAAAAGAAAAGAAAGAAAGAAATGCACCCAAAGAAGGCTGATGAACCATGCAATCTGAGTACCCTACTTAATCTCCCAACTAGGGCTGGCCCTTAGTGAAACTGCCAAGCAGGCTGGTTAAAAATATGCTAAGCTCTCTTTCCCCTACAGCACTGGGTGGCCTGTGGTATCTTCACAGGCTGCCCCAGCCTTGGGGCGGAAACCTCCTTGTCAGGTTTCTCTTGGGCTCTTGGTACTTCGCAAAGTTACTTTGGGACAGTGTGGTATGCTAATTCGTGATGATCAGGACAGGATGCTAAGAGGGTGCCCTTCTCATCCCCAGGAGTCCAGAATTCAACCAGGCCCACCTCCCAGCTGTACAACCCAGAAAAAAACTTTAAGTGGCAATTCCAAGCGAGATTAGGAGAAAGCTAGTACATCCTCTAAAAGAATGATCTGTGGACTAGCCACAGTACACGGTGAGCTTTATGGTACTCAGGAAGTAACCTAATTTGTGTTTAATTCAGTTCAAAGTGCACTGCGGGCAGATTATACATAGACAAGTCTAGAGACTAGAAAAGTCTCAGCCTTAAACATCTCATATTCTTACAGATAAGAGGGGCCGTGGACCTAATGTTCTCTCCTGTAATGTGATAAAACAAAATAAAATGGCTATAAAGAGGTGCTGTGAGCAGTGTGCTACCGGAACAGCTCAGGAGAGGGAACGGAGTAATTTCAACTGAATGGACAGCTGACGGCTTCAGAAAAGCAGTATGGTTTGAGCTGGATTTTGTCAAGGAAAAATTTAAAAGTCAAAATCCGGGGTGGAAAATCCAGGCAGAGGCACTGACGCAGCCTAGTGCAAACTACCGGGGCTGGGGGAGGGGTGCAGCAAGAGGTAACGCAGGCCTGTGTCTGATGGCAAAGCATCCGTCCTGACACCCCCCTACACCCCCACCCCCACCCTGGCCAGAAGGCCACTCGAGGAAGTCTGAACTCCAGTCAACAGAGCAGGGCCAGGTCTAAACAGGTGGGTAAACCTAAACCGATCAGATCTGTGCTCAGGACGATGCCCTGATGCTACTCCTGTTCCCAAAGAGCAGAAAGAATGCATTCCCTAGGGAAAGGGTTTTTAAATGCAGGCTTTTACCTTGTGAGGACAATGAGCCCAAGCAGCTGTTTTTCACACGTCTGGGTAAAGCAGGACACACCAGTTTCCTGGCAAATACCAGTCATGAATTCTAGAACAGTCTCATTCCGGAGTATTTTATAACTCACATCAGCAGTAAATAGGAGCTTGCTTTCAAACTGTGACACAGAAATAGCAAACCCAGGCCAAAGGGACAACCTTCAAATAAATAAATATTTAAAAATACGTATTTTAAACATCGTATCATAAAACAATCATCATTTTCAAGTGCGGATTTTACATTCCAACTTTCTAGATTTTATGAAATAATTTTTCTTCAGTCTGATTTCTTCCAGTTGCTGATGAAAACTCTAGTTATTTCTAGCTGGAGTGCCTTCAAACATACATTTAGGAGAATTACATGCCCACAGAGCAGCAGGTTTCTACCTTGGCACTACTGACAGTTTGGAGCGGATTGTTCTCTGCTCGGAGCCATCCTGCGCCTCGCAGGACGTCTGGCAGCTCTCCTGGCCTCTACCCCCTCGATTCCAGAAGCAGCCTCCGAGCTGTGACAACCAAAAGTACTTACAGACCTCGCCAAACGTGCCGTGGCGGGGGGGGTGAGGGGGGAACTGCCCTTGGTGGAGAATCACAGCTGTAGGATCAATACCTTTACAGAGTGATCTCTCCCAGCACGAAAACATCTAGGTGCAGAAAAGCACACAGACACAATGGTGTAGACAGTGTAGCGACTTCATGACAGTACGAAACAATCTAAATGGTACCATGTACAAACACACAAGGTTTCGCGGCAGAGGCTACAGCTCCTGTCCACATTTAGGCTTATGGCGGACTAAAGTCCTGCATAAGGAAAACTTATAGAAATGACATGAAAGAAAGGGCAAATATTTTTTAAAAACAGTTTTAGTTTATTTTGTGGCTTTCATTCACGGTGCCCCTGAGCCAGGCTTCAGGACAAACGCATGTACTGTGCCAACTCCAGCTCACGAGAACTTCTCGTCCTCGTGGGGGGACGAGTGACAGGGATGGACAGCATGCTTTACACAGAGAGCTGCGCCACGGTAACTTCCCTCGTGGAAACCCCACCATGTTCCCCATACCTGGCAGAAGGCGACACAGCCTGCCCCCTTATTTTCTGCCTTTTGCACTCCTTCCTCTGTTTACATATCTGTCTTTAGGTTACCAACTGCCTCTCTGTCTTTAGCTTGACCACATATCTTGGAGAGCTAATAACCCATTCTAGACACAGCTGATTACTTTCCCTGAAGCATCTACTCCCATTTAGAGCAGAAATTCCAGTTCCATGTAGCTGACTTGTCTGACCTCTGCTTACCCAGCGTCAACCACCAGGGCTGTGCTAACTTCCTGTCAGCAAGAAAACAGAGTTTCAGCTACATGGTATAACATCATCCCGCTTATTCTGCTTTCATTATTACTTGTCACACGCAGAAAACGCAGTTTCTGAATTCCTTCTAGGATTTATGATAATGATCTAGAACACTAATAGAAGAAAACAGGCTGCTAGCTTCACGCTGATGTCTTCCATTCCATAAAAAACGTGAAAATTTTAAAAATCCATTACTTTTCATAACACAGACTCTCTCACAGGAGGGAATAATGGTGTAATATTGCATCATAAATTATGTTCTTCATATTAAAACCATTTCAGAATAACAGAAAATATAAATAAACCTACTTGTGTTGGGGAATTTCCACGGGGTCAGAAGGCTTGTAGAAGTTCCGTCCAATTTGGTACATGGCCAACTTTTTTAAGATCCTGCAAGTACACATTTTTTTTAAATCTCTGGTCAACATCAGTTAGTAGTAGTATAATTCCACGTTTGTCCCTATCCTGAACACATGATAAAAATATGTCAAAACTGTGGAACTCTCATTCTTCCAGCCCTGGAAGGCTTAGATGCTAAATATACATGTGAGTGTGTATATACAAGAACTATGACTTCTTCCTATTTGAGAATGATACAACTGAAATTACTTTGTCTGTTTGCACTTAACTGCAATAATAAATACGTGGTCACAACATGACTGTGGTTGTAACATTCTGGTTAGCATGGAGGGGGTGAAGCAAGCCATGTTTGAAGGTTCTCTGGCCTCTTCCCTGTTTTGAGATGGGAGGCTGTTTCTAATGAGGCTACATAGCATTGTTGCCTCTTCAGCAACGAATCCTGGCCACCTTTGGAACTGGACACTTCACCGATCAGAGGCTGCCCATTGCACCGGGGAAGTGTAAGTGTTTCAAGTCAGGAAACACCAGTAACAACCGCATGATTTGGGCTACCAAATGTCATTGACCCTCAGCCTCCAACACTGGATATCACCTAAAGCTATTTAGCAAGACGTCTGACTAGAATTAAGAAATATCTGGAGGGTGGGGGTGGATTTCTTTTGTGTGTCCTACCCAGCAAAACCCAAACCCCTCTGTCCACCTCCTCTCCAGAGGCTGTTATTAAGCAAAGGGCTTTGGCGCCGAAGGTTTTGAACAAATCATCTTGCTGGTCCACACTATGAGTGTGGAAAATACTGGTTTACAGGCCTCTGTGTTCCCACTTGTCATTTGGGAAGCGTGCTAAAAATGCGGATCTCAGGCCCCACTCTTGAAATTCTCTCTACCAGGTCCAGTGAGGGGCTAGGGAATCTGCATTTTATGGAGTTCCACCCAACAACAACCAAGATGACACTGAGGCAAGTGATCCTCACATCACTTTGAAGGACACTGGACAGTGTAGTCACAACCGTCCTTCTGCCCCACGGGTTCACATGGCAGGCGGCTGAGGGGGAGGCGAGAGCAGCTGGTGATGCTAGAGAATAACAAATCTTTCAGCTGACTAACCCAGACATACCTGATTTTTCAGCCTGGGTTGGAGGGTGGGAGAGGGTACAGAAAAAGAAGAGAAAGAAAAGGCAGCCCTGCCCCCCACCGCACCCCCACCCCTGCTACCACTGAGACCCCACAACCCTTGAGTTCTTCGTCCCAACTCAGAGAGCACTGGATGGCGAGGTGAGAGCCAGTGAGAGGCTGTGAGGGACTGCGGGGCCCATCAGTGCACAACTACGGGAAAGCATGGAGGGGTCGGGATGGGGGGAGTGCCCCACAGGCGACACTGCTGCTAGCACACGGCCCACAAGATGGGCGAGACTTGTACTAAATGGCATCGCTAGCCTCAACTAAAGTGACGTGTCAGGGGCCTCACTTTCTGAAGATGATGTTGAAGACCTGGGTGCACACAGGGGAGCTTGCTGGCAGCTGCCTCGTCAGAGTGATAGTCATCTTCACAGTGTTGCCTCTCGAAGTTTCACTTGACAGTTCTGTGACCTGGGAAAAATGTACTTAATGTGCACTCTAGCTTATCCTCGAGTGCGAAGAGTCAGAAATGATACAGCCATCACAATTTAATATGCATTAACAAAACAGAACCGCAGGTGTTAGTATGTAATAATCTAATTACATCGCATTTGCAGGGTTTTCCTATCTTGCTAATCCTAGAAAACCAACACATCTTTCTCCTTTTTTTCTTTCTTTTTTTTTTAAGGATTTTATTTACTGAGAGAGATAGAGAGCGAGAAAGACATAGCACAAGCAGGGAGAGCGGCAGACAGAGGGAGAAGCAGGCCCCCTGATTCCAGGGCTGGATCCCAGAACTTCGGGATCATGACCCGAGCCCGAGGCAGATGCTTAACCTACTGAGCCACCCAAGCACCCCTCTCCTCTCTACCTTCCTAATGGAGAGTCAAAATCAGATTTAGGGTACAAAGACTTGATCCAAAGATAAAGTGTCTCTTGACCTTGTTTAGCTGAGATGGGGGAGCAGGTCACAAGATACTTCGAGAGTCTGATAAGTTATAGATACTGTCCCAAGAAAACTGCACATACGTATATACCACAATGCTGTACCCATTTTCAGGGGGGTCACAGATACCCAGAAGCCTATTAGTGGACTGTCCAGCCCATCCTGGGTTCATGGATTCCAGAGGACAGCCTCTCAAAAGTTTATTCATAAACAGAAAAGCAGAGGAGTGCCCAGGTGGCTCAGTTGGTCAAGCATCTGACTCTTGATTTTGAATCAAGTCATGATCTCAGGGTCATGGGATGGAGCCCCGAGCAGGACTCCATGCTCAGTGTGTGTCCTACCCAGCAAAACCTTTCCCCTCTCCCTCTGCCCTTCCCCCCACTTGCACACAGGGGCGCACATTCTGTCAAATAAAATAAACTCAAAAAAAAAAAAAAAGAAAAGCAGAGAAGAAAGGTAAGGAGAGGGGATTTGTAAGAGGGCAAGTAAACGTGGGGAAAGTGGGAAGAAATCAGTAGACATTAAAACAGATAGGGAGTCTGTTTTATTAATTTTTGAAAGGTCTAGAAAAGTTTTTACATTTCTTATAATCTGAAACAAAGTTCTAACAATAGAATGAATGCATGAACAGGCTTCTATACCAGCTACCCAATGAAATTTGAAGCTTGTTAGACTAGACAGGACTTGGTACAGGCTTTTGGAATAAAAGAGTGATCAAATCAGACAATAACAATAAATGACCAAAGATTTTTCAAAAGGGTAAGGAATCAGAAGAGGCCAGTTTGTTAGCAAATGTCTACGTATTTTTAATCTCTACTTTCTGTAGTTAAAGTGTAATTGTAATCACTTTCGGGTTGAACCAAAAATGTAGGGCAGGAATGGCTCACTGCATGGGAACAGAGAGAAATGAGTCCTTACACTGGGGATGAAATATTTCACTAAGGTGATTTCTTATTCAATTTGTGAGAAATCAGAGGTGGATCGCTGTAGGAAGAGCTCATCAACATCTGGGAGAAGTCTAGCAGGCAAAAGAGGTGAGATGCTTCCAAACTGCTGTAGGGATTTCAGGACAAAGGCTTTAGACAACAAAGGACACTGGGCTGAGGGTTGGTGGGCAGGTGGCAACAGACGTTCCCCCCTCACACTGCCATCCAGGACCTGCAATCCTAACAGCCATCAAGCAAACTCTTCAGTGCTCCCTGCGCCTCCCCCCAGACGCCAACCCCTCTTGGGTTCCTGTGTTTGTTCTTGCCCATCTCCCCCCGTGTCCCCCCAAGCCTCCAGTCCCAGACTGCTAGCGTCAGAGTGTGCTTTCACTTCTCAACCCACCAGCCACCTCACAGTCGTTTGGTTGGCAAGTCTTAGCACTTCTACACCAGCAATATCTTTCATCTATTTCCTCTGTTCTGGTTATTTACGACAGGGCTTAAGAGGACATGACTGGGAACTGCGCAAACCCTGGTCCTCTGCCTCTTGCAACCTGTGCAGTACAGAGCAAGCCACTTCAATTCCTTAAGAACTTTCCTGCTCTCTAAAATGGGAGGCAGTCTTGCATAAGTCACAGCATTGTGAAGGTTAAATGGGATAATTCACTGATCTCATCTTTATCCACAACACACACACTCAGGAAGGTTAAATAAGTTGCAGCACTTTGTCCCTTGGTTCAAGCCCCTTTGAATCCTGCCCAGATGATTCCAGAGATGCTTTATTAATATTTCCATTTTCTCCTGTCAACCGTTCAATAGGATGTGATCGGAGTAAATGTAATCTAGCAGAGAGCTCATGGAAGGACTCTCTCAGAGGCTTCGGTGGTCCGTGGGGGACTGTCCCATTCCCCAGCAGGACATACGAGATCCTCCCTACCCTTGGGGCCACAACTTCCATTCCTTTCTGGCTAAACCTGAATAATCAGAAGTTCCTAAAATAGGCCTCTCACCTCTGTCACTGTACCTTTGCTCCTTCCCATCCTCTTGTCTGGGGATCCCTCCTCTGAAGTATCCTGCTGGGCAGGATCCTGCCTTTCTTTGAGCTCTGTGTCAAGACCTTGGACGAGATACTTAACCTCTAAGGCTCCAGGGCTGATGAAAGGGTTAAGTTGAGATCTCACATATAAAGAGCCTGGAAGAGGAGGTACTCAAGAAATGTAATCCTGTACTGTATTCATTTGTAAATAACCTCCCACCATATTTAGTCCTAACTAACTTCTGTACTAAGTTCAAAATGTTTTGACAAGACTTGTGTTTTATCTATCCTCGTTTCCTCGAAGAGGGCAGCACCCTGTAAGTCACACGCCTGGCTCTCTGTAAGGGCAGAATGAATGCTAAGGTGGCAGCTAGATGTGACCTGTGAGCGCAGGCCACGTGGTGACCACAGAGTCACAGATGGGGTCTCCAAGACGGTGGAAGGCCAGGAAGCAGCCGACTAGGACTTCTAGAACTGTACTATGGGGGGCTGTGATGAATGCATGAGTGGAGGGGCTCTCTCAACAAAAATAGGATCCTACAAATATGTAGAGGACGGACGGGACAGCAGGATTAAGCCTGAGTCACTGTTAAGAACAGAATAAAAAAGTGAGCCCAGAAACATATTTGTTGTGACACTATTTCTCTTTACTACTTCTATCTTACCGTCATTGGGTAGGCAGGCCACAGGGTGATAACATATAAAACAATACACTTTCTTGCCAAAACCTATTATCACCTGTGCTTGGGAAATAAAGTCAACAAGCCTGATTTGTCTCACTACTTTTTTTTTTTAAGATTTATTTTTTATTTGAGAGAGAGACAATAAGCAGAGAAGAAGCATGTTTCCTGCTGAGCAGGGAACCTGACTCAGGGCTCGACCCTGGTACTTACTCCAGGACCATGGCCTGTGAGAAAGGCAGACGCTTAACAGACCGAGCCACCCAGGTGACCCATTACCTAACTGGCTTTTTACGATCTCTTTACTCTTTACTCACCTGCCTCTTCATTAGATTCCATCCCTAAGGTGCATACTACATGCTCATTTCGAATGAGTAGCAAATAATATGTTTATTCTGAGCATCTGTAGAGTAAAATTTCTCCCATTTTGGTTGGGTACAATTGAAGTAAGCTGAACCACTCAAGGGTGGGAGGTGTATAATATGAACATATTTAAATTACTATTACTGCAGATGTATCTCCAAGAACAAGGTGATCTTTAATGATAACAGTACACCCAAAATACAGCATTTAAATATAAGATGCACTGTATTAGCATGCTATCGATGTCTGGTCATAGCACAAAACGTTGAAGGATCAATAAGGACTTACGATGAATTAAAATGTTTCTAAATTTACAGATCCAGATTTTCCAAGCCCCTAAATTTAAGCCTATGGTATGATTTTTAAATTCCATATCCAGAGAAAATAATCACTCAAGCGGCTCCAATAAATCTCAGGCTCTCATAAAAAGATAAAGGCCCCACGAGTGCTCAGAAATGCATTTCTTGAGGAAATTCACAGAGATTTATGTGGAGTCTAGAAATTTAAAATTTATGCCTTCATACCATCCTGTCCAGAATGTTGAACCAAAGGATTAGGGTTTCTCGGGGATAGAAACATAAAGTTTTAATTCAATGCTCTACTTTAATTTTTTATAAAGAAACTGGTTCTTTTTTCCTTGTAGTAACTTAATACTATCTTAGAACATATATGATAAAAGCATCAATAACAGTATATTTTAGGACTGAAAATGCTGAAGGTATTAAAACATGGATAAAGGAGGAGGAATCATCCAACCGTCATATTCAGTAATCACACCATTAAAAATATCCTAAGAATTGATATCAGTAATTCATATTTCATATGGTGAAAGAAATGACAGCTTTTGAATCAGAGATTGATATAAGGTTATTTGGACACACAGGTACAACTATGCAGGAACAACAACAAAAAAAGCTAACAAATTTAAGGCTCTGAAGCCATAGGCTAAATGGTGTTTCTTAAAATCTTTCCTCTTTTGGGAAAAGTTTAAAAAGGATGCCTATTTCAAGGACACTTTGAAAAAAAAAAAACGCAGTAGTTGAAAAGGCAGTGTTTGTAACAAGCTCTTCTTTTTAAAATGCCACATCATCAGCTTAGTTAAGAAATCAATTACTGGTGAGATCTTAATTAAGAAGTCTTTCTGCTCTCAGGCATGGGAACAGGAAAGAGTAAAGGAGTGAGACACTCATTCCAACGGTAGCGACAATCACCTCTTAACTATACACGGAGCAGGGTATACGTGTGTGCAGATGTAAGAAGTAATCATACTGTACCTTTGCTTCCAGCTTTTGTGAGAGGAAAAGGATGACGCCATCAAATGCTTTTGCTTTGTCGGTAAGTTCCTTATGACTATAAAGCAAAGCAATTCTCAGCCTTCTAGATTCTAGATCTGGAACGTAGGCCACATGATATTGGTACAGCTGCCAGTCCTGGGGCAAATCTAAGCTAAAGAGATTTGTGACCAGTTTCACAGGCACTCCACTAGAACCTGAGAAGACAAATAAAAGACATTTTTTTTCACCAAAATAAAATCACAGCTTGTTAATACTAACCACACCATTTAAAATTTTTACTTGCCTATGCATAGTTGTTGCTGTAAAGCAAGGATTCTTGTTCAGTGACACAAGACAAGCTCTCATAACCTACACCCTGAGAACCTAATGGAATCCTACAAACACACATTCAGCAATTAAAAAGGGATCATGTGATCATATGTAAAGCAGGCCTCATAAGAACATAAGAGAAGACACTGACATTCTTGCCATAGGACTCCTTCCAAAGCCTGCCTTACAGCTCTGCGTCTGTGCAGTGCAAACTGGCTCAAGTAATATTTTCAGGTGCTGCTCTGAAATTATGCTGCCCTTAGATTATGAAGACACTGTCCAGTTCTTACCTTGAGCACAACCCCCAACCCCCTGGAAATGCAGATAATCAAAAGTGACCCAACCTTCTGAAAATTCTGAAATAGTTCAATCAGGGAAGATGGAAGGCCCTCAGAGATTGAGGGGAAAACAGGGGGAGGAAAAGAAATTACACATCTTTTATGCATGAAAACAGACAAGGCCTCTGGGCTTCTTTTCTGCAGACACGGGGAGGCTTCCAGAAATTCCAACCCCTACAGAATTTTTTATTCACCTCTTCAAAGTCTATCAGACAGATTCAGAGATGGCCTCGTTACAGTTGTTGCTCAGTGCTCAAGATGGCGTCAGCTTCCTCTAGGACAGAATCTAGGCTGGCACAGAGGAGGTCCTCTGACTCCTCCTTGTGGAGAATCATCTAGTGTTTGTCTTACAGAAAAGAATTCTATTAAATGGGCACAATTTTGCTTCCTTTCATGAAGGAAGTGGAAACATGAGCCCCCAAGGTGGTAAGAAAGAAAAAGGGCATCATGTGTGCATTAGTATTTCCTGTTTCTATGTATGGTAGACATCCGTTAGGAGCAAGGAATTCTTGTGCTATTTTAATTAAAGAAAAGCTTTCTTTTATTCTCCTGTATCCTGGGAAAAGGCAACATATTTTAGCTACTCATATTCATGGACAAAGAGGAGTCATCCTAGAATGTCAGAGCTGGCAAGACCCTTGGAAATTACACCAATGTTTGCACACTGTAATCATGACCCATTAGTGTTGAAGTTATAAAAACATATGAGATGACCCAACACATTTTATGAAATGACAAGAAAGCAAAAGAATGGGCCAGAGTGCCTTGCACATAGTAAGGGCAGCATTCTTTCATGAAGCTTTGTTCCAATTTTTTGTGGTAGTGTGCATGCTAGATAACAATGTTATCTATTCCTTAATTTTTTGCATGGTTGTAAAAAGTTAGAAGAAAATTAATCTGGATCAGGGAGTCTTTCTCAACTTTTGGGAGGGTGTCACAAAGCCTTTCAAGACTCTAATGAAAACAACCTACCTTCCTGAGAATGCATAAGCCCATTATTCTGGGTGCAATTTCAGGGGTGACCTTGAAAACTGGGTTAAAAATTCCAAAAATTGACTAGATCTTTCTTTTCACAACTGAAGTCCAGAGACATTATTGTTTCCCATATAGGAAAACTGTTGGAAAAGAAACAGAGCATATTCTTCATCCCCTACCCCAAGTGTAAGGAGAAAAGCTTTTCAACAAGTGATATGTTTGGGGGAAATATTCTTACTTCTTTTAATAAAGGAGAGAATTAAGGCTAAAACAACCAGTGTCTAAATAACGTCTTGAACATAACAGATATTCAATAATGTCTTTTAAGTCAATATATAAACTTGTTTATTTTAGATCTAGAAACGAAAATTCCTTGAACAAGATTTGGTAATATTAAAAAAGCAAGTAACACGAAGACTACCTACCTCTTTTGCAATCTCTCACATGAGCCAATTTCTCTCTGGTACAGACACTCAGATCCATGAAGTTCCGTCTGATTTTCCCACCTCTTTCAATGAAAGTACATCCAGCATCGCCAGAAGATACAACATCTTCGCCTAAAATGTGAAGAGAATGCCATGACATCTCATGTTTCATTCTAGTGATGCTGTTTACAACTACTGTATCAAAACTGTGTCTCTAACCAAAGCTCAGACTTTTGTGGCTTTAATTAAAACTGACCCACTCTGCTACAAATAATCATGACAATACGGAGGTCTTCAGCTTAAAAATTGAAAATCGTGAAGGAAGCATGGTACATTTTGTTAGAAAGAACAAACCACGAGTTAATTCTACCTCATAATGTTTAGGTCTAATCTGATTCTCCTCTCCTCTTGGTTAAGGAGAAAAAGCCCCACTCAGCTCTTGCATAACACCCTAAACACTCACAACGACTGTCCACACCAACTTCTTCACAGGTTGGGGCCAAATCTCTTACATCTCTCAAACACCAGAAGAGAATTCTGAGAATACTGCTATCAGTTTTTATGCTAGATTATTCCTTTGAAAATGACAGCCAGCGTTTCATCTTGGGGCATGTTACTTACTATTAGGTTCTGGCAAATAAGAAAGTAAAATGTGTTTTCAAATGAACATTTTCTGTTTAAACAAGTACAGAGATGTTGCTTTTTTGGGTATAACATTGGCACTTTGAAGATAATGTGAAAATAGGAAAGTACAGAGTATTACTACAAAGCGTAGTAGTAATATTACTATGAAGTAATAGTATGACCAATCTCTAGGACTCTGACTGTCCTTCGATATAGCCACTGCAACTCCTTCAAATGATACCATCCCTTGCTCAAAACTGCTGCTCATACCCTTTCTGTGGAATCTGAGTCTCCCAGGAAAATCACATTTATTTAATTCTAAAAAATGTTTAAAAATTAATCTTACTAGATTATCCATATCATTCACTGCTCTTGGTTTCAAAAGATGTAAGGTGGTTTGTTTAAAAAAAAAGTAACTACCATAAGATGGTAGTTACCAGAGGGTGCCTGGTGGCTCAGTCATTAAGCGTCTGCCTTCAGCTCAGGTCATGATCCCAGAGTCCTGGGATTGAGCACCAAATCAGGCTCCCTGTTCAGCAGAGAGCCTGCTTCTCCCTCTCCCTCTGCCCCTGCCCCCTGCTCATGCTCTCTCTAGCTGGCTCTCTCTCAAATAAATAAAATCTTAAAAAAAAATGGTAGCTTCCAGGGGTTAGAGGGAGGATGAAGTAGGGAGGTAATTTTTAATGAGTACCGGGTTTCAGTTTTGTAAGATAGGAAAGTCCTAGAGATGATGGTGGTGATGGTTGCCGGACGATGTGAGTGTCCTTGATGCCAATGGAGCATACGACTAAAAATGACTAAAATGCAAAATTTTACATTATGTGTATTTTACCATGATTTTTAAAAATAATCAAATAAAAATGCAATCTCCAAGCCTTGCTAGTCACAAGAATGTGCAGCAGGCATGGAAAGCAAGCCCCAAGAGAAGCTGGGCAATGGGCGGTAGCAGCAGTGCTGGACCTGCCTCCCAGAGCAGGTGTTCTGTGGGACCACGGGCACTTCTGCAAGCTCAGAGCATGGAGGCTACTTGCAGAGAGCTAGAAAATCCCCGGTGGAGAATAAGACAACCACGCAGACGACGGTGGAGGGACTGATGATCCACAGAGTCTGGGAGACCCTAAGTGCTTAGAGCTAACGTCACTTAACTTCAAGATTTATTTATTTATTTATTTATTTGACACAGAGTGAGAGAGAGATTACAAGTAGGCAGAGAGGCAGGCAGAGAGAGAGGAGGGAGGAAGCAGGCTCCCCGCTGAGCAGAGAGCCCGATGCAGGCCTCGATCCCAGGACGCTGAGATTTTGACCCATCACTTAACTTCAGAGTCAGAACAAGGGAGATGGCTAACAGGTTTCAGCCATGGCTACTGGGTGAATTATGTGTCCCCCAAATTCATATGTTGAAGATCTAACCCCTCATATCTCCAAAAGTGACTGTATTTGAGATGGAGTCTTTAATAAGGTAATTAAGCTCAAGTGATGTTATTAGCATGAGCCCTAATGCAATATGACTTGTGTCCTTAAAAGAAGAGGTGAAGTCAGAGACAAATACAGAGGGAAGACCATGTAAAGACACAGGGAGAAGACAGCCCTCCAGGAGCCCTGGAGAGAGGCCTCAAAGAAATCAACTCTGTGGACACCTTGACCTTGGACTTCCAGCCTTCAGAATTATGAAACACCACTCTTCTATTGTTGAAGCCCCCCAGTCTACGGCACTTTGTCAAGGCAGCCCTAGCAAACCAGGGTATGGGGCATGCTAACCCACACCGTGGTAGCTGCTACTTGCAGCAGCATGTGGACAAGTACCCTGACTCCCAATCTGGATTTGCAGTGAAGAGCGCTACCATCAGATGGTGGGGAAAAAAAGAAGAGAGCACAGCAGCTGGGGTGCCAGGTTTCTACCACCCCTGCAGGCTGGGGCATTGACACTTCTATGTCATAAAGTATTTCTGAACATTTTTCAAAATTATTCAGTGAACAGGAAAAAACAGAAGACTGGATTCCTGGCGCCTGTGGATGCCCAACTGCCGACCAGTATCAGGAAATTCAGTGGCAGACTGTGTTTGGGGGTCCCAAAGAAACCTAACACACACAGGGGATTCTCCAAGAAGAGGTAAATGGGATGCCAGAGAAATGAGCCTGCTGCTGTAAAGTCTAGCGGTCACTCCAGTTCCATTCAGATGGGAAGGAAAGGAAAGGAAGGGAAAGGGAAAGGGAAAGGGCAGGGCAGGGAAGGGCAGGGCAGGGCAGGGCAGGGGCAGATCGAACTACACTTACAATTTGGGGACATCCTGCTTGTTCCCACAAAGCTACTGGTAGAAGATGCTTCATTGTTGCCAGTACCAACAGACGTAGGCTAAAATGGGGGAAAAAAAAAAAAAGCTTGCTCAGATTTAAGATGTTAAGTCATAAACCAAAAGGTTATCACAAAATAAGAAGTGTAGGGTGCCTTGATGGCTCAGTAGTTAAGCATCTGCCTTCAGCTCAGGTCATGATCCTAGTGTCCTGGGATTGAGCCCTGTGTCGGGCTCTCTGCTCATCGGGAAGCCTGATTCTCCCTCTCCCACTCCCCTTGCTTGTGTTCCCTCTCTCGCTGAATCTCTGTTAAATAAATAAATAAAAGCTTTAAAAAATATATAAGAAGGGCGCCTGGGTGGCTCAGTGAGTTAAAGCCTCTGCCTTCGGCTCAGGTCATGATCTCAGGGTCCTGGGATCGAGGCCCGCATCGGGCTCTCTGCTCAGCAGGGAGCCTGCTTCCTCCTCTCCTTGTCTCTCTGCCTACCTCTCTGCCTAATTGTAATCTCTCTCTCTGTGTCAAATAAATAAATAAAATCTTTAAAAATATATATATATATAAGAAGTGTATCATGTCCTCAGTCATCAAACTACCAGCTAATGTTAACTAATGTCTCTAAAATACTTAAGAGATGATGAGAAGAGACTGCCCATTCTAGAAATAAAGGATAAGGACCAGCTATAGTTTTCCCCATTTATCAAACTTTAATTTTGACTGTGAGTCAGATACAGCTGTTACACCTGGAGGTGTAAAGAGGCAGAGTAGTGATTTTCATGCCCAGGGAGCTCATCAGAAGAAAGGCTGTAGAAATGAACACGGGCCTCATGCTTCCACCGCCTCTAAACGCGAGGCCTCCAATGTAAACACGTTTGTAACAAGAAAATAAATTGAGCCCAGAGGACCTGGGTCACCAGCTCAGGTGATGACTCTCCTGAATAAAGGGGTCCCAAATTAGTTCATGAAATCGGCCAAGAGAACCATTAATATTCCCTCTTTTCCCAGTAACTACTTCTCTTTGTTCAAGAAGTATATTTGTTGACCCACTAAAAAAATGCATGAAGTCAAGAGAAAACAATGACATGAAAGTAAAGACACAATGAGCACAGCCTACTCACGTGAGACTTTTGATCTGAGACACTGCTCCAAATACTGATAGGCAGCCTAACATCCTTCAAAAGTTGCTGATTCACCGGCCAGGCCAATTTAATCTAATCTTGTCTAAGTCTAGCCAGAAGCCCTACCCACCGTAGTTGGTCAAGAAACAGCAGCTGAATCTAAACCACATCTGTGTCTGCGATTACTTATGTGTGTGGATGAATAAGTGAGACAAATCGTATTAGCTCATACACTCTACAATGGTACACCAGGTTTTACCAAGAGACTTAAAGCCGAGTCAAGTGATTAAACACCCAGGAAGCAGAAGGGAAGGAGGCACTTGCCTCCAATCTTCAGTACTCGTCACCTGCCAAAAAATACCTACATGACTGTCTTATCCGGTTAAGCGCCCCCCAAGGGAAAAATGGGAGACACCCCGGAAAAACGCGAAGCCGAGCGAGAAGATACCCCACTCCTTCCCAGCAGAGAGGAGGAGATAAAAGGAGGAAGGCCACCGAGGAGAGCGCGAGGCCCTGTCGGCCACGGCCACGTGTCCTACACACCGATGGCGAAAGCGGCGGTGACAGCGGGGCCAAGTTGCGCCCCGCTTCCGCGGCGCTGGGGCTGCGCTTCCTGCCTCTCGCCCTCACGCGGGCGCGGCCACTCATGTTCCCGACGAGCGCAGGGGGACTTCCCAGGCAGCGAGGTCTCAGGGAGAGTACTGTCCCGTCGGCGTCCGCAGGGCGAGGCTGTGACGCGAGGTGGCAGTGGCGGCGGCTCTCCGGCTCCGGGCTGGAGACACTGCTGCGGCCCACGCGTGGGTGGAGGAGCGCGCACCGCCCGCCGGGATCCCGCGCGCTCCGGGCGCACGTGACGGGGGCGGGGCCCACACTTCCCCCGACGCCCCATCCCCCCTCCAAATTGGGCATCCTCCAGCACGCTGGGTTTTGCCCATCTCCTGTGTGTAAGGTTGCATCAGACTTGGTTTTCTCGGTTGGTCTTCTCTGCTCACTAGTGTGGCCACGCACCTCTTCCTGTGCGTGAGAGCTACAGAGCTTTCCATTCTCTGAACTGTCTGCTAACATCTGCTGCCCTTTTAAGAATTGGGTTTCTCATGTTTTTCTTTGTGATTTGGAAGAAATTTTATCCTTTTTTTAACATGGCAAAAATTTACTCCCGGTCTATCACTTGTTAATTTTAACTAGGAAGTCCTTTATCTAACCCAAATCCTTAATTTTGGTGTAGTCAAACCTACATGGCTTGTACTTTGGGGATCTTTTCAAAAGAAAGTTTACCTTGCTCTAAGTTTATAAGGACATTGTGTGATATTTTCTTTTATTGACTTCATAAGTTTACTGTTCACGTATTATCTTTTATCCTTCAGGATTGTGTGTGTGTGTGTGTGTGTGTATATATATATATATATATATATATATATATATATATATATATACACACACACACACACACACACACTACAGTTTAGAATACTTTTTCCTCTTCTCAGACAAGAAAAGATAGTTATGAACCCCGGCAACTGTCAACACTGGTAAGAACAGTGAGCCATTTAAATCATATTAACACATTGACAGGTATGGGTAAGGGCGAGGAATTCACTTCACAAGTCCCCATAGAGTGAGGGTCTTTAAAGATTGTATTTATTTATTTTATTTTATTTTAGAGAGAGAGAGAGCAGGGGGAGGGGCAGATGGAGAGGGAGAAAATCTCAAACAGGCTCCACAATGAGTCCAGAGCCTAACTCTGGGCTCAATCTCACAATCCTGAGATCACGACCCAAGCTGAAACTAAGAGTCAGTCACTTAACTGACTGACCCATCCAGGCGCCCCTAGAGTGACCCTCTTTAAACCCTGTGGTGGTTTTTCAGTAAATGTACAGATTCTCTGATTCTCTTCTCCTCCAAAGGCCAAGCCTAATGCCCTCCCATTAAGCATGGGCTTCTCTTAGGGCTTTCTTCTAACAAATAGAATGTGGCAGAGGCTATGTTATGTGTCTTCTGTGAGTAGGTCATAGAAGACACTGTAGCTTCCTCCTTGCTCTCTCTCTTAAATCACTTGCTCTGGGGCCTGTCGCCCACCATAGTGTGGGGACACTTAAGCAACCTTAGAAAGAGATTTATATAGTGAGAAGTGGAGGCCTCGTGTCAGCAACCAGCACAGCTTGCCAGAAAATGAGTCTCATCAAACAACTCATCAGAAACCAGGCAAGCTAGAAGACAAAAGAGTCACATTTCTGAAGTGTTCAAAGAAGAAAAAAAGTCAACTCAGAATTCTAAAGCCAGCAAATATACCTTCAAAATGAGGGTGAAATAAAGGTTTTCTCAGAGAAAGAGAATTCCGAGCCAGCAGATCTATACTATAAAAAATATAAAAGGAAATTCTTTAAGCCAAAGAAATATGAGAGTGTACAGAAACTTGGATCTATATAAAGACATGAAGAGTGCAGCAATAAATAAATGTAAAATAAAATGCCTTTTCTTTGCATTTTTACTTTCTCTAAAAGATAACAACCCAAAGCAAAAATAGTAGCAATGTGTTGTTACATATATATATTGTTACATATAGCATATGTAAAAATAAAATGTATGCCAATAGTCAAGGACGGGAGGAATTGGGAATACACTATTATAAGGTAACACTATTCGGGAAGCACTATAACCGTAGTAGACTCTAGTTATTGATATATTAGTAAACCTTAGGGCATTCAATAAGAATTATAAGGACAGTTATAAATACATAATAAGTCAATTATGGAGATAAAATAGGATCATAAAAAATGTTCAGTTAACCTGAGAAGGCAAAAAAAAAAAGGATGGAATGGAAAATACCTATCCAGGTGGTTAGATTTTGATCCAACCATATCAATAATCATACTAAATGTAAGTGACCTAAATGTGACAATTAAGAGACAAGCTATATACTGTCTCCAAAAAAACTGTTTTAAATATTACAGGTAGATAGGTTAAAAGAATGGAAAAAAGATATGCTTTGTAAATCCTAACCAAAAGAAAAATGGAGTACTTATACTACTCTCTGTTATGGGTGAATCAAGCCCCCCCCCCCATTCATATGTTGACATCCTAGGCCTAAGTACCTTAGAATGTGATCTGATTTAAAGATTAGGTCTTTATAGAAGTAATCGTGGTAAGGTGAGGTCACTGTGGTAGGCCCTACTCCAGTATGACTGGGGTCCTTGTAAAAAGGGAAAATGTACACAGAGACACATAAAGAGAAAGATGATTTGGAAAGGCACAGAGAGAAGTTGGGCATCTACAAGCCAACAAGAGATCCCGGGCCAGATCCTTCCCTCACAGCCATTAGAAGGAACTAACCCTGGCCCACACCTTGACTTTGGACTTCTATTCTCCAGAGCTGTGGTACTTTATTACAATAGCCCTAGCAAACTTGTATGCTATTAGACACAGTAGACTTTAAAACAAGGAATATTGTCAGGGATAAAAACGGAAAACTTAAAATGGCATTATAGAACATTCAGCAACAGCAGAATATAGTTCTTTTCAAGTGCATCTGGGACTAACCAAAAGAGATCATATGCTGAGCTACAAAACAAATTTTAAAGGATTAAAAAAATAAAAATCATGCAACATATATTCTGTGACCAATGTAAGACTCATCTAGAAAACAAAAACTGAGTTATTTCCTGAAGATACCGTGTATTTAGAAATTTTATAACACAGTTGTAAATAATCCCTGGGTCAAAGAGGAAGTTTCAAAAGAATCTCTTTTTAATGATTTTATTTATTTATTTATTTATTTATTTATTTATTTATTTATTTATTTGAGAGAGCATGAGCATGCAATGGGGGTGGGGAGGGCAGAAGAAGAGGGAGAAGCAGACTCCCCACTGAGCAGGGAGCTTGATGCCGGGACTCCAGGATCATGACCTGAGCCAAAGGCAGACACTTAACTGACTGAGCCACCCAGGCGCCCCAAGAATTTTTTAACTAGGACCAATTTAAACATGTGCAAAATGGGGGATATAGCTAACGGAGTGCTTAGAGAGAAATTGATAGCATTAAACACTTTTTAAAAGAGAAAGTTATCAAATCAGTAGTCTAAAAACTTCCATCTTAGGAATCTAGAAAAAGAACAAAGTACTCTCAAAGCAAGAAGAAAGAAAATACTGAGGATGAAAGCAGAAACAGACACACACAAGTACAATAAATGGATATTTGTCAAATTTTAAAGGCAACTCAATGGAGAAAGGATCATTTTTTCAACCAAATGGTGCTGAAATGATTTGTTATTTGCAAACAAGGGCAAATCTACCCATACCTCACACTTTATATAAAGATTAATTCAAATGAATATAGACTTAAATGTAAAATGTAAAACCATGAAACTGCTAAAAATTAGGTATAGAAGAAAATACTTATCTTTGATTAGGCAAAGTTCTTATATGCACCATAAAAAGTACAATCTATGTAAGAACAAATGATTAATTTAACTTTAACAAAACTATACACTTGCTCTGTGTAAGATGTACAAGGACAATGAAAAGGCAAGGGAGAAACTGGGAGGAAATATTTGCAAATCACATTTTGATAAGGACTTTTTCCCAGAATATATACAAAATTCTCAAAACTGAACAGTAAGAAAATCGCAATTTTAAAAATTGTCTAGGGACATCTGGGTGGCTTAGTCGGTTAAGCATCTGCTTTCAGTTCAGGTCGTGATCCGAGGGTCCTGGGATAGAGTCTCACATCAGGCTCTTTGCTCAGGACAAAGCCTGCTTCTCCCTCTGCCCCTCCTCCCCACTCATGCGCTCTCTCTTCTCTGTCTGACAAATAAATAACCTTTAAAATTAATTCATTAATTAATTAAATGAGCAATAAATACGTTAGTTAATTTAATTAAATAAAAACAAAAGTGGGCAAAAGACCTGAACAGACGCTTCACCAAGAAGGTAAAAACAGCACCCCAAAAAATATGTAGGAGACAACACAGCATACAAAAAATACTCAATGTCATTAGCCATATAGGAAGTGCAAATTAAAACCATGGTGTGATCCTTTTACACATCTAGCACAAACAAACACCCCCCAAAGCCGACAGTGCTAAATGCTGGCAATAACGTGGAACAACTGGAATTCTCATGTTGGTGTGAGTGTAAAATGATACAACCACTTTGGAAAACAGTTTGGCGGTGTCACATAAATTTGAACGTATACTTAAAATATAACCTAGCAACCCCATTCTTTCTGATCTAAGAGAATTGAACACTACGGTCACATGAAAACCTGCATAGTGGCTATTTTTGTAGCTGTATTAGTTATCATCAAACACCGGGAGTGGTCCAGATGTCCTTCATCAGGTGAGTGGATAAGCAAACTCTGTTACATCTATTATTCAGCAGTGAAAGGAATGAAATATTGATTGTCACAACAACATGAATGAATCTCAAATACGCGTTGCTAAGTAGAAGTAGCCAAACTCGAAGGGTGACGCTGCAGAATTTTACTTCCATGACATTTTAGAAAAGACAAGGGAGGGGAATGGAGAACAGATCACTGCCAAGTTTGGGTATAACATGATGAAATTTTACGGGAGATGGAACTCTGACATGTGATGACTATGGTAATGGACATACACTCTAGGATTTGCGAAGACCCACAGACTATATCACGAAGATTAATTTTTTCCTCTGTAAATAAAGAAGACAGTAAGTAAGTAAACTAGATATACCAGTTTAATGACAAAGATTGCCTGGCTAGATAAAGAAAAAAACCCAGTACAAGCTGTTTAAAGGATACATTTTAAATACTGGGATGCAGTAGGTTGAAAAGAAAGGGGTTTAAAAAGATACTATGAAAAGCTAACCAGAAAAGAGCTGGAGAAGCTCTACTAGTGTCTGAGAAGGTAGACTTAAGGCAAAATGAATTATTACATATTATAATACATTATTGACCATATAATAAGGACAATATCGGTTTAATAGAAAAATATGACTCTTTTATGTTCATCCAATAATTTAGCCTCTAAATATAGAAACAGAGAAATCCATTCTCATGGGCATAAAAGATCAAACATAAAGTTTGAATGTGTGTCTGGGGTTTAACCCGGATCTATAAAAGGGTTTGCCAGGCAATGTGCCCTTTAAAATTCAGTATTCAGGAGCCCAGTGGCATGACTATTCAGCGGGCCCATCAGTGAAGGCCCATGAGTCTATGCGCATCAGTCCCTGTCAGCTTGTGTGCCCCGTGGCCAATCGGTGTTCACCTTAGCTGCACAGAGTCTCCAATGCCGTGGGCTGTCAGCACTTTACCTTCCAACCATGGACAGCTACAGCATTCACTCCTCTGGAGGGGCCACAATGGAATGAATTTGGTTCTCAGGTGGCAAGTCTGTTGTCACGTCCCTTGGTGGCCAGGGATTTGGGAAAGCAGTCAGTGATGAGCTCATGTGTTGCCCACCGTCTCTTATGCGTATTGCTGTCTCTGCTTCCAGGCTGGGCCTTCAAGTAGACGTGCCATTTCCATTTCATGTGGGAGCTTTTGTACCCATTGGGACTTTGGTTCAGAGAAGACCCTAAGTAGGGTGAGAAGTCATAACTTTTCCTTGGGTGTGATCATTGTTATTTACTAGGATTTGTTTACAGCAATGGAGTTACGTCTCAAGGGGCTTACACTCCTCAGAGATGGAGGAGAGTGTGAAGTGGAAAAGCCCAGAGCCCATGAAATAGCCGGCGGGGGGTGGGGGCGCTGTCACTGACAAAGGCTACAAACAGGCTATGTCAACTTCACGGTTCTCAGGAGGATGGAGGACAAAGGCAGAACTTGTTTCAGATTTAACTGAACTACTTCTAAGGTCGCCATTCAGATTTAGCTGCATTTCTGGTGACTTCATTGAGAAAATGTGTGAAAATTCTGAGGTATGTAATTTGTGGTCTCCAACGCTAGAGAAGCAATAACATGGGGGCATCCTTTGTCATTGTGGGTGGCATGAAGTCAGGGATTCCCCTAGGGAGTTTGTGCACCCAGACCCCAGGCCTCATCTTATTTCCATTTGAGAAAACTGCATAGTGACTCTCGGGGGCCTACCTAGATTCATTTCAGTCTCAGAAGATCAAAAGATGGCCTAAGGCCTTCTCTCCCCAAAATGCTCTTGCAATGTGGGCCTTCTGAATACAGAGTACAAAGAGGTAGAGCGAATCTTCCCACAGAAGACAATTATGAAAACTGGACATAAATATTCAAAACAAATATTTGAAGTAACTGAAAAATAAACACAGGCAGGTCAAAACATGAGAAGCACTTTGATCTTAAATTAATTGAATCTTGAACGAAATGAGTAGGAGCTAAAAGTTGTCACCTTCTTACCAATAGGCGTGTTCTCCTAACTCTTTTGCTCTCTCCTCTTGTCTCATTCTCTGCTTCTCTTTGATTATTTGATAACCACAGCCCCCATGGCTCAAAAAGGCGGGTAATGGCATTCACTATGGGTACCGTTCACAATGGATAACTGGAAGTTTAGAGGGAAAAATATGAAAGCAAGAGAGCAGCAGAAGTATTGAGATCCCAAATACAAGCTGCAACAAAACCTCTGGTTGACACTGAACTGTGTGTGTGGTTGAGGGACCCCCAAGAGAAACTGCTGGAAATGCAGCAAGAACCAGACCGATCCTGGTGAATTCTGCAAGTCCACAATTTGACTGATGAATTCTTCAGTTAACGCAAAGCTTAGGCAGCAGAAAGCGAAAACCTTACTGGTTTGAGGTTTCAAGGGTCAAAACGTGTGGTTGGGGTGCATCTGGAAATTTAGGAGAAACACCAAGAACAAGGCAACCACAGAGACAGTGAGGCCAAAATGGGAGTAGGAACTGTCCAAATCCTTGGTTTGCCACTAAATTACACAGATGCAGGATAGATCCTTGCTCGAGATTCAGGATAAAAATGCAGCAACTGGATACTCAAAAATGGAGCCGACTTACCAGCCATTGCACACGGCAGGGGTTCACATTTCACAGTGTGGTCCAGGCAAGTTGACCACTTTCTAGGAAAAAAAAATAATGGCAACTCTCAGAAAAATAAAATAGGTTCCAGATTTGCTAAAACATATCTCTGATACCCACTTTTAAATTAAATATTATCAGACATGCAAAGAAAGAGAAATATGTGACCATAATGAGAAATTCAATAGAAATGTATTCCCAGCATGTCCCAATATTGGATTCGACATTCAAAGACTCCCACACAGATCTGAGAAATTCAAAGAATTGAATGAAAACATGTTGAAGGAATTAAAGGAAATCTTGGTATTACAGAGTGAACAGGCAGGAAATCTGAACGAAGAAATGAAAAGTATAAAAAGGACCAAATAAAAATTCTCAAAATGAAATAAAAATTCAGTGGATGATGAAAAAGAAGGTCTTGGGAAGGCAGTGAGGTTGAATTTAAATCCATAGAAATTACTCAATCCAAAAAAAAAAAAAACCACAGAGAAAAAAGAGTGAAAAATGAATAAATCCTTCAAAGCCCATGGAAGAATATATAAAAGGCAATAGGCAATAGAAAATCAAGTTCAAAAATAAGAAGGAGGGAAAAGAGCAGGAAAAAAAGTTTGAAGAAATCACATTTGAAAGGCCCCAACATTAGCAGATAGATCCAAGATGCTCAATACACCAAAAGAGACCACCAGGAAGACCACCCAGGCACATCTCTGTACAACTGATGGAAACCAAAGATAGGAAAAAAATCTGGAAAGCAGCAGGAGATAATGATAACTTACATATAGGCTGTGGTGGTTTGAAAATGTTTGCACAAACTCTTTAATTTTCCTCCTCTTGAGGGGTCCAGCTAATTCCTTTCCTCTTGGGTATGGACTGGACTCAGTGACTCACTTCTAAGGAAAAGAATAAAGTGAATGCCATGTTGTATGACTTTAGAGATTAGGTCATAAAAGGGTCTGTGGTCTTTTGCACTCTCATTCTCTCCTTCTCTTTGATCATTTGTTTTCAAAGAAGCCAGGTGGCCATATCATAAAGATGTAGTCAAAAGCCAGGGCTTCCAGCTAAGTGACCAGCAAGGAACCAAAGCTTCCAGCCAACAGCCCCATGTGTGAGCTTGAGCGCACATCCTACAGCCTTGGTCAAGCCTTTTCATCATTGCAATTCCAACCAACTTATTGATAGTAACCCACTGAGAAAGCCCTAGCCAGAAATACCCAGCTACACTGCTCTTAGAATTCAGACCCTTGGAAATGGACTGAGATAATAAATGTTTACTGTTTCAATCTGTCTCCTCTTTTTTTATTATTTGTTACACAGCAGTAGGTAACTATTACAGGATTTAGTGTCTGGAAATGGGGCACAGTTGTAACAAAAAATTAAAATGAGGTGGTAGCTTTGGAATCAGGCAGTGGGTAGAGGCTGGACTTTTTTTTTCCCTCCCAGGGGTACAGGCCTGTGAATCATCAGGCTTACACCTTTCACAGCATTCACCATAGCACAAACCCTCCCCAATGTACATAACCCAGCCACCCTATTCCTACCCTCTGATTCCCCGGTAACCCTCAGTTTGTTTCATGACATTAAGAGTCTCTTATGGTTTGTCCCCTTCCTGATCCCATCTTGTTTCATATTTTTCCCTCTCTACCCCCCATGACCCCCCGCCCTGCCCCTCAAATTCCTCATATCAGAGAGATCATATGATAATTGTCTTTCTCTGATTGACTTATTTTGCTTAGCATAATACCCTCTAGTTCCATCCACGTCATTGCAAACAGCAACATTTTGTTTCTTTTGATGGCTGCATAGTATTCCATTGTATACATATACCACATCTTCTTTATCCATTCATCTGCTGATGGAAATCTAGGTTCTTTCCATAATTTGGCTATTGTGGACATTGCTGCTATAAACATTCGGGTGCATGTGAGGCTAGACTTGGAAGTGAGTTTTTAGGAGAATCAGATTTACATAAATACCCCACGTTTTCAGTAAAAGGTGCAAAGACAGTATAAATGAAAGGTGTCCTAGAGAGCCCTAAAATTCTGCGACTGGAGACTCTGGGCAGGATTGGGAAACACAGATAGAGTTATGGGACAGGTATAGGATAACCATTAGAGAACCTTGGAAGAGAAAGCAGGCTGAGACACTTGCGTGGCTGCTAACACAAGCCATCCTTCATGGAATGAGACAGGTCCCTAAAAGTGCAAAACTAAGATCCTAAGTATGTAGTCAAGAGCCTCTGGTCCAGGGCTAGGGGATGTCTAGGCTCTCAATGTCCAGTCTTCTCCCTGACCTCTCACATGATGTTTTCTGCCCACAGGAGAAAAGAAAGGGGCTAATCCTCAGCTGCAAGTGAGTCTGGGTCAGGAGGTTGATCCCTGGACCCTTAGGCCCATGCTTGGGGGGGAGCTCGCCCACCCCATGATTCCTCCTTTAGTTACAGCTCTGAGCTTGGACCACATCCCATTGTTGTTCCAAACCAGGCAGAGACAGTGCCTAGGGCTCTGATGTGCCTCTCAGGGTTCTTAAAGGTGAGACCCTGGAGGGCCCGGAGTAGGGGAGGGGTTGGGGCAGAGGGGACACAATGGGGTCATGGGGATTCTTTGAGTGGGACGTTTTAGGCATGTAATGGACTGCTGAGAATGTCAACACTTGTGTGACCGGGATGCCTGGGTGGCTCAGTTGGTTAAGCATCTACCTTCGACTTAGGTCGTGATCTCAGGGTTCCAGTTTGGAGTCTCACATTGGGCTCAGCAGGGAGGCTGCTTCTCCCTCTGCCTGAGGCTCCCCCTGCTTGGGTGCAAGTGCACTCTCTCTCTTTCTCTCTCTCTGACAAATAAATAAATAAATCTTTAAAACAAAAGCAAGAACAAAAACAAAAAAAAAACACTTGTGTGACCAACATGAATTCGTTCATGATTACTTTTTTCTATAGTATGAGACAGCTGTCTTGTGTCGGGCTGGTGATGCAAGATTTGTTCCTACTCCCACCACGTGACTTCCAGATCCCCTGACTTCTCTTTCTGCCACTGGCATCTGGCCATGTCTGTGTTCCTATTAACATGATGTGAGGAGCTAGGGAGACTGGCCCACCCCTGCCCACGAGGACCCCTACCCCTCGTTGACCTATATGTTTCTTCCCTCATCAACTTTCCAGTTCCAGCAGAAGTGAAGCTGGGCTCTCTCCCTCCCTGTTTTTACTCCATGTCCAACTGAGTAGTAATGTCTTACTTCCCTGTTTAAGGTAAAAGTCTGGATATGAATTTCTTTTTTCTACTTCTTGTCACATGGGGTTGAGGGGTTAATAAAGGAGAAGATTTGTAAAGTTTGAGACAGGAAATAAGGACAAGCACGGAGAACCTTCCAGAATCTGCATGTTTGTGGTGCTGAGTCTGTTGCCAGTGGGGATAGGAGGGGCTATAGGGTAGCATGGACAAGGCCTGTGTGGGCTTTCACCAGAGTCACTCTTGAGCAGAGTCATCTTCTCTGCTCCTTTGTCCTTGCCCCTCCAGTAGAACCTTGTCCCACTAGGACCTGTGACCAGAGGGACTCAGACATCATGGGGATCTTGTCCTGTTTCCAGGTCCCTGGGCAGCAAGAGGTTCATGTAGCTGGGTCAGCCTGCATTCAGGCTTGGGTCCAGCCCTCAGCCCCTCTCCTCTGTGTATTTATATTTTGTTTCTGTGGGTTCTCTTGGATTCTGCCTCTTCTTTTCATATGTAGAGTTCTGGTTTCATTTTCCTCTGGGATTCCCCCACATCTCGCACAGCAGGAGTCATTCTGCCTGACATTGTTCTTACCAATCCCAGGGAACCCCTGCATGCAGACCTCTGTAGCACTGAGAGATTCATTCTCGCATTCATCCAGCTCTTGCCCTCCTTCTAGGGCCGTGTCCTGGGTTATTTTTCCCATCTTTACCAATATTTTTTTAAAGAATCAGATTCTGGAATTAGTAGATAGGAGGGATCCAACAGTTTTCATCTCAATTAAATTCCTTTTGGGTTCCTACCTTCTCTGTAGCTTGCCCCCTTCCTCTGCCCTTCCCTCCAGTTATCCAAGTGCTGGCTCTCATACAAACTCATGGATTTTTTTAAATATTTTATTTATTTATTTAATAGAAAGAGAGCAAGAGAGCACAAGCAGGGAAAGCAGCAGAGGGAGAGGGAGAAGCAGACTCCCCACTGAGCAGGGAGCCTGAGGCAACGCTTGATGCCAGGACCCTGGGATCATGACCTGAGCTAAATGACTAAGCCACCCAGGGGCTCCAAATCATGGATTTACAAGAAAGAGTTTAATTTAGATTCACAGTTGGTTAGAAAATAGGACCCATAAGCCTAGGGTCATCTTTTCTGAAGAGAGAAATGTAATCCTGTGTTGTGCAGGAGGGTTGGTGAGGAGGGAAGAGCTGATGGAGGGAGGGAGAGCAGCACTGTGAGAAAGCACAGGCAGCATTGATGGCAAGGTGAGTGGATACGTGCTGCAGCTCCCACGAAAGAGCATTTGGCCGAAGGTCGCATTAATAAAGATATTATGTGTAGAGCAGGGAGGTGTTCTACACTGATTATTCATTCAAGTGATATTTGTTGTGTGGCAGATATATGATAGACTCTTTTTGATGTAGGAAACTTCAGTGGAAAAAAACAAAATAGGTAAACGCTGCCAGCCTTGTGGAACATATCACTAAGGGGCAATTTTGGCAGAGCCCTCAGGGTGATAAAGGAACTTGAGTCCACATTTAAATGTTATTTTTTTCCTGTGAATAAAAAATCAAAAGGAGATACATGTTGTTTTCTCTATCATTGAGTACAGCCAGGTGGAAAATTTAGGAAGTGATTAGCAGCTCAACATAAAGAAAATCTCTGAGCGGCCAAGAGAGTGGATCTTAAATGTACTCACCGCAAAAAAAGAAATGGTAATCATGTAACTTGCAGGTGTAGCTAACACTGGGATGGTGATCATTTTGCAATATATAAGTGCATCAAATCAACAGGTGTACACTTTAAATTTATCCAATATTATATGTCAAGTACTTATCAATAAAACTGAAAAAAAAATCTCTGAATCCTTGCTGAGACTAGACCTTAGGTGAATTTCTCTTTCACTTCTTGGTGTGAACAACAGATACCAAGTTGTTCTAATCGAAATAGATAGATAGATAGGTAGGTAGGTAGAAAGAAAGATAGATACAGAAATATAAACACATACATAATATACACGCATACATACATACACACGCCTTATTTTATTTGGGGAAATACCACAGAACAGGCTTGAGGCTTCACAGCCAGGAACAGAATCCAGAATCCCACCCTATGTGGTTCCACATAGGAATTTCTAAGAAACCTTTGCTGCTGAACACAAATGTCATTGTCCACAACACTGACTTCTGTGATGTTGGATGGTGGATACTGTGGTAAGGCTTGCTATCTCTGCTGCTCCTGGCAACTGAATGACACTTTGCAACTCACACCACCTATGCCAAATGCATTCCACACTGTCACCACATCCTGAGTTAGAGGCTGGCATGTGGTCACCTGAATACTGGACCATGCTCTGTTCAATGCAAGAATGTTTGGGAAGGTGAGTTTTCCTCTCTTATGGAGGAAAGTGGGCTTTGCTTCCTACCTAGACTCTGTAAATGTGGGATTCTTGTAGGAACAAGCTCCAGGGATGGAGCTTGGAGGTAGGCAATGGAAAAAAGAATGGTCAATTTTAACTTTTGGAGCAATGATCTGAGATCTAGAACTTGATCTGGTACATTGTAGCCACTTGGGTTTGGTTGGATGAATGAGTGACTAGCAAATGACATCTTTCAACTTATTCCCTTATTAGTCTCTTATGGGGTCCCCCCTTTTGTCTACTCCTGTTTATACTCATAAATAAGTGGAATGGCAAATAAGTTGAACAATGAAATGATCTCCTTGCCTTTGTTGCTAGGATTAAAAGAACGAGATCTATCAGATTTCAGAGGATCTGTGTATGTGTGTATATATATATATACACACACACATACACTGATATTTTATATTAACTTTTATATATCTCTTTATGTGCACATATTTCTGAAGACAGTATCCATAACACTTACTGGTTTCTATGGGGTCCCAGCAAAAGTCTAAAAAAACCATCCTTGTTTAGACATTGTGCTACTCAATCTCTGGCCCATGAAGACCTATCAGTCTTCAGCAGACCCACTGACTTGACATAAATGTTCATTTTTTTGGCAATTACCAGTCTGGGACAAGATAAGGTAGAGGTTTAGTTGCTCATACTCACTTTCAATTCCCTTCTCTATCTTGATAACATATAGTCCACAAATCAGCACTGGCTTACTACAGAAGACACAAAGTAGCACTGCTTTAGATAGACTTGTATTCCAGGATCTGTCCTGGTCCCAGATAAAGAACAAGAGAGAAAAAATAGTTAATGGGATCCCATGTCCAGTCACATGGTAGCCTTGATTTTCAAGTTGCCTCTTCCACTAAAAATAATTGATAAAATATTTTAAAAAATCAAAAAGTATAGTACAACTATCAAGAGAATAATCATTTGGTCCAAAAATATAAATGTGGGCAATAATCCAGAGAGAAAAGTTGGTTTTATCCTCAGGGCATTTGCCAAATATGGAAAAATCTTAGCTGTGGTTTTCTCAGTTTCATGAGTTGTAATAGTCAGGAAATGATGTCCAGAGCTTATTCATGTGGGGAGTATATGAGATATCCCCTCTCTGAAAATCTGAGAAAGCAAGATTTATATTCTCAGAATAAGAATGAAACAAAACAAAAATCTGCTCTACCCTCTAATAGAAGAGTTTTCTAAGGAAAATTTCATTTGAGACAGCAAAAAAAGGAGCAAAAACTGTTTTGGGGAATTTGCAATCACGAGCTAACCCATCTGTCATTTATAGTCTAAATTTCCTTTACCATTTGGGCCAAAATAACCTCAAGCCATGATTTCATTTTATAGTGGTCCTGGAATCGCTTCTCGGCCTTTTGGCTAAGATCAAGTGTATAGTGGTCCTGGATTTGTGATGACCCAAAAATTGGAAGAAAGAAACGAAAATCCCTAGCAAAATCTATATTTAACCTAGGTGTCAAAGAATTTACATAAATAATTTCATAAGAAAAAAGAGCAACTTGCAGCAAGAAATGAATAAGTACAAATGGAAAAAAACTATAAGAATCAGTAGAAAGAATATATAGTTCAAAGAAGTTCATAAAAATTCAATATTGAAATTGTGAGACACAGAACATAACAATCAAAATTTTATATAAATACGTAATGCAAATATATTACATATGATAAAAAAAAAACTTAAAAATGCCTGCAGAAAAAATGACAAAAGAGCTACTTAGAAAGTAACTCAGGGGCACCTGGATGGCTCAGTTGTTTGGGCATCTGCTTTCAGGTCTGGTCATGATCTCTGGGTCCTGGGATCCAGCCCCACATCAGGATACCTGCTCAGCAGGGAGTCCACTTCTCCCTCTGTCTCTGCCCCTCCCTCCACTCAGGCTCACTTGCTCTCTCTCCCTCTCTCCCTCTCAAATAAATAATTTTAAAAAATAACTCAGAAACATAGTAAAATATCATTAATTTAAAAATTATAGTAGAAAACATCCACTTAATAAAAAAGGAGTCAGTAAAAGAGGAAGGAAAGTACCTGAAAAACAGAACACAAAAAGTAAAATGGCATCATAAACTCAACTGTATCAGTATTCACATTGTGTAAATGTAAATTAAACAAGTGAATCAAAGTGCATATTGTTAGACTGAAAACCAAACAAGAACCAAGTATGCTGTCTATAGCAGACACAGTTGAGATTTAATTGCAAATAGATTAAAATTAAAGGGGTGGGAAAAGATATCCCAGACAAACAGCAAGTGTAAGAAAACTGGAGTGGACAAAAGAGACTTCAAAAAATATGTGCATAGGGATAACAGGAACATTCTATACTGATAGAAGGGCTAATCCATCAGAAAAATAAAACAATAATAAACATATATGCACCTAATAACCAAGCTCTAAATGCATGAAAACAAAACTGATAGAAATTAAGAGAGAAATAGGCAATCTAACCATAATAGTTGGAGACTTCAGTATATCACTTTCAATAATGGATAAGACAACTATGCAGAAGGTCAACAATAACAAAAATGAAGACGTGAATAATACTATGAACCAATAGGATAAACTAACAGACATTTACAGAACACTTCACCCAACAACAGCAGAATATTCATTCCTTCTCAAATGCATATGGGACATTCTTCATGATAAACCATTGCTAGGCCACAAAGCTCTCTAAATTTAAAATGATAGAAATAATACAAACTATGTTCTCTTATCACAGTGGCTTGGAATTAGAAATTTAACTGTAACTGAAAGAAATTTGAGAAACTCACAAATATGTGGAAATTAAACAATGTACTTCTATATAACCAAGATCAATGAAGACACCAAAAGGAAATCAGAAAATATTTTGAGATTAATGAAAATGAAGACACAACATGCTAAAATTTATGGGATGCTACTAAAACAGTGCTGAGAAGGAAATTTATAGCTGTACATGTATGCTTTAAAAAAAGAAGTATCTCTTACTGTATGGTGACTAACATAACATAATAAAAAATAATAATAATAAAATAAAATAAAATGAAAAAGAAACATCTCAAAACAATTACCTAAACTTCCACCTAACATCAAAGGAAAAAGAGAAGCAAACTAAACCAAAAGGAAGCAGAAAGAAGGAAAAAGTAAGGATTAGAGGTGAAATTAATAAAATAAAGGGGATATACAAGGAATACATGAAATTAACTAAATCGAATTTGGTCCTTTTCACCTAGACTCACACACACAAAAAAAAAAATAGAGAGAGAGAGGGGGGAAGGAAGGAAGGGAGGAAGGAAGAAAGGAAAGAAGGAAGGAAGGAAGGAAGGAAGGAAGGAAGGAAGGAAAGACAAGTTACTAGGATCAGCAATAAAAGAGGGGACATTATGACTGACCACAGAGAAATAAAGAGACTTATAAAAGATTATTATGAACAATTATATGCCAAGAAATTAGATCACTTAGCTAAAATAGACAAATTCATAGAAAGATGAAGTACTAAAGCTGACTCAAGGAGAAATAGGCAGTATGAATATATCTGTAACAAGTTGAAAGACTGAATCAATCAGTAACCAAAAACTACCCTCTACCCCACCACACGCACACCCCCCAAAAAATCCTAGGACTGAATGGCTTCACTGGTGAATTCTACCAAATATTTAAAAAAGAATTAATAATGATTATTCACAAACACTTCCAAAAAGAAGAGGAGGTAACACTACCCAACTCATTCTATGAGGCCAGTATTAATCAGACACCAAAACCAGACAAAGATATCACAAGGATAGAAAAGCCAATACCTGAGTATAGACAGAGAAACTCTCAACAAAATATAGCAAATTAAATCCAGAACATATAAAAAGAAATATACACATGACTAAATGGAATTTATTCCAGGAATGTAAAGTTGGTTTAATATCCAAAAAAATCAATTAATGTAATACACCATATTAATAAAAAGAAAAACCCATGCTTACCTCAATAGATAGAGAGAATAGTATTTGATAAAATCTGGGACCCTTTTATGACAAAAAAAAAAAACACTCAACAAACTAGTAATAGAAGGAAATTTTCCCAATCTGATAAGGGCATTTACGAAAAATCCTACAGCAATCATTATGGCAAAACATTGGGTTTTTTTCCTCCTAAGATCAACAATAAGACACAGTTACTTCACATAAAGCCTGGTTCAACATTCTAGTTTTCATAATCTTATTGACCCTTACATTTTTACACACTTTCAAAACTAATTGTAGCCTGAGTGAGGGCCTCACCAGTGGGTTTTGGTACCCCAGTGTGTGGGACTCCTTCAAAGAGTCCTGGGAACTTCTCTTCTCCACCCCTTGACCATTTTACTCACTTTTGTGCAAAAGGCTTTGGGTCCCCAGCTAGGAGTTGAACAAGGGACACAGGCCCTTTGGTGACTCTTCAACTTGATTAAGTGGCCTGTTGCCCCGGGGGATTGCTGGTCAATTTCTCCTTGCAATCCGTGCCTTCTAACTTTTCTGAGTTTCTCCAAATAGGGGTAAATAGAGTAGACTTGTTTGGAGACCTTTAATGTTGGGAGAGCAGTAGGGAGTCCCTCTGTTCCACCCAACATTAGGCAGTGCTGTATTAAATTGTTTTAACCCCATCAATATACATTTTATTCATCCCATTTTTTAAGTTTCTTTCTTTATTTAATTAAGCAATCCCTACACCCAACGTGGGGCTTGAACTCATGACCCCGAGATCAAGAGTCCCATGCTCCTCCAACTGAGCCAGTCAGGCACCCTTATTCATCCCATTTTTAAATGAACATCTAAAGATTTCCACCCTGTGGGGATGAAATGTGTCTCATGACCTACCCCTTTCTGTTTCCTCTTTGTTTCCTTCCTATCAATACTCGCTTTATTCACTTTATTTCTTAATAACTGTTTTAAAATGTCCACCACAAGGCAAGGAGAAAGTTCCGGAATCACAATGGAGCTTAGTCATTGAGGGGGAGTCATCAGAAGGGGGGTGACCCTCTTAACGACACACCCCAAATCCAACAGGGCTGCTCTGCTTTATCTGTTTTATATAGTGGTATTTCACACTAAGTCCTATTAAAAACTAGACTCTCCTCTTTAAAGAAAAAAAAAACAGGTGTGAAAGCCATTCAGAGAGTCTCTTTCCTTACTTTTGAGCAAGAAACTACTTAAGGACTCCTAGACAGAAGCTTAAAGATTTAGAATGGCAGTATTCCATCCCCCTACACTCAAGACAGTGCACAGTGCAAACATGTGGCCTTGGAGTCCAAGAGAACCAACCTGAGCTCAGCAGTGATAAGATGTGTGGCCTTAAGCAAGTAAGCGGCCCCTTCATTATCTATAAAATGGGATCATAAAAGTTAACTCACAGGGACTGTTGCGAATGTAAAATGGAAACTCTCACATATGTGAGAAAGTATCCAGCTCAGATGGCCACATAGCAGGTTCAGTAAGATTCGCTTTCTCTTTGCTTCTTTGCCCCCTTAGGGCAAGCCCTATGTACTCTCCCTGTAAAAGGAATTTCTTTCCTATTCTATGGTGCAAAACCTGTTTTCTCCTTGGGCTCCAGCAAAGATTAAAGATGCTGGATATCATCCTAAACAATGAGCCCTCATGTGTTACAGAAAAGTGTTTTATTTATTTTGTTACTTGTATACTTTCCATTCCCTCCATATGGTTCCACCAGGAGAACTTGAACTTTGTGTGCTTGATACTTTGTCCCCAGCAACTAATCTGGTCCCTGTGCCTGGCAAAATTATTTGTTAGATGATTGAAGTTGCTTGAGGACCAGGAGGAAACTCCCCATAGCTTTTTCTTCTCTGGTTAATACTGTCCCATTGCTTCACTTTTTTTTTTTTTTTTTTTTTTT